>OX388266.1:2405000-3005000 GCA_947579855.1 Anticlea derivata
CGCGATTGAAGCCACGGGCATAAGCTAGTTACTTATATTCCTTTGTGTGTTATACCAATTACGCAATAGTTCGAATAAAAAATGAAACAACAGCCAACAGTCACATACATAGTCCTGACCCCACACTAGGATTCCTTGTCGTGGGTATCAGAAACTATAATTACCATGGTACCGAACACCCCGACCCAGACCGGAACTAATATTTGCAGATCATGCAAATGTTTGTCCCGCAGCGGGAATTGGACCTTCCCCTGCGTCTCAGATGGACCCGCTACGCCACCGAGGATATTGCTCCATGCTTAGCCCACATCTTTAATAGTTGTGTTGACGATGGAGTTTTTCCTGACCTTATGAAGCATAGCAAAATCATTCCTTTGTTCAAGTCCGGAAACGAAAAAGATCCCGCTAATTATAGACCTATCTCGATATTGCCTACTCTAAGTAAAATCTTTGAAAAAGTTATTCTTACTCAGTTATTATCTCACTTCAATCTTAACGGGCTTCTTCATTGTAATCAATTTGGATTTACCAAAGGTCGATCAACAGCCGATGCCGGGACTTTGCTCTTAAAGCACATATACGATGCCTTTGAGAACTCACAAGACGCAATCGGTGTATTCTGTGATTTGTCAAAAGCGTTTGACTGCGTGAGTCATGCAACATTAACCTCAAAGCTAAAACATTACGGCATCCAAAACCGTGCAATTGACCTTTTACAATCTTACTTATCCAATAGAGTCCAAAAAGTTGACGTGGGTGGTGAAAGGTCTTCTGGATCAACTATTGTCATGGGTGTGCCACAGGGTTCGATTCTAGGCCCTTTCTTGTTCCTAGTTTACGTTAATGACCTCCCTTCTTATGTTAAAGAAATGTGTGACATAGTTCTATTTGCTGACGACACCTCGCTAGTGTTCAAAGTCGACAGATCCAAAACAAATTACGATGACGTAAACGCATCCTTGTCGCTAGTCCTTAATTGGTTTTCTGTAAACAATCTCTTGCTAAATTCAAAGAAAACGAAATGTATCAAATTCTCTTTGCCTAATGTAGTACACAATAGCCCCACTAACATTGTATTAAATGGAGAGTCACTAACCCTTGTTGATTCTACAAATTTCCTAGGACTCAATATTGATTCAAAATTGCAGTGGGGACCCCACATTGAAACTCTTGCCGGTAGACTTAGTTCCGCGGCATATGCCGTTCGTACGATAAGGTGGCTCACAGATGAAGCCACAGCTAGGTTAGTTTATTTTAGCTACTTCCATAGTGTAATGTCCTATGGTATCTTTCTCTGGGGGAATGCAGCAGATATCCAAGTCATATTTGTTTTACAAAAACGAGCAATACGTGCCATTTATAAAATGAAGTCAAGGGACTCCTTGAGGGAACTTTTTAAAGAAATTAACATTTTAACTGTAACTTCACAATATATTTACGAAAACTTATTGTACACACATAAGCACATGGCTAGCTTTAAGAAAAAAAGTGATGTGCATAGTATTAACACAAGAAACAAAAATAAATTGTGCATTCCAAAATTTAGATTACAAAAAGTAAATGGGTCTTTTATGGGGAATATGGTAAGATTTTATAATAAACTTCCGGTAAACGCGACGCAACTTCCTATTAGAAGATTTAAAGTGTACATAAAGAATAATCTTATTAAGAAAGCGTACTATAAACTAAATGATTATTTAAATGATAAAACCGCATGGCCTGAAGTCGCTCTGCCCCTCGACAGCTAAAATGCCATTTTGCAGTGTCTTTACAGTTTTTGCTTGCATCATATTTTAAGTATTATTTAATTATATAAGCATTAGGTACATATTTCATCAAGTGTAGCGTGTGCTGCCCTTAGATCATTTGTTGAAGCTCACATTTGTCTTCATTTTTTTCACATTTTTATAAGCTCTTATTTATTAAGGATTATAATTAGATTACTTTTCTCTTGAGCCTCACCTAGTTCGATCGGCACCACACTGAAGCTTTAAATTCCATTTTGTGAAAAAGGATCATCGAAAAAAATGATAGGCACCAAGCCGTGTTTGTTGCCTGATTCTTCTAGGCTTGGTCGCGAGGAACAGGCATAGCTTCACCTAGTTTCTAAGACGTTTCAAAGTGATCCTAGTGATTTTATTGAAATAAATGCCTTTTGACTTTGACTTTGACTTTGGTCGTCGAATGACAGAATCATTTCTTTTAGGACCATCCCGGATACGCGATTGGATGAGTGCAAGTACTGGCACTACCCCGAAGCACTCCCCAGTACGTCGGTCATCATAGTGTTTCACAACGAAGGCTTCAGCGTGCTGATGAGAACGGTCCACACGGTCATTGACCGGTCGCCGCCTGGTGTGCTGCATGAAATCGTTTTGGTATGTTTTTATTTGTACAGCGACAAAGGTTCAGCAGCGGGCGGAGTAAGCGACTTTACTAAACAAATAAACCTACTGACTCTGACTGGCCTCATAGCTCAGTTAGTAGTAACTCTGCCTTCTGCGCTAGAGGTCGCGGGTTCGATTTCCGCACTGGACAAACAGTCTGTCAGTCTTTGGTACCCATAGTACAGGCTATGCCTAGTTTGGGATCAGATGACCGCGTGAATTTGTCAAAAAAAAAAAATCAATTTTAGAAAAAAAATGGAATCAAATTGATAGGCTCACAAATTTTATCTCCAAGAGACAACCTCAGATCAGATCCTTCAATATGTCTCGGGGGGGATAAGGCAGGGATTAGTAGGTAAGAGGCGAATAAGGGAAAAAGCTAGGGAATGGGCACCATCGTTTTCAGAAACATGTTCAGCAGTCAAAACTATTTAAACTGCTATTTGAACAGTTGTGTGGAGTAATAATTATAACTGTAACAGTATCATAGTAAAACGCTTCATAGTAATTGCTTTCAATAAATGAAATGCTTGACTTCAAACACCTAAACAAATATAATTCTTTTGTAGATTTGTTTCGTATTTCCAGCAGATAGCATATACCTAGAAACTACCTGATACCATCTGCTTTTAATCATTACTAATGTATGTTACACAATGCTTTTGAAGATAAAATAATTTATCTTTTCCTATACAAAACCCTTTCCAAAGAAACTTAGTAAGGCGTTATTTCGTCTCATCATTTCAGCCGTACGACGACGTCTACTGCTGAACATGGCCTCCCCCACAGAGCGAATTCCATATCATGTGAGGGGATTTGCCCATACTCACCACGCTGGGCGAGCGCAGTTAGAGCTATCGTTGTTAAAATGAGGGACGCTGCTGCCCGTCCCCTAGCTTTTTTCCCTTAGTCGCCTCCTACGACATAGGTAGATATAGGTAGATATGGATGGGCCTATTCTTCAGCCGGGTCCACCACGGCCAGGTTATTACGTCTATTCTTGATAATTGATACAGTCAGTTGGACTTTTTACTCACTTAAAGGAAGCTGTAGTGTTTGGTATATGTTTTTTTATGGAGTAGACTTGCCTAACACCTATACCATCTTCTTAGCCTAGTAGGCCTTATCCACAGGATAGACATGGTCAATACGCGTATACGCGCGGAGCTAACTAAGCCGCTGGTTTCCTTACGATGTTTTCCTTCAACGTTTACAGCACGACCTAAATCTTTCGAAAAGAATAATCTATTGATGCACGAACTGGATACGAACCGACGACCTTCGGATCCAAAGTCAACGTACCCTCCACTAGGTCAACAAGGCTTGCACTTAAATTCCGCCATCTAAAAACTATGTTTTTCTCCGACGCTAGGAACATCCGAAATAACTTTATCAGGGTTCGGTGGCGAAGTTAGTTACCTTAGCACATCCTTGTCAATAATGGTCGCGGGTACAATTCCCGTCAAAAATGATATATATTTTTTTAAATTCAATCCTATTCTACTGGTTTTGTTTTATGTATGAAAAACAAATGTACATATTTAACGATTTGCTTGAAAGCAGACTGATAAGGTAAAAGTAAGGACTATAAACCTAACTAACAAGCAAAATGTTTTCGTTATAAAACTTTCATACTTCAGGGCAGGCTGGGATCTTGTCTAAACCCAAATCAAAATTCAAATTTAAGAAAATGAATGTCTTAAATAATCCCTATCACTGTTTGTCATTATGCAATAGTAAGAGATGTCAATACTTTGAGCATTTGTGTGATTAACACAGATGTTTGTTCTGTGTCTGGGTGTAAAATATTTATCTATTATGTATATCAGTCTCTGGTACCCATAGTACAGGCTATGCCTAGTTTGGGATCAGTTGACCGTGTGTGATATGTCCGGAATATTTATTTATTTATCGGTTATCTTTTGACAGGTTTTTTTTAATTCATCATCATCATCATTTCAGCCGTACGACGTCCACTGCTGAACATGGCCTCCCCCACAGACAGAGCTAAATTGCTTATCATGTGGGGGGATTTGCCCATACTCACCACGCTGGGCATGCGGGATGGCGAGCGCAGTTAGAGCTATCGTTGTTAAAATGAGGGACGCTGCTGCCCATCCCCTAGCATTTTTCCCTTAGTTGTCTCTTACGACATCCGCGAATAGGTAGATATGGAGGGGCCTATTCTTCAGGAGGGGCCACCACGGCCAAGTAACTATTTTCATTTTTTAAGTAATTATTTTCATTTCAGGTAGACGATTTCTCAGATAAGGACAACCTAAAATCGAACCTCGATAACTACATCAAACGATGGAAAGGCAAGGTCCGGCTCATCCGCAACGCACAGCGCGAAGGCCTAATCCGCACCCGCTCCCGGGGGGCGCAGGAAGCCACCGGCGACGTCATCGTATTCCTCGACGCACACTGTGAAGTCAACCTCAACTGGCTACCACCACTCCTAGCACCCATCTACAGAGACTACAGAATCATGACTGTCCCCGTCATAGACGGCATCGACCACAGAACGTTTGAATACAGACCTGTTTACTCCCACGGAATGAACTACAGGGGCATCTTCGAATGGGGAATGTTGTATAAGGAAAACGAGGTGCCGGATAGAGAATCAAACCTGCACAAGCACAAGTCTGAACCGTACAAAAGCCCCACCCATGCCGGTGGTCTCTTCGCAATTAACAGAAGATACTTCCTTGAAATTGGGGCATACGACCCTGGTCTACTAGTATGGGGTGGGGAGAACTTTGAGTTGAGTTTTAAGATATGGCAGTGCGGTGGAAGCATTGAATGGGTGCCTTGTTCTAGAGTCGGGCATGTTTATCGAGCGTTCATGCCTTATTCCTTCGGTAACTTGGCTAAGAACCGCAAAGGATCTTTAATTACCATCAACTACAAGCGGGTTATTGAGACATGGTTCGATGAGGAACATAAGGAGTACTTCTATACAAGAGAACCGATGGCCAGGTTCTTGGATATGGGTGATATAAGTGACCAGATTGCTCTGAAGGAGCGGTTGCAGTGCAAGAACTTTGATTGGTACATGGATAATGTCGCGTATGATGTTTATGACAAGTTTCCTAAGCTGCCGAAGAATGTGCATTGGGGGATGGTGAAGAATAAGGCTACGGGTAATTGCTTGGACACTTTAGGGAAGGCCGCTCCTGCTTATATCGGTAAGTTGTTTGATCTACCGAGCGAAGATATTTTAAACCACTTGGACAATTTCTGTTTTATGTTAGAGCATAACTTTCGAATCTTTAATCCGATCTGCATGGAATTAAGTAGCTCAACAGGTTGTACAGTCACCTCTAACAAGATGTATGCCTTTCATAGTTTTAAAATGTTGCCACAGTACTGAACGTAAAGATTTACACAGCAAAATCTTAAAAAATATGCACCTAATCATCAATTTGTGCCAATTTCACTTTACTGTGTACATATCCTACTATTATTATAAATGTTTCGAACTCACGACCTGTAGATCGGAAGGCGGGCCACTACCACCCCTCCACCAGTGCTCTCACAAGTAAAAAACGATGCGAGCCGCAAAAAGGTCTCAAAAAGTCCAAAAATGTCTCCCTCTGTAACCACATCTCTCTAGCCTCAAAGGTTGCCGGAAGAAAACTCTTTTTAGGGTTAACCTTTCTTTCTAATTAATGTTATCTGTTTTTTCTTATGTACAATCCTACTATAATATTATAAATGCGAAAGTTTGTGAGGATGTTTGTGGTTCAATCACGGCTAAACGGCCGAACGGATTTGGCTGAAATTTGGTACAGAGATAGATTATAGTCTGCTAGTAAAGAATAAAGAAAGGTCTGTTCAGAAAAATGTGGAATTATCTTTTGACGAGGTAGTTTCGTTCCAGGCACATCGTCATGCCACGGCTCGGGCAACAGCCAGCTGTTCAGGCTGAACGCTGCTGGTCAGCTGGGCGTGGGCGAGCGGTGCGTGGAAGCCGACGCGGAGAACGTCAAGCAGGCCATCTGCCGCCTCGGCACCGTCGACGGACCCTGGAGGTAAGCCATCATCATCATGTAAGGATTTTTAATAACCATTATTTATTAAAACCAATTATACCTTTATTATGTTTATGAGGTATTTCATTGATTTTATGAGTGGTTAAAGTATTATTAAGAAGCCAGTATGACGCCGTCGTCGATGGCGGTAAAGATCCGCCGCCGCCGGTTCGACTCGGGCTCGGGACTCGATTTGAGGCCAGGCAGTCTGGTTTTGATCGTTGAGAAGTGTAGCCGTCTAGTTATTTTTGTGAAAAGTCAAAGTCTAGTCAAAAAGCATTTATTTCAATACGTCTTAGAAACTAGGTGAAGCTATGCCTAACTTAAGCCGCTAACATGCTATATAAAAAGCGTGGTGATCCTGCTACAGCCGATATTAAGGTTATATTTATATCTATTTTTGTTATAATGTTTTGAGGCGTTTAACGTTGTTTTCTGATCTGCTATATGTACTCAAAGGGACAACTTAATGTTGTTTTGCCGGTTTCGATGTATTATTCTGTTTGAAATACTTTACCCCTTTTAATCATTTTAGGCCATCATCATCATTTTGAATACAGCCTCCCCCATAGATTTCCAGCCAGAGTGACTGATATCATGTGGGGGAATATTCCCACCTCGCTGGGCACGCAGGTTGGCGTAGTTTGAGAAATCGTTGTTTTTACTTTCTTCCATTCATCCAAACTTTCTCAAATGCCTGTTTTTGGTATTTTTATAATTTCATAACTAATTAATAAACGTTCGAGAAGTTCGGCATCTACCTAAAACTACTGATTTTTACATAGAGTTTTTTCAATGAAAATGTCGAAACTTTATTGCCAATTGGATGTAGAATAAGCTCCTTTCTTGATAGCATACACATTATGAATCACCTTGTATTATAAAAGCGAAAGTTTGTGAGGATGTTTGTAAGTTTTGGTTCAATCATGCCGTAACGGCTCAACCGACTTCGACCTAGAACAGCATACATATATATACTTTTTATCTTGTTACCATCGAGCGATGCCGCTGGCAGAAGCTAGTATCACCTACCTTTTGCCTCAATTATTCACATTCCTATTCTACATAAATCTATTTAGTCTATTATCTATTGTAATTAGTTTTTAAGGTGTGTACAATAAAGAATTTTCATTCATTCATTTCTATTTTATATTCCAGCTTCGATGACAAGCACAGCCATCTTATACATCGGCTACACGGCTACTGTCTAACCCTGCAGCCGCACTCGCGCCAGCTCGGCCTGGCGCCGTGCGACCCCAACAACACCTACCAGCAGTGGACTATCACACACAAGAAACCCGACTGGTGAAGTGTTGTGAACTGGAGAGATGTGTTTGTTACAGATATACACTCACCGGCAAAAAATGTGGACCAAAACTAAAAGACATTAATTTAAAAAAGATATGAAATACCGAATTTCCCTATTTACTGGTTATATAACATAAACTCATTTTAATGTAAAGTTATTGACCTACGCCCGAATACTGAAACGTCACTTAACTATTTGAGATGGTCTCAATTAATTGAGACTCCGTTATCGTTCAGAATTTTATCATCAATTAGATCACCACTCATAATTAAGTAACGTTTCAGTATTCGGACGTTAATTAGACTAAAACCTTTCTATTTTACCTAAACTATTTCTTTTTTCGAATTCGCGATAAGCGTTTAGGCCACATTTTCTGCCGGTGAGTGTAGTTGTTAAAAGCATAAGCTATAATCTGACTGAACTGAATTCAAAAATGAAAGTGACAAACAGACGCAATAATGCCTTTTTAGCCAATAGTAAAAAATAACAACAGCTTACTTAATCTTTTAAGCCTTAAAATGGCATAGCAAAATTCATTTACAGAAAGAACATTAAAACTTATACAAGTAAATATTTACAAAATATACAAAAAACAGTTGAGCTATCTAAAGTCCGTTACAAACGATCTATATCTAGATAGCTCAATTGATCCAGATCACTACCAGTCGGAAGACTCGGAAGCATCCCCAAGACGCTGGCAGATTGTAATCTTTTAAGCCTTCAAATGGCTGGTGATATGCCATGTAAAATTCATTTGAAAATAATCGTTATGTTTACTAGTTAAAGTCAAATTTTGACATTAGAGGCCGTGCGATATAGCTCATATCAAGCCCCCAAAAGTCAAACTCATGACTTTATTCAGTAGGCATAAGGATCATTTGGAAATAAATTTTAGATAAAATATCGTACGCCGTTTGAACGCGGCTTTATGCTTGTATTCACCAACAATTTGACTTACCGAACCCGTAATTAATTTTAATAGATTTTTTCGAACTCACGACCAGGTCGCAAGACAGGGTACCTCCCAGTCCCACTATGTTTTTTCCCTTTCTGAATCGTCATGAGGAATTAAATAAAGGAAGATGAGAATAACGTCAGTTTAAGGGAAGTTAAAAAAAATCCACTAAAGATACCAGGGTAAGTGCCCGATTCACCATCTCTGATTATCTCTATGACAGATAAAAAATATATCAATTTCTCTTTGATATGTAAACAGAAATGGACAGAACTATCTTTATTCGCCATGTAGCGATAATCAGAAATTAGGTGTTGGAGTACGTAGGTAAAAATGAATTGACTATGTAGCACATGCTGCGATCAATTACCATATTTTATTGCAAATCCAAAAGTATAATTTTTTACCAGCCAAATGCGTTCGGTGCCGCTTTTGATTTAGTGTAAAAAAAACTTTCCCGTCACCATGGTGTGTTCAAGCCGCTATAAAGATTGGTGTTACGTGTTAAAAGTTCTGCCTTCCAACATTCATAGGTTTGTACATAACATGTTTTTTTTTGTAAAATAGCGAATTTTTTATGCGATATTTAAAATTGGAACGCATTCAAGATCGCTGTCATTTTTTGCGGCTATAAACAATCGTCAGTTTTGCCTGTATTTATAAATCGCTCTCAAATATGTATGTACATATGTATGTATGTATGCGATCTTGAGATCGAAAAATGACATTTTTGTATGCGATATTTAAAAATGGAACGCAGTCAAAATTTATAACTATGGGCCTTAGAGCGAGCGGGCTAATTGGTAGACTGACCCGATACAATGCAATTTAAAAAAAACCGAGATACATAGCTTGATCGAGACTTAAATTATCAAATGAGATTCCTAAAAACATTCTAAAGTTAAAATTGAATTTATATAATTTCATTTCTTTCGTTTTCGGCCAAACATTTCAATAAATTCAACACCTTAGGAAGCTTGGTGATTGGCAATACATAATAAGTACTTACATAATTTATGAATACATTCCTGATGTATTTTTATTGAAACCCAAGAGAAGCGATATTATTTTTTGTTAATTTGTCTATAGAAAGTATTTTGAAATAGTTTTTACTTAACCGAATGAAATTATATGTACAGAATCTCAGCTAAAATACATTTATAGTTAAATTCACTGTAAAAAGTTTAATGTATTTAATTATTGCGATATTTTTATAAACGACAAATTAAAAAATCTTTATCTTTTATTCATTAGCATCGATGCTCACTTGCCATATAACTGTGCCCCAAGAACGAATAATTCACGATAGCTTTACGCTTACGATACTTTAGTAAAAGTCAAAATTAGCCAATAAGAAAGAAAGAAAGATTTTTAGTTCCCTTAAGAACTACTACACATAAAATAAGTTAAATGCTAAATGATAAAAATATTGTGCGCAGCAGAGCTCTTGGAAAGCATGGTCTTCGCTCAGCATTGTGGATACACACTGATGTGTGCACCCAGCGCGGGTTTTCAGCGGAGACCATAGTAGTCACGTCACGACCTTCTAGAGGTGACTAAAAACCCCAATGACACCGGCGGCGATGCTTGAAGTATTTTTGATTGGTTGATATACATTGGCTATCGTATCGTAAGCATAACGCTATTCCTAAATTATTCTTGCTCGAGCCACTGTTATTAATTGCATTTACTTATTTCAAAATAAAATGTATTATAAGTAGTAGTAAATTATCGATTTGAGATTTACCTATCAAGTTATTATGCATTTTCCTCCCATCTCTAATATTAATGTTTGGTATGTATAATTTATAAACCTATCTAAAAATTTTGCTTCTGTCTGAAGAACTAGTCTCCTATGTCAAATGCTCAAATTAGTGTTTTTATTTCAAAATTATTACAAATTTTTACCAAAAGGCCTTTTGTAAAACCTATGATTGAATATTTTAAAGTTAACTTATTAAATGAAAATTTACTTCTTAAAGCATTTTGTAACTTATATAATAGAAAGCTTTTGTGCTTTGTACATTTTTAGATCAATGTATGTGTACAAATACCAACAAATGTTTCTCCCAAAAATATAAAATTACTGTGATTTCTGTGTACATAGTTGGCATGGAATTTTCTATAACTACCTTCATATTTCTAAAGTAGAAATAAATAAATATTTATTGTTAATTTTCTTTTATTTAGCATAATCATTTTTAATAGTTAGCTTCGTTACAGATTGGGTGTATATTCGGCGCGTTTTAAAGTTGTCTCCACTAGCCTAACGGCTGTCGGTTTTCAGAGCTGTGCCCCGCCCACTGCTAATTAAATTCGCCTCTGGGCTGTCAGTGACTAGTTTGTCTACTTTTGAGACGCGTTGGCAAGCTTGTACACGCCGACGAAACGCCCAATCTGTAATGGAACTTTACTACAGAGATTTCCTGACTGGGGATCTTATGTTTAGTAAATAATGAAACTGAAATGGGTCTTCTTATAAAACTTTATTTCATAATAAATTAGTGAATAAATGCCGAATCAAACTAAAGTGTGTAAAGTTACAATATGGCTCGTTTTAGAAATTAAGGTGGTGGCAGGTGATCGAACAACGCGGCGCTGTTATTAAGATCTTTATAAACAGTTAAAAAGGCAAAGTTACTTGATTTATTTATCTGAACAGCAGAAAAAGGTATACAAACAAAATATTTAAACCAATGTACCAAAATAAGTTCTGGCTTGCAGATCAGTGGCCTAAGCACGAATAATTTACGATAGTGTCACGCTTACGGTTGCTTGCTTGCTTGTGGTGTCACTGATTATTTCTTGGTATTAGGTCAGTTACCAGGTTGGTATAGTGGCCCTGAAAAGGTCTAAGGCCTATTACCGTCGGTCGGTGAAAGAATCAGTGTAGTGAACGTGACGGTAGGATCAAGTAATTTTGACGTAAACTATCGTAAAAGCTATGACATCAGTGATGCTGGAAATCTTTTAATTTCGATTGGCTAATATTTGGCATTTGCCATCGTATCGTTAGCGTAACGCTATCGTAATTTTTTCGTGCTCGGGGCACTGCGTAGGCATTAGCGTACATTTGTTAGACTACCTATTATCGTAGTATGTATGCAATATAATTGAATAACTAAATGCGATTTTCCGACTATCTACAAGTCAATTAAGCGTTCTAGACCACCATTCATCCCAAGACTTAATCCTTTGGGCTACGTCTAAAACCGACCAGTTTGGTGACGGAACGTCGGGGGCGAGCCAGTTGAAATCATCCAAGTCATCCCAGTTGTTGGTACTCCGATTCAGCGCAGACGCAGTGAAATGATTTTCTAGATCATCATAGTACAAATTGTAAGGCGCTGTTCTTATCTCCGAACAATCCTCTACAATCCCCTTACTAGTGACATGCAGGTAAACATCGCATTTAACAGATGTGTGCATTCTTAGTTGCTGGCAAGCCGTCACAATTTTGCAGTTACTGCATTTCTCAACGAACACTGATGATGTCACCGGTCCGGATAGAACCACGCAGTTTTCTAGGTTAATCAGATGCAATGTACCCATGACGCCTTTGAGGCCGATTGTGCAGTTCTTCAGATTTCGTAAAGCCACATCCCTATGGTACAACTCTTCGTTCTCAAGCAGTAGTACTTTATTGACCTCGGAGTCGAATCCGAATAACTTCTCGTTCCATTTGTCGTTGTCTTTCTTGCTGGCGCCGTCGTTTTCGTCGAGCGAATCCTGCTTCTGATGGTCCGATTTCGGGAGTTTTTTCTTCGAAAATCCGAACTTTTTCTTCGGGACGTACATATCTTCTAGCTCGCAACATTTCGCTTGTAAGTTCTGAACGATACCCAAGTACTTGCGCATGTTGAACTCTTTTAGGAAGAACGATGAGGTGATGACGTATTTTTGGAGTTCGTTTAATTCCTTCTTGATGATATCGAAGTGTGGAGGAAGCATGGTTGTTTCTAGAGTCGGGACTGCCATGAGTAGGTCTTCAACGTCTTCTGCCTTGATTTTAAAAGCTGATGAGAAGTAGTCTTCGTTTTCATTGGACGCGTCCACCTCCTCTCTAGCTTTATGAGCCTTTTGTAACTTTTCTAAGCGTTGAGCATCTCTACGGCTCAGCCTGTCTAATACACTATGTTTATCGTTCATTTTCCTTTCTTCAGTAAGTCGTCGATTTTCTTATTAACTTCCGGGTCGTTGTTTGCGGCTCCTTTTAGTATTTCCAATGTTTTGTTCAAGTGTTTCCTGGTGTCGGTGTGTTTGGATTCTTGATCAAGCTGTGAGAATTGAAAAACAATGATGACTATCTGCCATAAAGGGGTACCTAGGTTAAACAACATACAACACGCAGAAGTTAACTAGGCTCGCTGTAATGTTTTGTCTCATTCTCACTCGCGAGAGCGGTGGGAGGTGGGGTGTGGTGGGAGGGGGAAGCACAGTCCACGCAGGTGCCAAGTTGATTTCTGCGTGTAATAACTTTCTACAGCATGATTCAGCACTGTGCGGTTATTAATTACGTACAGGAGGTTCAGTTATCAATTTTAATGCATAACAAAATACGCACTTAAAGTGGGCGCGTGCTGAAACATGAGGAAAATGTGGCCAAAAATCCCCTTTGAAGGGGGTTCATTGAGGTTCAACGCCAATGACCACGGACGGAGTGGCGGCGAAGTAACTGATTTGCTTAACATTTGAAACTCGACCTTATTCACTTTTATGTAGGTAGTAGATAGCTTACACCAGCGGCTTAAAGCGTAGCCTTTAAGCTATACTAGGTAAAGAACTTTATCTATTCCAAGTTTCAACGAATTCGGTTGAGCCGCATTCATAATATTAGAAGAAGGATAGGATAGTATAATAGCTAAAATCACAAAAACGCCCTGGGGCTCAAACTCCAGGCGCGTTGTGATTTTGTGATCTCAGCCATATCTCGAAGCAAATAAGGTTGAGTTTCATTGTTTAGCGAATGAGTCGCTTCACCGCCATTCCGCCCATCAGCGCTGATCGTGAATCTGATGATGATTGGATGCTGATAGGCAAATGGATCAAACATGATGAACTGACAGTAATATACTAATAACAAATGCAAATTGATGAGTGAATTTAAACTCCTTTCTTTACCAGGAACCTTGTGAAAGTTTCTTTCAAACCAGCACTAAACTGGTGCTAGCAGCACAATATGAGGGCAGTGTTTTCCCTTTATTGTGTAGAATGCTGTTATCACAGCAAAATCACCCATAAAACGTTATCAATTAAGAAAGTAATTTGGTCGGAAACTTTAAAAGAACACAAAACAAACATGCACACAGATTAGTTTTCAATTCCAACCCGATACAGTTAACTAAAAACACGTGACAGAACATAAAAACGTAATAATGACCTTCTTAAGTAGTTCATCATCAGGTTTGACCAACTTGAACAGTGACCAACCGAGCGTGCCAAACGTCAACACCCAGAACGTGGATCTTATAGCTACACTCATCTCACCGATGATTTTCTAAAGATGCTATAGGTATCTATATCTTCCCCTCGTTTTGCCAAACTCTTAGATCGTGACCTCGGGTCTTCTGGTCGGCGATCTTTTCACCGAGGGTGTAGTAACCTTCCAGAGCCCAGTTGTGGTTCTTGAACATGTACAGACGGAAATCTGAAATGACAATTTTCATAATAAAATAAAGACGGTCATGTGCGAGAACTCGCGCCCCGAGGGTTCTGTACCATTACACGGGGTCAGAAAATCAAAATACCAATTGTAAGAAGTGACAAACTTATATTTTGCGGTCACTCGCATAGTTCTAGTTAAGTGTTCAAGTTATAAAATAAATTAAAGAGCCTGATCAATTCATTGGGTTGTGGCTTTATTCCAGTATGCTGCAGTTGTATCTTCAAGTTGAATTTGTCAGTGGGTTAATTTTTAACAAGTTAAGCATGTGTTGTCCATTTGAGTTTACTCAACGTACTAGAGATGGCTTGTTTACAATTAAATTCGAGGATAATAGCCCAACTTGTATAGCTAAGCTGTGTCTTATCAACAAAGAATACATTCAATGAATGACCCCAAATAATGAAATTCCTAAAATAATAACAATGAACTGATATGAACAAACATCACAGACAAAGAAAGCTTTAAAAATTAAATATCAGGAAGAAATCTAAAATGGAATGGAAATTTGCTTAGAAACTATAGTATAGCCTCACAACACCTGTTTTTTAACATCAAGATAAAAACATTCTATAAATTTCTAATACTAGCTATTCAGCTTTTTTGTTTACTTATTAATGGAAGGATTCCGAGTTCAACAGTAATTATACTAATGTTAGAAGCAGGAACTTTAAAACAAGCAATGAACTACAGGTAGGTCATGCATGATTAATCAGAAGCACAGTGGCAATTTTTCATCACACATCAGCTGTTGAATTTATGCAAATTCTGGGATTCACGGTAAAAAGGAAGTTGAGACGTCATTTTAGAGCTTATTTTAGATGAAAATAAAAGAACTCACCCCTGTCGGTGTTGAGTTTGTACCATACACCGAATGACACCGCAAACCCAGCAGCCTCGACCAAAAACGCAGTTTTGAGAGTAAGGTTCAAGGCTCGCTTGAATGTAGACACGGGAGTTTTTGTTAACATAATAAACTGAGGTCTACAGCCAACTTAATTGGCGCTTTCATCTGAATTGTAGAAAATATCAGCACGAAAGAAAGACAACAGCAAGAAAGACGACGTGCGTGATGGATGGATGTGTGGGTGGGTGGACGGAGGGGGGGATGTGTCGCCAACTCGGTTATAAGAATGTCGCTAGACAGTCAGTCTAAAAGTCGCTAGATGTCGCTAAATCACTGGGGATTACCTGAAGCACAAAATTATAAACATAACTCCCTAAAATACTTCTGAAACACCTTTACTGAAGTCGCTAGATAATCTATTTTAATTTAAGGGTGATATTTCAAATATTTCTGGGAAAACGCCTGAGAACGAAACGGTTGTTTGTTGAACAACAAGTTCATTTTCGTTTTATTCTAGTTCGTTTCAGATTCAGTCAAATATATCCATTTAAACCCTAATTCTGTGCATCTAAGAGCATCTATGAACAGGCATAGCTTCACCTAGGTTCTAAGACGTTTCAAAGTGATCCTAGTGATGTTATTGAAATAAATGCCTTTTGACTTTGACTTTGACTTATGGAGTAATTAAGTTTACATCACAAAATTATTTTAAACACATTATTTTTTGAGCTAGAAATATAATGTCGCTTTAGATGTGAAAATGTCGCATAATCTAACAACAAAGTCGCTTAACAACACTAGGAAGGGGGGAGGGATCCTAGTGGTGAAGGGGATGGATGAATGACGTAATCTAGAAAAGGAATGAAGCGAATGACGCAGAATGAC
The DNA here is from genome assembly GCA_947579855.1 of Anticlea derivata. Classification (NCBI taxonomy): domain Eukaryota; kingdom Metazoa; phylum Arthropoda; class Insecta; order Lepidoptera; family Geometridae; genus Anticlea; species Anticlea derivata. The sequence continues at coordinate 2,421,080 of OX388266.1, forward strand.
GTTCTAAATCGGAACAGAATATAAATCTCGTTATTCGTGAATGTAAAGTTCTTTTAGAAATCTAGTAGCTATCTATAAAAAAAGGTAACTTAGTAAATCATAGTTGTGTTTGGGAGTCGGGAGAAATGACAAATAGATTCCATTTCATCGTAGGTAGGTACCTAATCTAAATCAGTTGCGTAGTTTCAGAGCACACTTATGTTCCAATTCTACATTTCAATCCATTCTTCATGTTGCGACTGTCAGTGTCCTTCTGAGTGCGTAACTGTGTAAGTGTGTACGGTCAACATCAAAAGTAAATGATGATCAAACAAAGTTCAAAACTATTAACTTTATCAAAGTCCATTTTACTATTTTTGTTTTGAATTATTAGATAGTTTAATATTATTTTAAGTGCTACATTTTATGATACCCAATCTTATAGTATAGCTTCTGCATCAAATAATTTCTAAATTCCGTAAAAACAACTTTTCATACTACTTTTCTTTAGTATCGTTGGGATTGTTTTTAGCATACAAAAAATATTTAGAAAAATAAACATTTATTTTGTAGGGCCAAACGGTAAGTTAACTAACACCTAGAGCAGTCTACCGAATTGTGACGTATTTGGTTGAAATAAGACAAATTCGTTTTTAGTATGTAAGTTTGAAGTTTATTGTTCATGAGTTGACTGGGAGTAACTACTTATGTAGGTACATAATACCTGCCACATAATACATAGAAAGTGGTACATAGTGCTACTAGTAATTATCATAGTACCTGCTTAATATGTACATAAGTCGGTACAGTCAGCTGCATGACGGGTGACAGACAACGCTTAACAAAGGACTACGTACGTAAGTAGTGTACGTAAGGAAATATATGTAATTAACCGAATTACTCTTCCTCTTCTTCTGCTTCTGCTTTATTTTCTTCACAAGATTCTTCACATTTCTCTGTTTCACTGTCTTTTTCGTTCTCTAAGCAATGCTTTGGCACTACTTTGTCTTCAAATGAGGGTCCCTGTAAAATAAATCATTTATTTTTATTTATTTATATATTTAGATAACCAACCATTTATTAATAGGCATTTAGCCATTTAACCTGAAGTTAGTATTTTTTACAAAAATATTATAAAAATTGTCGAAAACTGACTTGGTAGGTATGTAAGTAACGTAAACGACAAGAGTGCAAGCAACCTAAATAAGTTTTTGAGATTCCCTATTTCCAATGTTACTTATGTACTTCTCTGTTTTCCATTCTAGTTAGTAGGTACCTAGGTGTCAGATATAGGCATTTCATGAACTTTCAGATAGGTAGATAAGAAAAACGTTACATTCTCAACATATTTTCCAACTGCGATCCCATCGACCATGTGGTACCGGAAACGTATTTTGAATCCGGTTACTTTGTTGTCCACACATTCTCCCTGGCACGGCATCCACTCCTCCCATTGCGTCATGGGACAATCTCCCGTAGACTCTGGATCAACTGATGGCGGCTCCTCACTGGAAAAAATAAAATAAACTATCACACATGAGTTTATGCTCAGCATTTACTCGTAGGTATTTTGCTTATCAGGGTAAAATTGAATCGCGCAATCGTAACATCGGGCTAAAGTGTTCGCGCTAACAATTATCGCACAATCGACCTACGAAACCCTTGGTTGGTTAACCACGGATCTACGAATACCTACTACTTATATCATAAGACAGCATAGCTTCAGCCCCGTCAAGTTACCTGGTTGTGGTCCTGTAAGCCGGAGCGTACGGAGGTTCTTCTGAGACTTCACTATCACCATTCCCACCACTCTCTTCATCACCACCGGTCTCACCACTATCACCGTCAGCATTATCGTCACCATCACCGTCTTCACCTGCGATGAAAAACATGAAAATTTTAATAATTTACTGAGATTGTTGGATGGATGCTATCGTAAGCGCAGTGCAGGGGCCAGGCCAGGGATGTTTTTTTAACACCAAACATATGAAACTACGTTCGGATCGTAAGCAATTTAATCTTGTAGGACAAAACGGCAAGATAACCAACAACTCTAGAAGCCCAAGATATAAGCCTTGCGGTTAGTTTGGTCTTGGCCGATATTTATGTTAAAATGTATTTTTGTAGTACCTTCTAGTATAGTCGAAGTCTTGTAAAATTTCTGTTTTGGTGAATAAATTATTCTTATTCTTAACTCAGTTTACTTTCCCTGGTTTTAGATGAAATATTCCCACTAACTATCTTACCTTGCTTTTCCGTGGCATCTTCGGCGTTACATTCAGGGGAGTTATACGTCCTTATCAGAGTCAGTATTAGTCTTGCGAACGGTTTTTTGGCCCGTTCTATTCCACCAATAACGGCCAGGGATATAGCCTGGTGCGGCAAAGTCACTTCATTGGCAGACTGTTACAAAAATAACAATTTTTAATGTGTGATGTATATTATAAAAACAAAAACATGATCTAATAATTGTTAAATCAGTACTTACATCAAAATGTGTTCCTTTATCAGTGCCAGCATCCAAAGGATACAAGTTGTGTGTGATCTTTTCAGACCAAACATTCGTTACTGAATTACAAAGCTCAAAATTGGAGACACCCAGGAACCAGTCGGGAGAAGGCACGATGGCAGTGGCTATGGACAGTCGGTGGAAGCCTTTACTCGCCCTAAACTGTGTTACAGCAGCCATGTTTGGCTCTGGTGGACTCGTCGCTTTGATCACTGTCCGAACGTTTGTGCCCAGCTGAGGGAAAATCGTACAAAATACATTTCAAGGTATAATCATGATCTCTTCATACCTACCTAGTAGTCCTAAGATAGGAGTAACTACGATATCGCTTTGCGTACCCCTTTTTCAATTTCGATCTCAAGTCCCGTGGTGTTTCCTTGCTCAGCCAGCATTTTAAGTCCCTCGGAGGCCTCAGAGCCGATTCTGTACAGCGTGTAGCTTTCAGAATCGTGAGAAGCTCCTACGATGTCGCTGAAGTGCGCATGGCCGGCTGTAGACGGTGGGAACTGCTCAAGATGCGTATTGTACGACCACAGGCCTTGGAAGGTTAGCTGTAATATGAATACAAATTAAAATCATAACATATTAAATCCTTCGCGATTTAACGAAAATGCCTCTAAATTAATCCACAAAAAAAATATGACATAACTCACCTCATACCTAGCATCTTCACACACTTGGCATCTATCATTTTCCATTGGAGGCATGTCGTCGTTTTTTCGAGGGTCTTCACATACTTTTTTAGACAGCGGACCTTGGAAGCTATACCACACGTTAGGTCTGATGGCGACCACGGCGAATATTGTCACGCATTTATTATCTTTCTCTGGTGCCATCCATGTAGCCTAGAAAATAATAAAAAATAAAGCACACGTTTTAAAAGAAAAATAATAAAGTACTTAACCCCAAACTCAGATCTCGCTCGATGTTGCGTTTGAGGTGAAGTTAATGAATTATTTAATGTATCCATTTTAATTGTGAGATTTTGATCCTTATGTTTAAATTCTACGTAGGTTTAATAGACCTTCTGTACAAAAATCTGTAATCTACAGAAATACTTAGCCAAAAGCCAAAGTACCTACCTCAACAGAAGTTTTTGGGGTGATATCCGCCTGAATGATCGTATTATTACAATACAGATGAGGCACAGCAGAATTGCTGTTAGGAATCAAACTCCCTGCACTTAGAAATACAGGCTTTCGAATGTTCGCGGCGTTAGGCTTCGAATCTTCTCGAAGAGATATTGTAAATCCCATGAAAGAAGATACACCGTCTCTTGAATGTAATCTAACTGAAATAACAAATCGTAATAAATTGATTTTTTTTGTGTTCTATCTAGGTAATAATGAAATTTAGTCCTTTGAGTTTAACTTGTTAATAAAATATATAATTAACAATCTACTAATCTTGAAAAGTTACCTGTGTAATTATGCTTCGGAATGTACTCATTGTTTCGTATATTATCAATATCTAATACGAACTGGTTGTCCGGAAGCAATGGTTCTGTTTTGGTCCCAAGAGGTCTACGATCACATACGTTGTCCAAACTGTTACAGATTTCAATCAGCAAAACAATATAAAATCCTAAAATCAATTTCAACATTATTGATTATTATTAGGATCTTTTAATTAATTTACTAATACAGATAATTACCTACTTTGGTTCAAACATAATATATATGTACGAATAAAAATAATCAACAAAAAAATACTCACCAAAAACACTTAACAGAAACATTTTATACATCAAATTTGAATCAAAACTAAAAAATCTACCAGTTATCTCCCCAGTGTTCCAAGTGGTCAATTGCTGGTACCATACTAAAGTGTGGCTGTGGCCGCTAAATGTCCGTCCACAATTACGGTTGAATTAACCGGACAGTACTTTTACTTTATCACTTCAATTAAATTTGATACTATTAATTAAATCTAATTGCTGCTCGGGTTTAATTGTCACACTAAACTGGGTCATAATACTTTGCAATAGAGTTGGTTGGTGTCCTTTCAAATTATTGAAAGAATTCACAATATCCATTACCTACCTACTTAATATGGCTAAGCACAAAATCGTTTTCAAACGTGATAAACTTAAGGTATCAGAACAGAATAGGTTTAAAATAAAAATACCTGATAGAATTAGTCATTGGTTTCTTGACTTAATATTTCATTTTCACAACAGGAAAACCTTAATAGATAATCAAATTGATAACACATGAAACTTACTATTTAGGTAATTAATTAAGTATACGTATAGGTACCTAAGTAAAACAAATTATGTACCTACGTCATTGCGATCCAACCACATCTCTCTTTTTAGAAAACCACGAGAACCCCGGAATGACTTGATCCATAATCCTACGTTCAACTGTAACAAGAAATTACATTAGTAGGCCGTGTATTTATTTAGTTGCTTGCAATTTGCACACAATTATTAACACTTTATCCGTGCATGCCCCATACATGGGACATTTCGAGGTACCTACAGTTCATGCGTGCACCATATATGGGGCACAATTAAAAATGAATTTATAGTCTTGTAAACTTTAACACGTGTGAAATTCGCACCCGTCATTCTAGTAAGAACTAAACTAGGACTTCTGATGTCTTAAAACTCACCATTGACTTCTTCTTCGCTTTCTGAAGCTGGGCAATCATCTTCACACTCTTTTCTTTCGAAGTCAGCGTAGTGAGTTTTGCAGTATTTGGACACTTGCTTTTTGAACTGATGTCTAGACTGAAAAAAGGATTACAAATTAAAAAAATACTTTCTACTTGATTAAAGTATTTAGAAACGCATAATAGAACTAAATCGTATTGCAAACTTTACATTAGGGTCGTATTTTTCAACAGCCACTCCATCCACAAGATGATACCGCTCCCTCCACTGGTATCCAGACATCTTACTATCGTCGCAAGAGCCCTCACAAGGACTCCAAGCTGACCATGGCGACATGGGACAGTCCTCAGTCGACTCTGGATCCTGTATTATCGGAGCCTCGGTGGTCACGGTAGGTGGAGTCCTATGAAAAATCTCAAAATTTATATAAAAATTGCGTAGCATTTTTAGTTTGACACTTGGTATGGCACACAGAAAACATATACTACGTACTCTGGTGATCGGAGATACTAGGTAAGTCACACTGATTAATCTATTTTATTTCGTGCTAAGTAACTTAACTACCAAATATTTCTACACTATGTTTTCAATGATCCCACATAAACGCCTCTTATACCAAATTGATGAATGAGATGAATAGTAGGAATTAACCAAGTCTCACCCCCCGAGCTCTCCGGAATCAATTTCTGGGTTTTGGTACCTGGAGGGCTCTTCTGGCTCCGGCTGTTTGGTATCATCCTCTTTTGTTTCTTCTTCTTCTTCTTTCTTTTCTTCCTCACCGCCTTCTTCTGTAGGTTCTTCTGAACAAGCACCCATATCAAATTATTATCCTAAATAACATGAAACTATGTCGTCGAGATTCAGTATAATTTCTCACCTGTATTTTCTTCACAATCTCTATGATACGTTCTTATTAGCTTGACGTGTAGTTTCCCAAATGGATGCATGTCCTTAATGTCCATTTCATAAAACGGCGAGTTTTTGTCATACGAACTCATTTGGACGCGGGAAACCGCGTCTTGTGGGAACGTTACTATGTTTGCTGACTGTTAACCCAAATCCAAATGATATGCATTAAAACACGAACAAATTTGTATAATATTTCTAAGAATCATATTTTAATATAAGACAAGGTTTAAATATACCAGTTTGAACGTTACAATAATGGACTCACCTCATAATTCACCCCGTCGTCTGTTCCAGCATCCCATGGATACAGATTTAGCTCCCTCTCCCTTAACCAGGCATTATCCTGGCATAGCTCAAACCTGGTGACCCCCAGAAACCAGTCAGGCGAAGGGTATAATCCAATAGCAACCGTGAAAACGTGATTTATTTTATCTGTGCGGAAGAATGCGTAAGTGGGATTACCCATTTTCCGGTAACCGTGCCCTTTGCCCATTAACATTGTTCGGACTCCATCGCCAATCTAATTAAAATAAATACTTGTAAAGCTTTGCAGTTAAATAATAAAGACATTAAAACTGAACCACACAACCTAAACCTACAAACCTTTTCCCTGATTTCAGCCTCATACTTGCTAGTATTAGCGTGCTCAGCGACGTCCCTCAAACCGTCTGATGCCAGAGATCCTGGAGCCCACAGAATAAGATTTGGAGCATGAGAAGCGCCCACTAGATCGCTGTAGCGAGGCACCCAGTCGTTCTCAGGGAACAGGCGAGGGTGTGTGTTCCGGGACCACACTCCGGTGAAAGACACCTGGACAATGAAAATGGTTGATCTAATGAGGTCAATGATAGCAGATGTCATCTGATCTACTGGCATCATAGCATGTGAAGCAGCACTAAGCTGAGTCAGGCAGGACCTGTTCGGCTGCACTCGACTCCTAGTTCCTACTTATCTACCTTTTTGTTTTACTTTACTAGTCCTATCTTATTTTCTCTTTGTTTAGACTTATTTTTGTTCTGTGATTTTTGTGTATCTATCAAATACGTATTTATTTACTCTATTCTAGTATACGCAGTTAATCTTGTGGGATAAGCAAACTTGCCTCATATTTAGCTTCATCACAAATCTGACAGTCATAGTTCAACTGCGGCGCTACGTCATCCGGCTGTCTCATATCCTCGCATAGCTTCTGTGTAAGTGGCGATCCGTCCTCAAACCACACGGCGTCGCTTTCCACCACCATCGCACGGAGCGTCACGCATCCACTGCCTGATGATGGAGCTTGCCAATAAGCCTAAGAGATAAATAATGATTTAGGTCTTTGGTGTTACTTATATGTAATAGAAGAAACTGGAGAAAACAATTAAAGTGTAAATTTACTTGAGTCAATGAAGAAGTCATCATTACATAAAATAAGTTCGAGCTAATGGCAAACTCTGGTGGCGGAGATTTTAGGCCCGTCGTGACTAAGTTATTTTTATAGGCGGGATCGACATCTTAATGTATACTCAAAAATACGGGGGAGCAATAAGCTGTTAAAGCCACTAGCGACACTCGATTTGGTGATAACGATAAAGCAAATCTACGCCATGAGCCCTTCGAGTAATAACACAGGATCCATCGAATGATTACCTCTACAAAAGATTTAGACGAGCTCATAGCTTGTTCGATGGAGTATAAGCATCGATCGCTGAATCTCGCCTCGGGATTCACAGGCCTGATCTCGCCGGGGTACATCGCTATGGTACGTCTTGGGTTCCTCGGGTCCAGCTTGGTGTCGCCATCAGCGGATATCATAAACGCCGTGAAGCGGGATACTTCGTCGGTTACTGATAGTCGAACTAAAGGAAAGCAGATAAGTTTGCTAATATAATAAAGTACCTAAATGTTTACTTAATATACAATATGCTCAGAAAGTTTATAAGAACCCAAAGATTTGAACCCAGATCACTTTTCACAGGCTTCCTTACATCGAAAGCGATCGTGAGAAGTGTGTTCGTCGAATCCTATGTGGCAAGAAACCTCGGCACCTTTGCATATACCTCGGTAAATTATGTTTACGACTTATTTCTTACCATTATAAAGCTGATCAGGAATGTAAGCATTGTTGTCAGCACCAAGAACTTCAAGCTTAAAGCGGCCATCCGAGGGCGTGGCATGGGTGGTAGCGCCATAGGGCCTGCGGTCACATCGAAAACTGCTTATCTCTTTTGAAAGAAGTAATAATAACAGCGTGCTTAAAATCCTGAAACTTCGCATGTTAAAACTCAATCTGAAATAAAAACAAAATATTACATAAAAACTTTAAAAAGGAGTGAGAGGCCACTATTAGGTATAACGTTCTTTAAAATAACTAACATAACGTCTGCCTTGCTTGAAATGGTTTGCAAAGTGGCACCAAGCCCAATGAAATAATTTAATGAAGATATCCACATTAGTAGGAGACGGTTTCAGGTTTCGTCTGAGTGGAGGATCAAATTTTATTGCAAGAATTATTTATTAAACGAGTTATTAATAAGCAGCCTCCACTCCCGTGGGAATCGGATCCGCGTTCTATCTAATCGCAACTGCAAATTCGATTCCCAGTACTACATAATGGAGATAATGCGACTTATGTTGCTGACTGTACAATAGTGGAATGGAACGTAGCTTGCTTGTAATTTTTACGACACTGACATCTAGATTGAGTTTGACAGATCGATCACACATCAATCAAACAAACATTTAAAGAGTTGTTCGTCGGTCAGTCACTCAGTCTGAAGGAAGCGAAATCGGGATTTGTTCACCAAATTACGAGGCGTGGTGTGTTGTTTATTACGTTTTTGTACCAAATGTTTGTTAGATGTCTACAAAACCAATAAAAATGCCGTCGGCAACAAAAGAGAAGGATTCTACAATCCTCAAAATCGCTGTGGAGATGCTCAACGCGCCGGATAAGGTCCCACAGTTGATAGAGTTCGATCAGAGCCAACCCTTGTCCAGCATCATCCAGCTACTCTGCAAGCCCTGGGGGCTTCCCGATCCAGAAAACTATGCTCTACAGTTCTCCGAGAGTATCAACCAGAACTACATTACTGAGAAAAATCGCAATGATATAAAAAACGGGTCAGTTTTGCGCTTGGAATTGTCCCCCGCAAGGACGGTGCAAGACATCCTCGGTAAGATTAACGCTGGCTCAGAGACCGACCAAATCGCAGCCCTCACCAAACTGTCCCTGCTCAGCACCGATCTAACTTTCGCCCTAGAATTCATCAACAAAAAAGGCTTAACTCTTATTATAAACAACATCGAAAACGGAAAGTTCAAAGCGAAATCGCTCAAGTACGCGCTCGTCACGTTCGTAGAACTCATGGATCATGGTATTATATTCTGGGACATACTTGAGAATCAGTTTATAAATAAAGTGGCAAGTTTTGTTAGTAACCAAGCAAATGCACAGGATCCCATGGTGATCCAGTCTTGTCTGTCCATACTTGAGAACATTGTGCTGAATAGCTCTAAAAACTCACATGTTGAAAAAGAGATAACCATACCAAATTTGATATCACATTTACAGAACTCCCACAAAGATAGTAAAATACAACAGAATACAATAGCGCTTATCAATGCTATATTTTCTAAAGCTGATTTCAACAAGAGGAAAGCAATTGCCGCTACTCTATTTTCGAAACAAGTCAGAAATGTTATTTATGAGTATCTGATTGCCGGTGAGAGCAGGAATGGCACGGAGCTGGCCCACCAACTCTACGTCCTACAGACATTGTTACTAGGCCTATTAGAACCTAAAATGCGACAGAGGGCAGATTCCCAGGAACAGGAATCACAGGAAAAGATAAAGGAACTAAGAAAAATTGCTTTTGAAAATGACAATAACCCAAACTTAGAGGTAACAATGAGAAGGCCAGTAGGAAGCTACTCTAAAGACTTCAAGAAGCTCGGCTTCAAGTGTGAGATTGACCCGATAAAAGATTTCAATGAGACCCCACCTGGTCTATTGGCGTTGGACTGTATGCTGTACTTTGCTAGGAACTACCCTGAGCATTACACAAAGATAGTTTTGGAAAACAGCTGCAGAGCTGATGAGCATGAATGCCCATTTGGGAAGACTAGTGTTGAGTTGGTGAAGCAACTTTGCGATATCATGCACATTGGGGATGCCCCAAGTGAACAGGGGCAAACCTACCACCCCCTATTCTTCACACACGACCATCCCTTTGAGGAACTCTTCTGTATTTGCATTGTTCTACTGAACAAGACTTGGAAGGAAATGAGAGCCACTATCGAAGACTTTGTGAAAGTATCCAGCGTAGTACGAGAGCAAATAAGCAGGGCCCTCCTATCCTCCCCAAAGGGTTTTGATAAGTTCCGACAGAAGATCAATGAGTTGAGTTATGCTGAGATCACACAAATATGGCTGCAAGAGCGCACAAACAGAGAAGTTTGGGAATCACACGCAAGACCCATTGTTGAGCTGAAGGAGAAAATAACTCCGGAAATCATTGATTTGATACAGCAGCAACGACTGGGGGTATTGGTTGGAGGAACAAGGTTCAAAAAATACACTAGAGGGCAGAGAATTAAGGATAAATTCTGGTTTGTCCGCCTATCTCCCAACCACAAAGTGCTTCACTATGGAGATTGTGATGAAAAGAGCACACCTAGTTTAGAAGAACTTGGAAATAAACTAGCAGTGACTGAGATTAAATGTGTTATCACTGGAAAAGATTGTCCTCACATGAAAGACTTGAGAGGAAGGAAGACAACACCACATTTAGCATTCTCCTTAATACCAAAATCAGCGGAAGTAGTGTCCTTAGATTTTGTAGCCCCAGATGAACAGATTTTTGATTACTGGACTGATGGGGTTAATGCACTGCTCAAGGAGAAAATGACAAGCAAATCTTTTGAAAATGATTTACAGACATTGCTGTCCATGGATATAAAAGTGAGGCTGTTAGATGCGGAAGGTATTGACATACCCCAAGACCCCCCTCAAATTCCTGAGGAACCAGAAGACTATGATTTTTATTATGATAATAATTAAAGATATTTATAAAAGCTTCTCTACTGTACATAAAATTATAATCTATTTTTAAATTAGAAATGTTTCATCACTAAAATTACTCATCTATAATATAAATGCTCCTTACAATGTAAGTGATTATAGACAGTATTCTATTTGGTTTAAGGAGTTGATTGATACCAAAAAGGGCATATCCTGTGGCTTGATGCCCATATGGGCTGTGTGAAGTGGTTTTGCATACAAATGAAGGTAAGAGGTAGTTGAACTGATGTCTTGACAAAAATGTATTCCATTAGTATAAAATCTTACTCAATATTGGTTAAAATTGTAGCACAGTATTTTAATTGTGGAATTTCTTATTTTATGTAAATAATGCAGAATACCAATGCTGACTGAATTTCTGAACTTCCATTTTATGTAATCTAATTGTGGCCATAAACCAATATTATATTTTATATACCAAAGATCATCCCTAAAGAACAAAATATAGTAAAATGTATAAATAAAAGTATTCAATGTATTTACATCTTGCTTTTTTAATTTAATTTAAACTTATAAACTTGCAAATTCAAAACCTAATTAGAAATAAAAGCTGTAACTATGCTTTATTATTCCACACTACAACGTGTTTCGTAACTATTATACTATCCTGAAAGGGGGCTACTGTATCAACTGTATTCAATCAGCTGTTTTTAGTTTTTTTAACATTTTATTATTGAGCATACAAGAAATTCGACAAAGATTGCTACCACACTAATTTATATATATATTTATATTTTATAGTAGGTATGTATATAGTTATTAACAATATATATATATAAATATTCCGGACATATTCACACGGTCAACTGGTCCCAAACTAGGCATAGCCTGTACTATGAGTACCAGAGACTGATATACATAATAGATATATATATAATTTGACTGCAAATCAGCTGATCTTTTCATAGTATTTTTCAATGAAAATAATCGAATTCCCAAAAGTCGTAGAACAAACGTTTGTCGATTTGGTTTAGAAAAACTCCCTTGCGGGATAGTATATTTATTATGAATACATATTATGAATCACCTTGTTTAAGCGAAAAAGAGAATAAATAAAAGCAGACATCACAATAATACTTTTTAATCACTTAAGTCTCTACTGCATTTTGGACACTTCGAATTTCGTGTTGATGATTTCTTCGTCAGAGTCTAGTAATGGAAGCGAGCTGGTTGGAATGTTCTCTTCCACCCAGCGGAGATCTGATTCTAAGGAGTTTGTGTTGTCCGGTTGCGAGTCTCGATCCACGTCGCCATTATTCAGGCTGGTGCCGCGCATCTTTACTCCGTAAGCGTCGTTCACGAATTGTTCTTCCTCTTCTGTAATTGAAAATTATCATTTAATTTCTTATATTGCATTATTCTATTAATTTATTAGAGATTTTAATTAGATTATTTTTCTTTTGAGCCTCACCTAGTTCGATCGGCGCCACTGAAGCTCTACATTCCATTTTGTGAAAAAGGGTTGATCGAAAAAAATGATAGACACCAAGCCGTGTTTTTTACCTGATTTTTCTAGGCTTGGTTGCGAGGAACAGGCGTAGCTTCTCCTAGTTTCTAAGTTGTTTCAAAGCAATCCTAGTTTTATTGAAATAAAAAGGGCCAATGACCATACTGCTGTCTATTAGTATGACTATCACTTTGGGGTCACCAGTCATCATTCCTGCCCTTACCTGGGTACTGCTAACTGGATCGACACATCATGTTTTCTTCCGTTCTCTACTGACAGCTGTCATCTCGAAACTCACTCCTATCTTACCCCATTCATCTTTTATACGCTTATCTATAGTTTTTATTTTAGGTCCACACTGGTGACCCCATAATAGTATGGACCTACAAAGTTAACTGAATGGTGTATATATAAAAATATATATAAATAGACTTGCCGTCATCATCTTCAGCGTTGTCCAGCAGTGGGGTGAAAGCGTAGCGTTGGTTGTTGTTTGTCGGGCGCCACAGGACCATGATGACGCACAGAATGCTGGCGAACAGAATGTGCCAATACGCCTCGTCCATCCAAACCTCTTTCCATGCCTGCAACAATGTCATTAAATGGGATTTCATCGGAAAAAAAAATTGGACCCACACCCACTCAGGGGTCGGATTTCGGGAATTCCTTTCTAAGTTGACCCCATGAGAGAATCTCTCTACATCTAGACGAGGCTTCACAAAGATTTACTAACGGTAAAGCGAGAATGTCTCTCCATCCAAGCGAGCTTTGAAAAGCTTTACTTACAGTAATGAGATAATCTTGCTCCATCTAAACGAGGCTTTCAAAGTTTAATTTACGGTATTGAGAGAATCTCTCTCCAACTAAACGAGGCTTTACAAAGCTTTACATGGTAATGCGAGTCTCTATCAATCTAAACGAGGCTTAACAAAACTTTACTTACGGTAATGCAAGCTATCACTCTGTAATTATGTATAGAGTAGATCATGAAGACCACAGATGATATAACGGCGAATATCAGCGTGTTCGTGAAATGGCGGTACAGAGACAGTTTTATTGTGTTTCTGAAACAAAGAAACAGAAGTATTGAAGATTCCAATAGTGTAACTAGATGGCGCTGTCTGCAGTGTACAAAGAAACTCTTTATGCATAGATCCGACCGATTCATCATCATTTCAGCCGTAGGACGTCCACTCCAGAGTATAAGCCTCCCCCATAGTTTACCAGAAACAAACATTTGGGGGGATTTGCGCATACTCGCCACGCTGGGTAAGCGCAGATAAAGCTTTTGTTGTTGATAGGAAACGCTGCTGCAGTTTCCCTTCGCCTCTTACGAAATATTTGAAATACAATGTGAATAAGCTTAGCTGGTTAAATATTTACCTTTCATAGTTTGCGCCAACGAAAACAGCACCGAGAGATGGCGCTATCGGTAATTTTCGCTACCCGAAAGTTAGGGGAGTTCCTCGGTGCGAGCGCAGCGCATACACGCAACTTAAAAACGCAGATATTGTGTTTCCAAAATTGGTCCGAGAATACATGTTTTCCTTTGTAAAATGACGTAGTGCAGATGAAGCCAAGCGATTTTACAAGTTGATTCACAATATGTATGCTATCCCGAAAGGGGCTTATTCTGCAGGCAATCAAAAAAATCTACGACTTCTCGTAAAATCAGTTCGAACTCAATAATTCAGCTGTTTTATGTAGTAATCTTGACGCCAAACTTATCATCATCATCATCATTCTGTAGAAACCCACTGCCGGACATAGGCCTGGCCTCCCCCAGTGTTCCAAGACGAACAGTCTTGAGCCTCTTCCATCCACGGACTATTAACTATAAAACTTATCGTACGTTTAATAATTAGTTAGAAAGATGATAAATAAGACCAAAAACAGCTACTTTGTAAAAGTTCGGGTAAAAAAACTTCATTTTTTAGCTGATATTCGTTCTTGTTGTTGACCAAATAAGCCCTTTAGGATATTATACATATTATGAATCACCTTGTAGGCTCTAGCGCCTGTTTTGTATTTACCTTCGTAATTGCAAGGTCCTCATAGTGTGAGCTAGCGATACAAACACCCACCAAGAGATGGCGCTGTCGACCAAAGACAATGGCACCTCGGAGAGCAAGAGATCGCGGTTATTTTCGCTGTTCTTATGGTGTAGCCGAAGCCAAGCGTTGATGGCTGCTAGGACGCCCCATATCACTCCTGTGCCGACGACGCGCTGTAGGGCGGGGCCAAGTCGGGGCCTAAAATAAACATAATAATATAGTGTAAATATAAGGAAAAATTTCAACAAAGTTTCAGTTGAGGAGGAGTTCCACGGAACTCCTCAGCTTATTGACCTATTGAATTCTCCTAAATCTATATCCAAATCAGCATGTTGCTACCATAATATTGTATTGTCTTGACAGGTAGTACCTAAGCAAAGTTTCAGATCAATTGGATAAATTGCTGAGGAGTTCTGCGGAACAATTCTTGACTCCATCATCACACTAGCTCGTTGTCACAATTATATTGTATTGTCATAAGAACTTGACAGGTATGTTTGGCAAAGTTTCAAAATACTGTATTGTCATCATAAATTTGTGAATAATTAGTCAAAACCGGTTGTCAGTCACTGTCTATTTGTCTTTGTCCATCCATCTATTCGAACCTCTTCTAATAATATCAATGAAAACAGAACACGAGTGGCTACCGGTGGTTTCGCTCGCGCGGTACCCGGACAAAAAGCAGCCTTCCTCAGGTTTAGGCTATCTTTATACCAAATTTCATCAAGATTGCTCCAGTCGTGAAAACTTTGCAAACAGACAGAGAGACAGACGCTTTTACAAAATAGTGGGATTTTGAGCTGAAAATGCTTTCAGACTTTAAATCATCAGGTACAGGTTAATAAGATACTAAGTATTGACTCACTTGACAATTCCGAAGCCGAGAGAGACGATGATGACTAGCATTCGCGCCAGAGCGCGCTTCGCAATGGACACCCACTCCGCAAACATGTATGCATTGACGTTGAAGTATCTGAAATTAGGATAATAAAATAACTAGTGAATTTATTCAGTATAGTAACCACTTACTGACAGGTGGGCTGTTTTCTTGTTTGCCACCTTAGTTGTGTAAAGAATAAAGATGGTTATGTGCGTGAACTCGCGCGTACGGAACCCATTACACGAGGTCAGAAAATCTAAATTCCAAGTTTAGGAAGTGACAAACTTATGGCAACCGTTCAACCCCCATTTCACCCCTTTAGTAGTTGAATTTTCTAAAATCCGTTCTTATTGCACGGTAACATCCTTTAAAGAATGTCTGTGTCAAATTTCAGACATCTCGGCTCAGTAGTTTTCGAGCTTTTGTGATGAGTCTGTCAGTGAGTGAGTGGACTACTCCTTTATATATATAGATTAGAGGAAAACCTCGCGACATCGCATCATCGTTCGCGTTCATTTTTAACCGACTTCAAAAAGGAGGAGGTTCTCAAGTCGGCTGTATTTTTTTTTGTATGTTACTCGATATCTCCGCCAATACTAAACCGATTTTGATAGTTCTTTCGCTGGTGTATAGAGTATGATCCCGGGGTGGTCGTAATAATACAAATTTAGGGGTAAACACATCAAAGGCGTCGTTTCATTCTGGGCCAGGTCCATGTACACTACATAGGAAAATTAGGAAAAAATAGGAGATTACAAGAAAAATACAGTTTCATTAATTTGAAGACAAATGCGATGGTACAAGACAAGTTCTTCTGGTAAGTTTTTGACTATGTGAACACTATTTGAAGGCCGCCATGTTGGTTTATAATTGACGTTTGACATGACATTGACATATTTTTCATGTCATGTTGTTTGATTTGATGTTTTTGTGTGTACGTCAGTGCATCGAGTATCTTCCTTCAGTGATGATAGATGTGACGACGCCGCTGGCGCCGGCGTGGCGCCGTCACGATCAAACTAAATCTTCTGTAGTTACGAGTCTTCTGTAGTTCTTATATGACGTACGATCAGACGTAGGTATTTCAGAAAATAACTTAAACTAACGCAACTAAGTATTTTTCATTACACTTCGCTTTGTGGAGTGTAAGGATACGTTAGATGAATGAATGTTAAACAACACAGTATTTAGACAAAACAACGAAGCTAAACAAAAACATGTCAACAGATAAATGTAGGTTGTCAAAATGACATAGATAAATGTAAGTTGTCAAAATGACATTTCACGCACGTCCATCCGCCATATTTTTGTAGCGCTGTGTGTTGCTCTCTTTGTCGAAGAAAATCATAATGTACCTTAGAACGAAGTCAATATAAATAAAATAACCAATTAAATACGTTTACTTTATTGCTTAGCAATATTTTAGAGTAGTGTACACAGTGCAGGCCCAGGCTCCATAGACTGATGAAACGGCTCCTTTTCTCAATTTTAGACTTTTGCCTTTATTTATGTCAAAAAAGCTAATTAGCATTCCAAATTTCAGAATTGTGAGGTAACTGAGGTGTTAATTAGATTTATTACATTAATATTTTATTAATTATATTAATTAACTCTCTTCTTGAGATACATTTGGCTAAGGATGATTTACCTATGAAAAAACACAAACACAGTTATAACACTAGAAATAAGGAAAAACTAGATGTGCCACGAACAAGGCTTGTAAACACTTACAAACTAGGCCTTAAGCTCGCTATGTACAATAAATTGCCATTAGAAGTTACACAGTTACACATCAAAAAAATTTAATTTCTGGCCAGGAGATTTCTTGAACAGTAGTAGAACAGTATAGATACTTTTCTACTACTGTTCAAGAAATCTCCTCCTAAATTGATAGATCAATCTATTAATAATTTGTAATAATAATAATAATTAATAATCTGCATGATAATATAAGAAAATAACTGTAATTGGACATAACTATGTTATGTAATGTAACGGTGCTGTAAAATGTGTCCTCTCCTTCACCTTTCATCCATTAGTTAACTGTTTGCTATGTAAATTCATTACTCTAAATAAAATAAAATTGTAAATAACTAGTACCTATGTATTTATTACTTTATAATGTATGTATACTATGTAGTATAATAAGTACCTAATTTAATCAGATTTTTTTTTCAGTATTTTCATTTACTATCTTTTATGTTTTAGAAAAATCAATTTTGTTTTTTATTAAATACCGGCCATATTATTTTTTAAACCAGCCATTTTCTTGTCACTTCTCCATGAAGATTTAACATGACACTAGCATGAAACGGACATTGGCAGAATTGTGACAGTAGCCAAAACTAAGAAATTGAATTTATTCATAGTTTATTTGTGATTCACAGGTAAGCTATAGATGTCAATATAATATAGTAATGTGCACTGTGATCTGCGATAAGGCGTACAAATTTAAACGCGAAGATAACTAAAATAAAACATTCAATTAATTGTTACTAATAATAAGATAAGAAATAAAAATAAAATTGAATTGAACGTTAAGGGTGAAATAAATGAATATGAATAATCCTAATATATTATGTAAGGTTACCCAGAGTTGTTGATGGCGTGGTCTAAGGTTGGGTGTCAAACAGAATCCCTGTCATTACGAAACTTGGTTTAGACGAGGTCTAACTAAACCCTGGTTTTGTGACGTGTCATTTCATACGTTTGACATTATGACATAAAACAACTGTATGAAAGTGAAATCAATGAATATGAATAATCCTAATATATTATGTAAGGTTACCCAGAGTTGTTGATGGCGGAGTAGACGGCGTAGTAGGTGGCGCTCTCGACCATGCCGAGCAGCGCCACGCCTCCGATCCAGTACTGGATGCGCAGCAGGTCGCGCCACTGCAGCCAGCACACCCCCAGCCAGCAGGCGCACGCCAGCGTGTACACCGCGCACATCGCGCCGAAGAACTGCAACACCACAACACACATCCATCTATCTACACTCATACTATACTATAACTTTTTTTTTTTATTCAAATTATTTATTTGGAACAGTAAAACACAGGTCACACCCAGCCAGCCCGCGCACGCCAGCGTGTACACCGCGCACATCGCGCCGAAGAACTGCAACACCACAACACACATCCATCTATCTACACTCATACTATACGACTTTTTGGCGGGAACTTGAGAAAGTGATGTTGTGCTCTCAATTTATTTTACAAAACTAGTGTTCAATTGGATAATATTATGTGATTATGGTGGTGTTTTGCGTAATATTGTTTGAGTAAACCGCACGAGTGAAGTGAAATGAAATGATTGCGTGTATCGTCATTTTTCGAGTTGGCGCCTAGAGGTCCCTTAAGGTTTTAGTAAAATAGCCACCATCATATCTTACTAAAACTGAATTTGACTTGACTTGAAGAAAAAATTACAAAAAAATTAAAAAAAAACATACTATACAAAACCTTTTTTTTTTTTTTAAGTATTTATTTGGAACAGTAAAACACAGGTATACATAAAAAAATGAAAACGTTGACAACGGCAAAAGTAAAAACTGCGTAGCAGGGCTAACGCCCTTCTCCAGGACAAAACAAGAGCAATGTTCCACAATGAATTTATAACTGTAAATTATAGTAATTTTCGTAAAATAGTCATTATGGCACTGAGACTTGGCTATTGGCCTCATATACAAGCTCAAAGTCGCGCAACGGGGCTATGGAGAGAGCTATGCTCGGAGTTTCACTAATAATATCCGAAATGAGGAAATCCGTAGAAGAACCAAAGTCACCGACATAGCTCTCAGAATTAGCAAGTTGAGGTGGCAGTGGGCGGGCCATATAGCTCGCAGAACCGACAACCGTTGGGGAGCAAAAGTTCTCGAATGGCGACCACGAACCGGGCGACGCAGTGTTGGAAGGCCCCCAACTCGATGGACCGATGACATTGTAAAGATTGCGGGAAGTATGTGGATGGAAAAGGCTCAAGACAGTTCGTCGTGGAACTTTTTGGTGGGAGGCCTATGTCCAGCAGTGGACTTCTACAGGTTGTTGATGATGATGATGAAAAAAGTCGTTATTTATTATTATTATAAACTAGCTTCCGCCCGCGGCTTCGCTCGCGTTGTATAAAAGTAGCCTTTATGCTTTTCTAGGTAAAGACCTGTATATATTCCAAGTTTCAACGAAATCGGTTTAGCCGTTACAATATATAATTTTAATTTTCGTTCTGCATATAAAGTCATTAAATAATTTTTTGTCGTTATATTATTCATTAATTAATTATTATTAATCATGAAAAAATGATTATTATTGTTATTTCTTATTTTATTACTACTAATTATACTATAAAGTGGTCAAAGTGTTTTAAGGGATATCTCTTTAAAAAAATCCTAAGTTATACACAGGCTACTTTTTTTAACTTACTAAATTGATTAAATTATGCTTACAATTTTCTCTTTAAAATTTTAAAACTCTATGTGTGTGCGTGTCGTATGTTCACGAATGCATCGTTTTGCGTTTTTGTCCAAATACTGAAACGTCAATAACCAAATGCGCCATATCGCAGGTAGGGCACAGCGAGATTTTCTCGTTCTGAATTGGAGCAGCCTGCCTGGGGAGGTACCTCCGCCTTACAGAAGATCGCAGCCAAATAACATTATTTGTTTCAAACAGTGTTGTGTTCCTGCGGTGAGTAAGGTTGCCAGAGCTCTTTAGGGGGGAAGGGGGTTCGGGGTCGGCAACGCGTGCGTGATGCCTCTGGTATTGCAAGCGCTCATAGGCTACGGTAACCGCTTACCATCAGGTGGGCCGTAAGCTTTACTGCAACCTCGGTTGTATAAAAAAAAAAAAATTGTTCATTATGAGTAGAATGTTACCGGCAATAACGGCCATATAGCGGCGGAGAGGTATCCGTGTGGTGATGCCATCTCCACGTGAACAGTTCCGTTGTACTGCGAGCTGCTGCGTATCCACATCCTCAGCACGTAGATACCATCCGCTTCTACTGTTGTATACGATGGTATTTTCTGGGAAACGAAACAATTTGTCAAGATTTTGGTATTTATCACAAAAACCCCCAACTAGGAATAGAATAGAATACACAATCAAGGAAAGAAAATAACTTAAAAATAGTGTGACAATGCAAGCGATAAGGCCTTATCGCTCTCTCTACCAGGCAACCTTTGGATGGACAGGAGGCCACCGAGTTAAGCAAAACGTCCTCGCTCGTCTTGGCAAAAACTTCAGAATGTTACTTGGCGCCGACAGAGGTACAAGAGGTAGACTCGGTGGCGAAGTTGGGGGTTCGGGTTCCAACTACCCGAAGAAAAACCTTGTTGGCAGCACTGGCCATTGTGACCCAAAGAGTTGCTCTGGGACTTTTTCGGGGGGGAATGACTCTGCAGGAAGTGTGTAAGAATATAAGTAATTGATATAGTTTACCGACTGTGCAGTTAAATCATCAGTTGATTTCTTGATCGCTGCCTCCAGTTGATCGTCCTGGTATATAATAGATTCCGTTCCATGACATACGTGCGTTTGTAATTTCCTATATGATGAATTTGTGCTGTTGTCTGCCGATCTCTCCGTGCGCTTTGGGCATTGCATTACCTCCTGTGGAACAAAGATTAGATATTTTAATGCTGCTATGTGCTGTGTGTTAAACTTTCGCATTTAATATATTAGTAGGATGTGGCCTACTAATATATTAAATGCGAAAGTTTGTGAGGATGTTTGTTGTTCAATCACGCCCAAACGGCCGAATGAATTTGGATGAAATTTGGTACAGAGATAGATTATAGTCTGGAATGGCAAAATAGGCTACTTTTTATGTAGGTACCACGCGAGCGAAGCCGCGGGCGAAAGCTAGTTATCGATGTAAGGCGAATATTCACTGGTACTATCAATAGGGCTCCGTAAGTTATTAAAAAAAACGGATCCCAAAACCATCTGTTTGTTTTTTCGTGTGTCAAGGGCTTTTTCTCAGTGAACTTATATCTGAGGTTAACCTTTTGACTGTCACAGTCTTCTACAGAGCACAAAAGGTTTCGTGCCCAAGGCGAACCGGCGCCATGTTTCTATCACATGCCAAATATGTTAGCTAAAAAAAATCATTAAAATGTTTCGAATTTGAGCCATTGTTTTATTTATTATTAACCGTTTTACCACAGATAACATAATACTATACTAACTTAAACCCTACTTTATTTTTAATGAAGTGACCCTCGTCTTTAGAAAATCGGCAAAATAAGCGAGACTAAAATTTTCCGTGGCTCAGGCGCCGTTTAATTTTGAACACAGCTAGTGATGTGACTTGCCCTTCTAACGCCAATCGACCTGATACAGGCAAAAAAAATTGGCATCTTTGCCATCAACCCTATATGGACGCAAAGATAAGTGGTCTAGAAATCGACTAAAAACTATTTATTGTTCTCTGTGGCAAATCATTCTCTGAGTCCCAGCTCTATCAGAAAAGACAAAGCAAGGTATATAAATTTAAATCTACCTTTTCATCTTCTCGGGTCAAGCAAAATAAAATAAACAAAATCAGTCACTCAATGGTCGGTTCCGCGCATCTTTGTGATTACAAAAAAAGAGTTTTATGAATAGAAAAGTGTTTGAAAGAGTTATAAAATTAAAAAAAAATAAGTATTTCTTTATTTTAAAACATATTTATGCGATTTATAATGCTTTCAGCTGTAATTTAAAGCTTAATTTGGTGGGCAGTGGAGCGCGACGTAACAAATATTTTGATTTTTTCATAGTTTTATGACTTGTCTCCTTGTACTTTCAACCAAAATAACTAATTTATTACTCCATTGAACATAATTAAACATTCCAGAACTCACAAATACCAAAATTTGGCAAAAACAAACAATAACCAACCCGCAGCGGGTGCTTGGCACTCGTACTATTTCGGGTCAACAAGGTTCAACATTTGATTTGGAACTAGTATGGACATGACTTTCATGATTCGCTCCAATTACCGAATTACGATTTTACTATTAATTATCCTTTTTTTTCAAGTTTTATTTAAGAACTTTTCTATTTGTAACATAAACGTTAACAATAGTTAACTTAATCAAAGTATTTCATATAATTTCTATAATCGTCTACGGAAATTCTCTCTGTCTCACAAAGGCGTATCCATGTTTTTGACAACGCTAGGTACCATGGCGGATACCTTCACGTGTCGATTTACAGTGTTTACAAGTGGGTCGTATACAAAAAATCTCAATGGGATGCTTTGAGGCAATGATTGTTATCGTTAGCCGTATTATTTTAGGATAAGAATAACTGTAAACATTGTATGATAGAGCAACAGTTTTTTTACTACATGCTGTAGCGCGTAAGTTACTAATTTGGCAAGATATGGCAATCGGTTTTCTTTTCAGTATTTTTACAATATTTTATGGTATTTTCGTGTATCTTTTTGCATGTTACTCATAAAAAATATATTATTTGTTTGCAAAGACCAATTAAAGTGTGCTTTTAATGATTTTTAGTGTTTAAAAAAAATCTGAAAGTACGGCAATTTTTCAGTATGTTTCTATTGTCGGTGGTTCGCCGCGCTTGACTAAATCTAAAAAGGTTTTTTAATTTTGTATGTACACCTATATAAAATGTTATTTATATGTATTCCTGTGACTGTAGATAAGTTGAGAATAGATAAAAAACATAAATAAAGATAGTATGTTAGTAAAATAAACCAATTTGAATTGCTCAACTGGTGTCTCTATTGTTTTCACCTGTAGTCTACTCCAACTTGGTAAATTTCTTTAAAAACTAAATAACGCCAAAAAGTAGGGAATTTCAAAAGGAAACAAAAAATATACAATTGTTGGTATGTGTAATGAACAAAAGAGCTCTAAATATTAGTTTTCTGTGACAGGGTGAAATATAATTTTGCAAATTTGGGGGCCATTTTGCAACAATGGCACACGTGCCGCCCTCTCAAAATCAGGTTGGCGCTGGAAGGGATAGTTTACCATTAATCTGATTTAAATGCATTCGTGTTTTATTAAATACTACTTTTTCTATTCAAAGTTTCATCAAAATCAAATGAACGGTTAGTGATTGAACTACAAACATCCTCACAAACTTTCACATTTTAGTAGGATTATTAAACGTAATAGAAGTTCCGCATCAACATTGCTATCTAAAATATAGATGATTTTTGTATAGTGAATTTACGAATGTTGTAGAACAAACTTTAATGCCGATTGGGTGTAGAATAAGTCTTATTCAGGATACCATACATATTACGAATTATCTCATAGTTAGGGATGTATACTAACCTGTTCAAAGTAATGCATGTAGTCGGGGGAGCAAGGATTCTGCAACCATTCAATCTTGGAAGTGATATTTGTGGGCTCAGTGACATCGCAATGCACTGAAAAAACAATCAAGCTTACTAAATAAATAAAATAAAAATTGTTTATTTCAGGTTACAAATGATAAAATTTGGTGGGAAAACATAATAAGAAATACTAAACCAAATGTCACATTTAAAATAATTTTAGGACACATTAAGCTGTGTTTATACAATACATGCTCGAAGTTGAATGGCAATAAGACGTCATGGTACAGCCCAGCTGTTTCAATTACTATCAGTTCAGCTGAGCGTAACCAAAATTTTATAAATTTTTTTAATGATTTTCCTGACTGATGCATGCTTCATAAACCTATAAATACTAACATTGATACTCACATACAATATATACTTTTGTATCCTTAAATAGTGACTTAGCTAATGTATAGAGACAGTTTTCCTGAAATTACAAATAACAATAAGTATGGTAGGAACAGTAGTTTGAGAGTGACAGAAAAGATAAGAAGTAATAGGTTGTGGTATGGTCATGTTATATGGTGGAAGAAAACAGACAAGAGAAGAGGCAGGCCTATCAAGAGACGGATGGACTGTGTGTTCTTACACAGAAAGATACCGTTAATTGCCTTGATGAGGCTGTTTCAGGTTGTGCTAACGGTACCAAACTCAGAAGTGGATAACAGGGTCCACCGGTCCCCAATGAGTTATGAGTTGGTTTACACAAATGATGGAGCTATCATCGTGGGACACCAAAAAAAGCTTCTTGAAAAGGGGGTGAGAATATCTTACCAGAATAAGAAATGTGTAAATTAACAAAATGTGTGAGGTAAACATGGAAACATTTACCACAAGCAACCCATTTTCATCCCAACAAAGATAAATTTAGAAAATTATTGTAGACAACATTCTGTGTAGGTATAAAATGGAAATAATGAGTCAATGTTTCAAGGTACCAACAATGTACGGTTTTTATCAGCATACGTCCGTTGAAAGAGGATATAGGCCCATATGTGTATGTTATCTTTTTATGCATTTGTACAGGATATATCGTTCTCCTTACCCCTTTCAGCGGTAAATCCCATTTTCCGATATCGGAAAAACAGTGTGAAAACTTAAATAGGGCTACTGCCAATACAAACAAATTCTTATACATTTTGGTAACTTATTTAAATAGGGCGTCAGTTATTTATTAATTATTACTAATTTTGTTGTTTCAAACCACATATTTACAACGAAATTAGAGCAAAAACAAATTGTTAAAAATGCACGCACTGAAACACTGCCCCAGTGTTGCCAGTGGCAGATAGTCAAATATAACATGAGACAGCTCAAAAAGTAACATTTTCCCGAGAAAAGTTACATTACCTTATATTATGTGGAAATACTTATAAGGGCACTTTATTACAGAAAAACTAAAATAAGTTGTCTGTCCTGTCCCATTTGTACAACTTCGAAAAAATCGTAATAATGAGGGGTTTTTGATTTGCATTTAAAAACAAAATTAGTTTCATATTCCTCGATAGATGGCAGTGTCCCAATTGGTAATTAGAGTATATCAATGTCAAATGAAAGGAAAACAAACTTTTTCAAAAAAGAAAGAAGAAGAAGTTCTTAGTTGTTTCGTTCGTTTGTGCCTGAGTTGAGTTTTGTTATTTCTATTGTTTTTCGTTATCCATGGATATTTGCTTGCCTACGAAAATAAAATTACCGACACCATAAAATCAGCGAACGAAGTAACGAAAGAATTTTCCAAATCGGTCCATTTTGACGTATACGGTTGTTTTACTATTATTTGACATTGACATACCCTAACTGCCATTTGACGCCCTGCCATCTATCGTTTCTTCATAAAAATGCAAATCGAAAACCCCTCATTGTTTTAGTTGAACTAAAAATAGATTAGCTATTTAGAAAACTCGAGGTCAAGGGTCTCAATGCAAAAAAATATTTGGAACAAACATTAATAATAGTCAACCGAAATTAACCTCTAAACCCACAACATTATGATCTAAAGTATATTTATTGTGCATTACCTATTGGTATACTGCTCTAACCAGCAGCGTACGGCGCCTATTGCGCGCGCAAAACAGTACTCTGTTATGTCATGCCATATAGCATGACATTTCTTACAGCGTCATATAGCATGCTATCAGTACTCAGTACTCTAAACATGACCTGACATGACGCGCTATGCGAATGGCCCGCTATTACTTTTAAGTGTAGGTTCTGAATGTTCTGTTTAAATGTAATGTTATAGCAATAGACAGACCTTTCAAGATTATATTTTCTTATACCTTTAACCAAGCAATTCTTGGATAAAGATAGATATGAATGTTTATAATGTAGGTAGGTAGGAAGGTTTATTTTCCGTAATTAAGGAACAGGTCAATAGATTTCGACGAAATCGTTGTATTACACTTATTTATTCAATATTTTATTACAGGTACATAAGTATTAGTATTTTATGAAACAAAGCACGCAAGTTTTGATTTTTTATGACTTAGGTACCTACGGGGCGGTGCCAAAGAAACGTAACCCTTATAGAGAACGCAATACTATTTAAATTCTACTAAACGGCGGCAGCGCGGCGTGTGACAGAGACATAATCCCGTCCGGCTGACACTCCTCATCACTTGCACTCGAACCTTTACGATACTGACCGATGAACGCACACGGCCTTTTACCCGACAAAATTTAGCATGTCACATGGCAGTAGACATAGCATGGCGCGCTGCTCTGCGATCGGCGCGGCCGAGCGGCTGGTCGGCCGCCATGCCATGTGACATGCTAAATTTTGTCGGGTAAAAGGCCGTGTGCGTTCGTCGGTCAGTATCGTAAAGGTTCGAGTGCAAGTGTCATGTGTCATGCTAAATTTTGTCGGGTAATGGGTACTGTTTCAGTACGCGGTCGTGCTATATAACGCGTAATACATTACTCACAGTACCTACACACCTCTATTTGACAACTCAACTTTAGAAACAAATACTGTAGGTAGCTATTAGGTACCTATTTACCTTTGATTAGCGGAGGTCGATTAACAAAATCAAATTCTAGGGCTACACCGCCGCCGCCAGCCGGTAACCTACTCTGCCCACTCACTCCTAGTTCCTGTAAACAAAACTAAAGTTCCTAAAACAATGTGCAGTGAACGGTATAGTACCTACCTACTATGCTTATGCTTATTTACTTGTAACATAGACGTTAATACAAAAATAATCATATTTCAGTTGCCAACACGACTTGTTGAATTGCTGATTCCATAAATACCTACTCACTTATTACATAGGTAGTAGTTTTACTACCTACAATAAATGCAACATTTGCTTACCAAGTAATGTTAGCAATTACAAATCACTGTACAAACGGTTCACATCACACTCACAATCACTTCTGCTTCTTCAATAAAACTCTTTAAACTCTATTTTATCCAACCAACCCAGATCACAAATTCAATTCACAACTTCACAACAGTTCAGTTGCGGGCGGCGGCATCTTGCGGGCACTCTAGTCACCACTCGCTTATGCTCGCTCGCCTAAGTAGGGTAGGATGGAAGATTGAAAAATACACGAGAGTGAGTATGCGGTACGACGAAGATTTTCGCGCGGACGTCGTCCGTCGCATCAGTCAGTCAGTCCACAAAATCTAGCACGCCAACATGACGAACAAAAACATTGTTGGATGCGTTCCGTTTCACGATATTGTTTTGTGCCAACATGACGAACAAAAACATTCTTGGATGCGTTCCGTTTCACGATATTTTTGTGTTTGCTGGTTTTTTTTTTCAAGTTTATTTATATTGACCCAAAAGTAACACAAAGTAACATATTGAGTCGTGTAACATGGAGGTAACATGAGAGGGTCAAAAGTAACGTAAAATGTTACAAAAGTAACATTCTGGCAACGCTGCACTGCCCTACCAGTTCTTCTTCTTTCATTTTTTGTTTTCTGCTGTATAACAGTCAATATTGCCAATGTCAAGTAACTAGAATGTCAAGTATAAAAATGATGTTGAACTACCTTGATAAAAACAACTAGTAGCGACCACAGAACACTTATATCGTAGCGACGAGGACGTTTGTTCCGAAGAAAGTGGTGGCGGTTTTCTTCAAAACGCATTTATGATCAATTATGAAAACCGATATACACTTTCGTTCTATTTGCTTATATTCGTGCTAAGATCCTAAGCTTTATGGTTAAAAAAATAGCACCGAGACTACACACATAAACTCAACAAAACACGAGAAAAGGAAAATAAAACGCTAGAGAGCTAAGCACCATCGAGTAATTTTGTTGCTAAGCACCTACCACCTAATTTCCAAAATGGCTAAGTGTGTGTTATTTTCAAATGTAAATGTAATGTCACAAACTTGACATTCATATTTACGTTTGACATTATCAACATTGACAATGTCATTTTTTGGGTCAACACTTTGTGTGTTTCATTCATTCATTCATCATTCATTTCATTCGTTAGTTTCTTTCTTTTCATTTCATTGTATTGTCGTGTCAAAATATTTTTGTTTTGTACACCATATTTTTCCAAAAACTACCAAAATAATGTCTCGTTTGTGATGTTTTGTGTTTATTATAATGCCGTACCGCATAAGCTTTTATTTATAAACTGGAATATCTGTGATGTTTTGATGATAGATTCGTCGTAGTCGTGGACGGTGTAGTCATGTCAGATTGCGCGCTGGTAGCCAATGTAAGCGAACACGATGCTAGCATGGACGTGGGGAACGATAAGTCTCTCTTTGAACCCACTGTTGATATGATGGTAAATGATTTCGACGACGAGAGAACACTAGACGAGGAAGAAGCTTTAGCGGCGGGCGAGCAGCACGACCCGAAGGCGGAGCTGAGCAGCCTGCAACAGGAGGGGGACATGCCTCTGGAGGAACTGTTGGCACTATATGGATACGACAAGACGATGGACAAGCCCGCCCCCGTTCCCGCCCCTGAGCCTGTCCCTGAAATCATTCCCGAGGAGGCTGAGAAGCCTGAATCTGCTTTGCAGCAGTTATACAACGATAACACCAGCCCCGAGGCGCCTCGGTACCTCAGGTCTGGCTCGAGACCACCCTCAGAAGAAGAGGAAGACAATGATTACAGTCCTGATGAGGATGATTGGAAAAAAACTATTATGGTCGGCAGTGACTTCCAAGCTGCAATACCTGAGGGGCTGTGCAGTTACGATGATGCACTACCTTATGAAAATGAGGATAAACTATTATGGAATCCGAGTATCTTAGAAGAGAATGCGATAGAGGATTATATGAGCAAAGTATCATCTTTGAATTCTGGCACAGGAATAGATGCCATCCCCAAGGGGAGGCAGTTACGGGACGATGAGGAGGCTTTGTTTCTGCTCCAACAATGTGGGCATAATATTGAAGAGGCATTGAGGAGACGGCGCATCTCCGCCCAAACACCTCCCCATGCCAGTCTGTGGTCAGAAGAAGAATGTCGGAACTTTGAAAATGGTCTCAAAGCACACGGCAAGGATTTTCACCTTATTAGACAGCACAAAGTACGGACTAGATCTGTTGGTGAGCTGGTGCAGTTCTATTACATATGGAAGAAGACAGAAAGACATGATATATTTGCTAATAAAGCTAGACTGGAGAAAAAAAAGTATACTCTTCATCCTGGTCATACAGATTATATGGATAGGTTTTTAGAAGAACAGGAGGCAGCATCAAGTGCTGGAGTGGTCAGGCCGGTGTCTCCATCCCCGATGATGGTGTATGCTCCGACACCGACTGCCCAACCAGACCCACTTGCTCTGGGAGAGAAGGAAGTGTTCTCACAAATGAATGCCCACACCACCCCTCCCAGAGTACTCTCTATGGAGGAACAGGATCCTGAACCTGGCTCCTAATACAATGTGTTGGCTGGCATCCAAGCCATTGTTGAAGTAGTAATGCACTGTTTGTAATTTGTACCATACTTTACAATGTCACTAAATCCCTAGATTTAAGAATTAGGAAATTCCCCTTCACATAACTTTAAATCATGTTTTACCTATTGAGACAAAATAGTATTTAAATGACTGATAAAGTTAATAAATGTAGAATAATTATATACTCGTACATAATATCCGTGACAGTACAATGTAAATAAAATTGGGTTTTTATCCGACTTCAAAAAAAGTATATTGTCAGTTCGGTTTTTTTTGTGTTTACTCTATATCTCCACCAAAATAGTTATGTAACTAATTTTGTTTTTTTTTTGTTGGTGTGTATAGAGAATGATACTGAGGTGGTCCTGTATATTGTTTAATCCTGAGAGATTGATACTTGTTGCGTAAACCGTAAAAATATCAAAACTTTTTTCAAAATTTATCTCTTATCAAAATTTTTTTGTGGATACTTTGGACATGATTAGTTTGCTTTTTATTCAAAGGCCAACTACTTTTTGGTCCCATAGAGTTTTATTCCAATGACCCTTTATTGAGTTGGGCACTTGTTTCTCTGTAAGAATATCCATCCATGTACATAGGTAGAACAAGAAGCGCTAAAAATCCTTTTTTTTTATAGGGTTTCTACAAACAACAAAACACTTCCTTCCTCAAACTTGAAGTCGGTTTTAAAACAATTACCTATGTGTTTGTGAATAGGGGAATCCATGGATGTAACAGTTTGTGTGTCTGATAAAATTAATGAATGGTGAATAAATTTCATTTATGCGAGATTATTTAAGAATAAACAGTGCAGTTAAATGCGTTTATTGTATTTAGATGTTCGCACGAGCGAATATCTCTCAAACAACATTTTGCGTTGTATGTAAGGTACCTATGTATGTACGTATGTTTGTTCGATAAACTAAAAAACACCGTTGTTGATCCAGATGTACCTACTACTACCTATTATAATATAAACCTACCTAGGTACCTTTAAAACCCAGCAGTATGATGATGATGATAATGATGTGCAGAAATAATTATTGGAGACCTAAAAAGCCGCTGTGGACACCTCGAGTTTCGATCCCAAGTTCGTGAGTTCAGATCCTAGACGTACACTAATGGATGTTAGGATTTTAAGTGCGCATTAACACTTGCTCAAAATCGTGAGGAAAACCGCGGGGCGCGGCCTAGTCAGCTCTACACCATTGTTGATCATGTCTTCACAGTGGTTAAGGCCGAATAGGCTGAGAGGGAGATATAGGTGCTGGCAAGCCTGCTCCATCCCAGCTGTGAGTGAGTTGCACCCACCTGCCTGACGCTGCTGTATAAATATTAATCTGCTCTCTAAAACCTAGTATTATGTTATCTGTGCTAAAACTGACAAAAGTCTACATCAGTGCGTGTTGCCAGTGATGAAATAAGGCACTGAGACTTGGACGTTAACTATAGGCCTCATAAACAAGCTCAAAGTCGCGCAACGGGCTATGGAGAGAGCTATGCTTGGAGTTTCACCACGTGATAAGATCAGACATGAGGAAATCCGTAGAAGAACTAAGGTCACCGACATAGCTCTCAGAATTAGTAAGTTGAAGTGGCAGTGGGCAGGCCATATAGCTCGCAGAACCGACAACCGTTGGGGAGTGAAGGTTCTCGAATGGCGACCACGAACCGGGCGACGCTGTGTTGGAAGGCCCCCCACCCGATGGACCGACGACATTGTGAAGGTTGCGGGAAGTCGGTGGATGGAGAAGGCTCAAGACCGTTCGTCATGGAACTCTTTGGCGGAGGCCTATGCCCAGCAGTGGACTTCTACAGGCTGATGATGATGACTAAAACTGAACTTGACTATGACTGACGAAAGAGAATAAAGAAAGGCACTACATAATATGTACCTATAGCAAGAAAAAATACACGAAGACTTGGTGGTAAGGCCTAAGATGCCATAGCAAGCCCAAAAGGAAAAACAATTTAAAAAAAATCTCCAACAAAATTTTTGTGAAAAGAAGCCATTTCATTCTGGGCCTGGTCCATGTACACTACATAGAAAAATTAGGATAAAATAGGAGATTACAAGAAAAATAAAATTTCATTAATTTAAAGACAAATGCGATGGTACAAGAAAAGTTCTTCTGGTAAGTTTTTTACTATGTGAACACTATTTCAAGGACGCCATGTTGGTTTATAATTGGCGTTTGACATGACATATTTAATATTTTTTATGTCATGTTTGATTTGATGTTTTTGTTTTGTCAGATAAATGTAGGTTGTCAAAATGACATTTCACGCACGTCCATCCGCCATATTTTTGTAGCGCTGTGTGTTGCTCTCTTTGTCGAAGAAAATCTTAATGTACCTTAGAACGAAGTCAATTTAAATAAAATAACCAATTAAATCCGTTTACTTTATTGCTTAGCCATATTTTAGAGTAGTGTACACAGTGCAGGCCCAGGCTCCATATATTGATGAAACGTCTCTTTTGAGGAAGACGTTTTGCGGCTTTTTACTGAATATAAATTAAATAAAACCTTTGCCTTGAGTCCCAAATACATCCGTAATTATAGGGGCTACCGGGTTAGCTGAAGTGGTATTGATTCGTAGAAGAAAGTAAATTAGTGAATAACCATGACTGTAGGCGCCGACGATCTGAGCGCCAAGGAGATCCTAAACGATTTCAAAGAAAACTACAATAAAGTACGCAAATTGCTCGATGAGGACAGCAAGAACGATCCAGAAAATGAGCCATATTTATCCAAATACAAGGCAAAAGAGATTCTATGCTACATGAACGAATCGCTGTTGAAACACACCGCAACTGAAAACTTGTTTGAAGGCAACCGTCTTGAAGCAATGCTGGGTGCTGTGTTGCTGAACATCGGTATCATAGATATGGAGACAGACGAGTTAACTTCCAGTGCTAAAATTCTCACAGAGGCTATGAAAATACTTGCGCCGTATTCTTCGAAACCGGAGATTGTCATCACTCTGATCAATGTGTACAATAATTTGGGTATACTCTGGTGTAACCGCGAGGACCCTGAAACGGCAAAAAATTACTTACTCCAGGCTAGAGAGGTTTATCAGAGCTTTAAGTGCACTTTGCTAATGCCTATGCCTTTGGAATACATTTTGAGGAACACGGGAGAGTCAGATTCTGCCGATTTTATGCTGATGGAAAAGGCTCATACTTTGACCCTGTATTACCTAGCTCAGGTGTACGGATCCCTAAAGGAAAACTTGAAGTCTGCTATATACTGTCACATTACACTGCGAAGGCAATTGCAGTACCAAGACTTTGAGCCTATCGATTGGGCTTTGAATTCTGCTACTTTGTCACAATTCTTCGCCGAGCAAAATGGGTTCTTCCAGTCCAGGCATCACTTGTCAGCGGCTTCAGTTATTCTAGAGAAATATGGAGGGACTCTACATGAGGCTGAGAACAATGATGAGGTTCAGCTGGCTAAGCTGGAGACATTCAAGCATAGATCAGCAGATGTGGCCCGCTGCTGGGCTAAGTACTGCATCCTGCTGATGACAGCCTCTAAGAACAGGCTGATGAATGATTCTGATGGATTGACTGAAGCTATTACAGGTATACCTACTGTAACATAGCGACTAATTGTTGAACTCTAATATGAACTAGGTACTAGCTTTCCCCCATGTCTTTGTTTGCATGATACCTGCATTCTTCTTGTTGTGTCACCTGTACTAGGGTATGGTGGCCCTGAAAAGGGCCTATGACCGTC
The DNA here is from genome assembly GCA_947579855.1 of Anticlea derivata. Lineage (NCBI taxonomy): Eukaryota > Metazoa > Arthropoda > Insecta > Lepidoptera > Geometridae > Anticlea > Anticlea derivata. The sequence goes on from OX388266.1 coordinate 2,454,514, forward strand.
GATGAAAGAATCAGTGTAGTGAATGGATCATTTTGGTTTCTGATGAGACTAGTCCCGAACCCGAACTGTGAAACATGCCAGGTTAGAGAGTTACCACCTACTGATGGAATGCGGGTTGGATGGACCAAAATTGGTTGTATGTGGGCCTGTTTCGGAGCATGTTGGCGGCGCCGAACTCGGACGCAGCCACCATGCTCTACCGGGCCACATCTAGGCTGGTAGACTGGGTGGAGTCGATAAAGAAGCTACAATGGAGCTGATATGGTCGGACTCACAAACAAAAGCTCCAAAAAAAACAAAAAAAAATGGAAAGGATTAAATTGCGCCTCTTAGGGATCCTTTCAAGCACATTGAAAGTAGACCTGCATTAAAAGTAGCCTATATAGTATTATATAGGCTCTATAGGCATATGTACATATATATGTATATGTATATAAGCGTATAGATAGCTGTAAATTATACTGATACTTTGTCTGAGGTAAGCACCAGCCCTTTGGTCATTGGTCTCATCCACCAGCTTCCTAGATAAAGCATTGACTAAAAGCCTCTTAGCCCCAGTTATTGTATATTATTATTTACTTTTTTCAGACATGTCAAATCTTTCATTGGAGGACAATGAAAACATCTGTGGAGGAGATATGAAGAACCTGGTCTTCCCAGATTTGGATGTATCAGCTTACGAAAGCAAAATAACTGATAAATTCCTATTGATGTACCAGGATGCAAGAGCAGTGTTCCTATGCTGTCAGACATGGCTGAACAAAGCCAAGGAGTACTACAAATTGGAGACCTTGGCCTCAGATTACATAGAACTGGTCCAAGATTGTTCACAGTCATACAGTTACTTGTCCTTCTTTGAAGAGGATGATGAGAGAAGAGCCAAGATGCACAAAAGAAGAATAGACATGCTCGAAGAGCTTGTCAAAGAAATTAATCCAGTGTACTACCTACAGTTCTGCAGACAGCTCTGGTTTGAACTGGGAGAGATATACTCAGATATCCTCAACATAAAATTAGAGAAGATGACTAAAAGTAAGGAGAAGCCTATGCCACATTCGTTGAAGAAAATCAACCTGCTTTGTGAAAAAAGCATAGAAAACTACGACCATTTCTTGAATTCCGTAAAAGATAAGAATGGAAAAATGCCTGTGAAACTAGAGTTCGATGTCATTAGACCAGTGGTCAGTGCGCATGCGTTTATAGGTAGGAACAGTATGAAAAGAATAGCGCTCGATAAAAATGTCCAGCTCAGCCACGTTATGAAGAGCTATGAATCATACCAAACTGTTGTGGATATCTGTAAAACTGATCCCGATGCTGCTGCTATGATGAAGGAGGAATACAGCCTGTGCCAGGAGATGGTCAATATTTTGCCATTGAAAATTAAAAAGTTACAAGCTGATCTGGTAGGGTAGAAAAAACATCTTCAGATGAAGAACATCACAAAAATCCAACTATAATGGATTGTCTATTGTTTTTTTTCTCATCGGAGCTAGTAGCTCGCGTGCAACTAACATGTTTTACGAGGATCCGCTAGAGGAAACGCGAGGGGTTTCGATACCTAGCATGCTAGAAGATCGCAAACTGTTACAATTTTAACCCTTCAATGAATGAGAGAGGTGATTTCACCCATATCTACAAGTACATAAAGGTTGAGTTTCAATGGCTTGTCGGCTTGTATTATTATTTTTGTAAAATAAATTAGAGCACAAAAAGCCATATGAGTTTTTGTATGACATCCAAAACAAACTCAACAAACGTTACGGCAACTCATTTTGGTCTTAGATAACAATTCAATAGGTATTTAAATAAAAAATACATTATTCTTTGACAAGCAACTGATTACCTCGGTGGCTCGCCTGTCCGAGACGCAAGGGGTGCGGGTTCGACTCCCGCTGCGGGACAAATGTTGCATGATCTGCATTCATATATTTGTTCCGGGTCTGGGTGTTGTGTGGTACCATGGTACGCGTAGTTTCCGATAACCACGACACAGAGAATCCTATTGTGGGGTCAGGACTGTGTATGTGACTGTTGGGTGTTATAAAGATAAAGCTTTCTGTAATATATTTTGAGTGTGATATTATACTGTTGTTATGTACAATTCAAATAATCTTGCTAATTTGTAATGTATTTAATTCATGGACTAAGTTAAATTTGAAAACATCAAATGCTTTGATAGTACATAGACATAGGTAGGTAGCTACAGACATATTTTTTTAGCCATGTTAGGTAGTATAAATACTTATTAGCTGATTATGATTACTGAACTGTAATTACTGTAAACCTGACATGCCTATGTTATATGTTATAACGAAATGGTCAATAAATGAATTGAATTGATTTTGTCATCATGGAAGGCGCTAATGTGTAATGGATATAAAAGTATCTATAAGCTCGGATTTCAGCTTTATGGTAAATTTATACTATAGAGTGTAATAAAAGAAAACATTTAGTTATTTATCTAATCCAATTATTCTATTTTGAAAGTACATATTTTTTATTATAATTAGCCACATACTTATACCAAGTTTTCAATAAATTTAACTTAAAAATTAATTTAACAGAGCTTTTTTTTATTCAGTTATGTGCTGCCATCTTAATTATCTAAAATATTATTTATGATATATTCGGTATAATAATAATATTTATTTTAGAGAACAAGAAACAGCGTTCATATTGTATAAAAGCAAAATGGAAATGACGTTCACAACTTTAAGGATCATTTTAACAACTAATGCAATATCCAAAAACTTAAAGAGAAAATTTCTTACCTCAACTTCCTTCCTTAAATGAAACTTTCAGACAGTTAAATACCTAATACGTAAATCCATCTCTCTCGTTGGTTGACAAACAGAAAGGGAGAGAACTATTTTTATCCATCAAGTAGCGATAATCAGAGGTATTGAAATAGGCACAGATTGATAAACTCGACTTAAAAGTTGCGAATTTCATTCCCATTTTGCTTACGCAATGACGCCGCGGGTATGTATGGTACAGTCAGCAGCATTTAATTATTACCTCCCGGCTTGTCCATTTTGTGCTGCTGTGCTGATTATATTATAATTATTATTCACATAACTACTTGTTTTTCAAGACTGAAACAATAGGAAAACGTTCAAGGCCTTCAATCAATACTTCAATAGCGAAGCAAAATTATGCTAATATTAGGAACAAAAAGGTTATTTTTGGACTCAACAATTACCCTATTTGTCACGCTCTTCTACAGTAATTAACTACCTACTTGTAATATTAATATTTATTTAAAAGGAACATACCGTCTCTCAATTTACTATTATGTATAAAGGAGTAGTCCACTCACTTATTGACTCATCACGAAAGCTCCGAAACTACTGGGCCGAGGAGTCTGAAATTTGGCTCTTTATGGGGTTAGGCACGAGATAAGAACGGATTTTGCAAAATTAAACTCCTAAAGGGGTGAAATGGGGGTTGAATTTATAATAGAAACATAGTAGTGTGGTGTAGTCAAGTGTAGTGTGTCGTGACGCGCCAGAGCGGGTTTTAATCCTATTTATATTTATTTGAAAGTAAACTATGTGCACCTTACATAAAAAAATATGGATTATGGATCCGATACCGAACGTGTCACGATACATCACACTACAAATATAAACTATGTTGTTAGCTTCATAGTAGGCAGTTTCTAGGAGCAGTCAGAGAAACATGTTGCTGAATAATTTAAGATTTGCATTTGATTTGTTTTAGGAACTTTTAATATTTTTTTGTAGCTTCTGCAAGTGAATTGTAAAGAAACACAAACTTAATTTGTGAAATGATTAATGTCGCTGACTGAATTAGAAAATTTACTAGGTACATAAAAAGGTTCTCATAATCTTAAAATTTGTTGTTTATTTTTAAATAAATACCTACCTAAATAGTACCTACGGTTTGTTTGGTTTTGCCTTAGACTAAGACTTAATTATTTATCTAGGCCCTCGATTCTAGGGTATCCTTGTCTAGTGGAAGTCTCAATAAAATATGTAGGTTACCTTCAATTTATAGGTTCTTTACAAATAACACACGTAAAAAGTGGGTTAGTTTCGTGATGCAATTGTGTAAGCGTAATAGCAATGAAGTTCGTATCTTTGAGGGTAATTTTAGTGACATTCAAAACGTTCCAAACTTGACAAGTGAAAACTTCGAGATCTTAGCTTCTTCCTTTTCAAGTTTTAAAACTTCAGATGTCGCTAAAATTGTAAAATCATCCTCATAATTGCGAACTTCATTACCATTTCGCTTACGCAATATCACTCGTAATGTTCGCGAGTTACTTGTCACAGTGATAATATCATTGGAAAAGTGAATAATTTTTGTTTTTGTAGGGGCGCTTTTCGTAACACCCTCAGAATACAGGTAACACCATACAAAAACGGTAAGCTTGTCACGTGTCACGGTGAGAAGTGAGTAACTCACGAACATTACCGACTTGGACCTCTGTCTGTACTACTTGCTGTAGGTACTGTGTGGACAATAATTATGATTTACTTGTACGGAGCACGCTGCACAGATAATGTTCTTTGCCGTGTGGACCCGCACTAACACGCATAATTAGCTATTCATTTCTATTATTAGGTAGTTTGGCGCTGACTGGAATTCAGCCAACCTTTATACAAGGTGATTCATAAAATGTATACAATCCCGAAAGGGGGTTATTCTATCAACAAAAAGAAATAATATTAGCGAAAAAAACATCAATATCAATTTTTTTATAATTGTTTTTTTTTCACAAACTTTCTCAAATTGGGTGTTTTGGTAAGTATTTTTATCATCTTAAGAACTAAACGTACAAGAAGTTCGGAATCAAGTTTGCTACCTAAAACAGCTGATTTTCGCATAGAGTTTTTTCAATGAAAAAAATGACGAATTTCCAAAAGTCGTAGAACAAACTTTATTGCCAAGGTGTACAATTAGCCCCTTTCGGGATAGCATACATATTATGAATCACCTTGTATTATCTAAGCAGCCAAACTAGTGTAACTTTTCCTTCCCGTTACCACCGCTAATAAATCTCAGCGTATACACTAAAATTAGCCTTAGTACTGCCAGTAGGATTACTAAAACTATCAAAATCGCAGCAGCGACATCTAGTAGGATATATTGGTAGAAGGGTAGGTCTTTGGCGATTGTGTGAAGTTGGTCCGCGTGGCCCCACCGGATGATGCGCTCGGTCCAGAAGACCGCGGTGTCCAGGGGGTCGTTTTGACGGTCGCTCCAGATTTTTGATGCTTTGCGCGCGCTTACTCGCATTCTGAAAGTGGATTAATTTGTGAGTAGTACATAAATAATTAGGTAGGTACTCACTCACTCACTATACATCAGGTAATCATTTATTCTGTTATAGGTAGGTAGAACCTGGTACTTGACTTCCATGCAAGGGCTCTTAATACGGTGCGATGATTGATGGCATAATACCTAACTACCTATTAAGAGGATACAAAAATCATAATAAATTGTCGAGTGGGCGGAGTGAAGAAAGTGACAGCGCTATGTACTGTAATTGAATGTGGAAAGAGATAGCAAGCGTTAGAAGGCGCTCGAAAGTAATCGACGTAAGCGAAACATAAGAAAATATCGATTATCTCAAAAACTATCTATTTTATTTTAAAAGTGTCTTGGATTTAGGAACCCAATGCTGTTGTCTAACAAAATATTTTTATTAGATAGTCTCAGAGTATTTTCGAAAAAACTGCTGCAGAGTACCCAACTTTAAAAAATAAATCTATCGAGAAAAGTTTTACCAATCGCGTTTCTGTCTTGGATTTACGTAAATAAAATTATCTTTGTCATAAAAATCAAAACTGTGCGTTTTGGGGTTATTGAGAAAAAACAATTCAAAAATCATAAAATAATTAAACCCTCACCTTAATTAGTTTAGTTCAACCAAGTTATTTTGGACCTACAACACAAGTCTATGACTTAGTGTAGGTTCTGTTTAAACTAATTTGAATTGTAAACAAGCCATTATTTTATAAGTCACCTCTAGTATTGTACTGTATACTTTATGTGTGTGCTTGAAATGAAATAAATACATTATTATTATACATATATAACCAACACGTGTAGGACGTATAATCGTTTTTAGTTAAGAAGTTTAAGAACCGATTAATAGCTCTTGTGTTAATAATTCTGAACACTTGGGTAATTGATTGACGGATTTGTTTTGTAGCGCAAACTCTATTATTTCTGTGCGCTAACACACTCACAACATGTTGTATTTTATCTTGACGGACAGGTCGTCTTTACAAAGGTTGTCTTTTGCTTGATTCGATACGTAGGTACGTGCCTGCAGGTGTCATACCAGACAATGTAAGGCTGATATAACAGGTACTGGCTTTCGTTGTTAAAATAATACAAATTCCTGTAACTTGAATGTTTTAGATGCTTTTAGGCATTTCACATCGTCATGCAGTTCCCGCTGTCCGATAAAAATCAATTTAATTGACTTGTAGATTTTACTCTTTCTTCAAGACAACTCGCCACCACCACCTTGTATAAACAATGATGATTCATGATATGTATGCTATCCCGAAAGGGGCTTCTAATTGACAATAAAGTTTGTTATACAGCTTTTGGAAAGTCATTTTTCACTGAAAAAATTCTATGCGAAAATCAGCTGTTTTATGAATCATCAATCATTCAATGAATCAGCGCATTATTATAAAATGAAAATATTGAAATTATTTTTCGCTAATACTCCTTCTTTTTGTTAATAGAATAACCCCCTTTCGGGATGGTATACATGTTATGAATCACCTTGTATTTAATTGTCATCGCTATTTCACAGGGTTACAATCGAATGGGAGGTCAAAAAAGACATAGGACTTTCACAAAGCAATCCAATGAAGAAAATTAATGAGTCATAAAAATACTCACTCAGCACTGAGTACAGTCTGTAGTCCATCTAGCAATGACTCCTCCGTCATGTCCGCGTAAGACAGAGTCTTCCCAAAGCCGATCTCCTGCGCCTGCGCGCCGTTCAGAGGCTGGTCTCCGAAGAACGGCACCACCAGCATTGGAGTGCCAGCTGAGATCGCCTCCGTCATCCCGAGCAGACCGCCGTGGCCGATGAACGCTATCACTTTACTGTGCACTGTAAATAATGAAGGAGGAAATAAGTTAGGACCTATTTAGTAAGATATATGAAGCTAGGATGAAGCTACCACCACCACTACACACTACACACTAACTTGGCTTGCTCGGTAGACAAATAAAAAGTAGCATAATTAAAAGATGATTATGGTCTTGGGTATTTAATGACTGTATGCGGAGCGGAGTTATTAGGTAGGTACGGGAGTGTCAGACTGATATATATACCTTATGTAGTATCAAAAGCACTCCTCTCCCATTATAGGTCGAGACGCGTCGGAATTGCGTTGTGACTCCGCTCCGCTCAAATCGACTACGATCGACCAACTAATTAATTGTTTTACCCTGTGGCCTACTCTACTACCTTACCTAGGTACCTACAAAATGTTTACTAGGTCGGTAAATAATATGTTGGAACTCTTGGAACTAAGGTTACCGCATTTCCGTTTCCATGAATTACAGCTGATTTAATCTAATTCCAGTAAAAAATCCATATCCTGGTGATTTGCATTGATTATATAGAAATTATCGATTCACGATGGATGCACAACCACAGAAGAAGCAAGAGACGTGATGGAAGTGCATTATTTTATACCTACGTAAGATTTTTCATGTTTTTTATTACATACTTTAATTTTAGTCATCCTGCACAACATCCACTGCATTAGGTAGGCCATTGACCATTGACCGTCATTGGAATAAACAATTGGCAAAAATACTTTTATTTCGTATCCTATGCCTGTGACGTAGGTATCTATGTCTTCGTACTTTTAGGCGTAGTGTATTATAATTATAGTCTTAGCTTTTAGGTTCCTTCTAGAACATAACAGAGTTTGCCAAAGAGAATACCTATAGGTAGATAAAACACTAGGGTTGCTATCTGCTATTACTGATATTGGTCCATTTCCATTATCGGTGCACGGCCGCGGCCGGCATGCGAAGTATTCGAGAACAAGCAAGCCCTTACAGAACAGCGCAAACAGCAATATGGACAAAGAAAAATAGAAAACACGAGAAGTAAGCATCCAAACGCATAAATAGGTAATATATATAGTTAGGTACTTGAGTAGCAATACCAACTCCGATAATAATGATGGGGCGCTGTCTTGAGAATTATAAACTGCTAGCCCCACTTCACTTATAAATCTACAAGGTACCTACCTATTTTAGATTGCTAGGCCACTCAGATCTATGAGTTTGAATAACTCCAGCGCAGTAGGGCTATTTTATAGCATCGGAAACGTCAGCATTTCTCAACGCACTTCTAGACCCATTTTCGGAATGAACATCACCAATACTGGGTAGAGAAAAGCTGACGGTCTCGATCGAAAATCTTTCCGTTATTTTAAAATAACCCTGCCTAAATAACTTTATAGACCGTGCGCTCTTATTGCAAAGGCCTATATCGGAAGTAATTGTGCATCTCTATTCACTCACGGTACATCCACACGGTCTTTTAAAGGTGCTCTATCTATATGTAACACATCGTTTGCACGACAACAAGGTTACTTTATGAAACCTTATATTTATAAAAATATTAAACTTCTATCCCCTATCTCTTTTCAAGTGTAAAAATATTGTAAAAGATTGGTTACTGGAGCAAGACTATGCCTCAACTGAGCGCATATTAGTTGTTTTAAAGTAAAGCTCCATATCAAATATTATATTAAAAAACAAACATAATATAAGAATCCATAATTTAAAATTTGCTCTATATAATTATATAAAAAATCTTATATCCTTTACCTATTAGTGTATGTATATAGGTACAATTAATTGTAATAATAATTGATTTGTAATTTAAAATATCTAATAATTGAATTAAAAAGTAATAATAATAAAACCGTTGGATACCGTTGGGGAGTAAAGGTTCTCGAATGGCGACCACGAACCGGGCGACGCAGTGTTGGAAGGCCCCCCACCCGATGGACCGACGACATTGTGAAGGTTGCGGGAAGTCGGTGGATGGAGCAGGCTCAAGACCGTTCGTCATGGAACTCTTTGGGGGAGGCCTATGTCCAGCAGTGGACTTCTACAGGCTGATGATAATGAATAATAAAAACAACACATAATAACAATATTATAACGGTACAGTATATTAGATACTGTACTGCGTATTCACTTCTTTGCAGAAATGGCTTGGCGGAGGGCATTGGTATGCCATAACACAGGCAATCCTAGTTTGGGTACCAATGTTGTCCAACCAGGAATATTATAGTTCATTATGTTACTAATTACATAAAACTTAATATTGCATGTTATTGTTAAGTCTGTTGTATATCAAATAAAATAAATTTCATTTCATTGTGTGAAGAAACATTCGCTACACTTGTCACGCAACGCGGATATTTAGCCTAACCCTGAATAGGTGGAGCAGAAATGCTACTATGTAGCTCCCTGTATAAACAAAGTAATTACCAGCGCATTCTGCAAAAGGCTTGAAACTTAAAAAGGCTTGAAAATACCAAAATGGCTACTCACGCAAAAGCTCATACTGCGGAATCCACTTGACTCTAAGTATATTGCCTTCCAGGGTCCCTTCATCACTGCTGTTCTCGAACTTCCAAATCACCCGCTGTTTCAACTTGGATAGCGCATTCACTATGATCTGTTCTTTGTGTTTTGGGATCGAGGATGTCTTGATAAGGGAGCCGAAGCTAAGGAGAATCACGCCGTGCTCTGATTCATTTAAGAACCGCTCAATAAACTGCAAAAAAAAAGGAGTCGTCCTTTACAAACGGTACTTTTACCTTCGGGCTAATGCTTAGTAAAAATAGGCAGGCAGGTCGTGTAACACAAGTGGTGTAACACTAACACCTATCATACCTACCTAAACATAATACATTTTATATTTCTTTTGTTATCTTTCGTCTGTCATTCGTGCTTCATTCTTCGGGCCTTTGACTCAAACTTGACCGAGTTCCCTCCACATAGCTCAATCATCAGAAGTTAGTTTAGCGACAATGATGATTATGATGATGGAGCATTTGCAAGATAGGCAGTTTCACTGTAGGTGCCTACTGGACTTGAGAAAAAAACATTGTCATTTAATTGATGTAAGTACATAATAACTACCCATATTAAAATAATAAGGTCAAATTAGATAGCCATCGGTTCTAATTGTTCTGATGACAACCTACTCAATACTGGTGAGGAGTACTATCATTGCTTTAGATTCTAAAGTTTGGAAGATGATGCACATCTCGGCCGAAAAAACTCGTAACGTGAAGGAGGACTATGATGATGATGATGATGTAGCAGCTTGTACGCATAGAATCTTCCTTGACCCCAAGCAAGACAATAAAGACCAATATATTGAAGACGGTAGACGCGACATTGTGGCAGAGATTAGCTGCAAGCCATTCAACGCAGTAACTGGAGCAACGCAACGTCACCCTTCAATCTAGGACTAAAATAGAATCAACCCTCACAGAATGGATTTATTTTAGTAACACGTGATTTGTATTAGCATTTTATCGCATCTTTAATGTCAAATTCGCCTAACTCAATAATTTGGGAGTTTAGGATCGACGTTATGATATAACTCTACGATACAAGGTATTAGATATTTGGTATTAGGTTAGGTACGATCGTTACCTGAATGTTACCCCCATCAAAAATGTAGTACCTAGTTACAATAATTATATTAAACAAGTAAAAAAAAATAGATGTTTAGTTTATTGATTGTGTAGGTACATATGAACATATCCCACGGGGACGCTCGTCGCTGGTGTCGTCTGCGCAGCAGCCAAGCCAATATGGGTTGATGAATGATTGTTTAGACGACCTACTTGATTCTATTAGGTACTTACCTACAAATTGCTATAGAGTGTCCTCATATTTTGACTTCTTCACCTGTTTCTTGGGTAGTAAACTTTTAACTATCCGTCCTTATAACTAAGACATGCAATAAAAATGTGCTGTTGGTCAAACACACAGAGTAGTGGTCAGGTTGCCGACCGCCAAGGAACAGAGTCAGTCGATAAGATTTGACATTACTTCGCACTGTGATAATGAAGGTTCAAATCGCGTCAAGTTCATGGAAAACTGTATAAATTACTGGCGAAGTCAATCGTTACTAGTTAGCAACCATTTTACCATAAACTACACAGTGTAGGGACCCTGTAAGTGTGAATGATACTTGAGCCATGAGTTTTGGATGGAAGCGAGAAGTATGAACTTCAGTTACTAAGCGACCTCGAACAAGTGTGTACGTATCCTAAAAATAGAATAAACTTTTATATCAAATTTATGTGGTATTTAGTAACTCCCAGTGCAAACTTAGAACTTTAATATAAGTAGGATAAAAGAACTTATAATTGGTGACTCCGTGAACAATTTGAACAATAAAGTGAAATAAAGTTTGCATTGGTTTAATAGACAGTTTTTATAAAAGTGTAAGTAAATAAAGTGAAAAATGAATGACCAACCGATATTTTTTGAGAGCAGTGACAAGATACTGCAAAGTGACGGGACAACTGAAAATATGTCTCAATTAGCTGCAATCACAGCTTCTTCCCGCATACCAGACTTTTGGAGCGAAATGCCTAGATTGTGGTTCGCTCAGGTTGAGAGTATTCTAGCGTCGCAAAAACAAAGTGATGAGACGAAATACAATCTGGTCGTTGCGAAAATGGGACGCGAAGCACTTCAACAAGTAAGTGATATTCTCATATCTCCACCCGAAAATCACAAGTACCAAGTTTTGAAAGAGCGGCTACTACAAGTCTATGAAGAGAGCGCTGAAAGGCAATTCCAAAGATTAGTAGGTGAGATAGAATTGGGATCTCAAAAGCCATCCCAATTACTACGACGTATGCGAGATTTGGGCAGAAATGCAAAGGCTTCAGATCAAACTCTGCATAGTTTATGGCTTGCGCGACTTCCAGCGAATGTTCGAGCGGTACTTACTGTAAGTCAAGACCAGGACTTAGAAAATTTAGCTAGAATAGCGGACAAGATTATAGAAAATATTCGTGGAAGTGAGATAGCTGAAGTTAGTACCAACTCTACCAGCAGCAGCCAGTTTCCTATAGCGGAGGTTCTAGCGCAGATGCACAAACTCAATATGGAAGTGGCATCTCTTCGTGAGGAAGTACAACAACATCGTCGCAGTTCTTTTCGACGAGGAAATAATCGTGGTCGTGGCGATTTTAGGAGCAATTCAAGACCAAGATCCAAGTCAAGGACAAGGGATGACCCGAACTGGTTATGCAAATGGTATTATAGATATAGAAACAAGGCAAGGGAGTGCGAAAAGCCTTGCGCTTGGATATCGCCAGCGGAAAACTAATGGAGGTACAGTCTGTCGCGATGGGAGATTTTGTACCAGGAAAAAACCATCGCCTAAGTGTTTTTGATAGGGAAAGGGGTATAAAATTTTTAGTAGATACGGGTGCAAACGTATCTGTCATTCCAGTGTCGGTGAAGCAAAAACTATCGGGTGCGTGCACTAACTATAAACTATATGCAGCCAACAGTAGTGAGATTAAAACCTACGGTACTAAGACTTTTAACTTAAATTTAAGATTGCGTCGTCCTTACCGTTGGACATTTATTATTGCGGATGTAAATCAAGCTATACTAGGTGCTGATTTTTTGGAACATCATAATTTGTTAGTAGATTTAAGAGCGCGTCAACTAATTGATAAGACGACTAATTTGAAAACTTTTGGAAAAATTGTAGAAACGAATGATTACTCTGTTAGCACAGTAGACATTAATCATCCATTTCTAGATTTATTGTCTGAATTTTCTGATATCACTAAGCCCGTGTCATTTAATGATTTAGACCGAATATCTAGCAACGATGTATATCATCACATCGAAACGACAGGCAAACCCGTGTACGCACGCGCGCGACCTCTTCCGCCGGATAGATACCACAAGGTAAAAGAGGAATTTAGGTTAATGCAGGAAATGGGAATATGCAGACCGTCTAAGAGTGAGTGGGCCAGTCCACTGCACATAGTAACTAAAAAAAATGGAAATATTCGACCAGTAGGTGATTATAGACGTTTAAACGCTATAACCAAGCCGGACCGATACCCTGTACCGAGACTTCATGATTTTACTTACATTCTGGCAGGTAAAAAGATTTTTACAAAAATTGACATAAATAGAGCTTATCATTACGTGAAGGTAGCACCTGAGGATATTGCGAAAACAGCCGTAATCACGCCATTCGGATTGATGGAGTATATTCGTATGAATTTTAGGCTCAAAAATGCTAGTCAAACATTCCAGAGATTTATGAATAACGATGTGCTAAAAGGATTAGATTTTTTATTCAATTTTATTGATGATGTAATAATTGCTAGTGACGACATTGAACAACATAAAATGCATTTACGAAAGGTATTTGAACGATTTCAGAAATTCGGTATTACTATAAATCAAGAAAAGTGTGAGTTTGGTAAGTCCAAAATTGAATTTTTGGGTTATGAAGTTTCAATCGACGGAATTCGACCCCTGGACCATAAGGTCAAGGCCATAGTAGAATTTCCTCGACCGGAAACTATTGAACAATTAAGACGATTTTTAGGAATGATCAATTTTTATAGAGCAAACATACCCAAAGCTACTAATTATCAAATCATTTTGAACGAATATTTAAAAAATTCGAAGAAAAATGATAAGACAAAAATTGTATGGACGGACAGAGCGATGGAAGCGTTTGAACAGTGTAAAGTGAGCCTTAAAAACGCAGTAATTATATCTCATCCCGTGCCCAATGTGCCGTTATCTCTGATGACGGACGCGTCTGATAAATGTGCAGGGGGAGTTTTACAACAATGGGTAGAAAATGCATGGTTACCATTAGGATATTTTTCAAAGAAGTTTACAAACGCTCAACAAAAGTATTCTACGTATGATAGAGAATTAACAGCAATTTTTATGGCAGTTAAATATTTTCGATTTCTTTTCGAAGGTCGTGAATTAATCATTTTCACGGACCATAAGCCATTGACATATGCAATGAAAAAGGTGGAAAGTAACAGCGAAACACCCAGACGTACAAGACAGCTATTATTCATAAGCGAATTTACAACGGATATAAGGTACATAAAGGCCGAAAGCAACAACGTAGCTGACGCGTTATCGAGAGTTGAAACAATATGCTATCCTACGTCCATTGATTACACAGAATTAGCATCAGCTCAGGAATGCGATTTGGAATTGTCAAAATTATTAAGTGAAAAGAATGATAATATTTCTCTAAAGAAAATTTTCATTCCCGGTAACGATAGAATGATATACTGCGAAAATTCAACTAGTGTATGTAGACCGTATTTACCTGAAAGTTACAGAAAATTAGCATTCAAATCAGTTCATGAATCTAGTCATCCAGGTATTAGAGCAACGCGAAAAATGATAGCGCAACGATTCTTTTGGTCTGGTATGAATCGCGATGTTAATCAGTGGGCAAAAACATGTATACAATGCCAGAAATCGAAAGTAGGAAGACACACTGTATCTGAATTACAGCAGTATCCTGAAGCTAAGCGATTGTCACATGTTCACATTGATATTGTAGGACCGTTACCACCCACGAAGGAAAATTATAGATATCTAATAACAATGATAGACAGATTTACACGATGGCCAGAAGCTATTCCTGTTAGCGAAATAACAGCGGAAATTGTCGCAAAGGTATTTTATGAAAATTGGGTTACACGATTTGGAATTCCCGAACGTTTAACTAGTGACCAAGGTCGGCAATTTGAAAGCAATTTGTTTTGTGAACTTTTAAAGAGAATAGGTATAAAAAAGAGTAGGAGTAGTCCTTATCGACCACAGAGTAACGGAATAGTCGAACGTTGGCATAGGAGCATGAAACAGGCTTTAACAGCGCGACTTATGAACAATACATCATGGAGTGACGAATTACCTACAGTCCTACTTGGTTTACGTGCGGTAGGTAGAAGCGATAATGGCGTAAGTCCCTCAGAATATGTTTACGGTACAACTCTTCGTTTACCTGGTGATTTTTATGATATCTCAGATAATCGAAGCGTTGGAGAACATGTATTTTTAGATCAGTTAAGAAATCATATAAATAATTTGAAACCAGTTTCGCGAAAATTACGGGATTCACGCACATTATTCGTACATAGTGAGTTGGATAAATGTGAAAATGTTTTTATCAGGAATGATGCAGTACGCAGACCATTGACATCACCATATGATGGTCCTTTTCGTGTCATTAAAAGGAAAAATAAAGTATTTACAATCCAGTTACCCAATAGAACAGTGAATATATCCATAGATAGGCTTAAACCTGCATTTATTTTAAATGAACAGAGTAGTGAGCAAGCAGAGGATAATTGTAGTAATATAGGTAAAAAGTGTATTGTAGAATCTAAGACTAGTATTAGTGAAGAAAATACAAAAAATGATGTTGAAAAAGTAACAAAAAAAGGTCGTAAATTAAGATTACCAGTAAGATTTAATTGTTAAAATTATTAATTAAAGTTCGTCAAACTGTAAGTAATGCATTCAACACGAATTATTTCAGAAAAATATTTTTGTTTAGTTAATTGTTAACTTATTCCATTCTATTTTTGTATTTCAAGAGCGAAATCAGTATCGATCACATTTCTAAGGATTGGTTATTATCGTTATCTTATCCGTAATAGGATCAGCTCTCTAAATATTTATGTTACAAATAGTCCGATAATAATGAAAAGTGAGGCGGTATTTCAATCCACACTTCATCTAAGCTAGCTAAGAGCAACTTGAACCAAGTGTTTATTGAAATGTGTGACTCTTTGTTCTCAAGTGAAGTAGGTGACGAAAATATATTTTATTTGTTTATGGTATCTTAAGTGTATTGTGACTTTTGTATTTCTATTGAATAAGTTTATGAATGTTATTGTGACCATATTTTTGTGTTTCTAGGATAAGACATTTTTAATTTTTTAGAAAATTTATTGTGTAAAATTTGGGGGGTGTTATGTAGGGACCCTGTAAGTGTGAATGATACTTGAGCCATGAGTTTTGGATGGAAGCGAGAAGTATGAACTTCAGTTACTAAGCGACCTCGAACAAGTGTGTACGTATCCTAAAAATAGAATAAACTTTTATATCAAATTTATGTGGTATTTAGTAACTCCCAGTGCAAACTTAGAACTTTAATATAAGTAGGATAAAAGAACTTATAACAGCTTTGTTATGCAAAACACGCATCGCATTTCCGTTCGGTGAATGCAATTTTACTGTTTACGTCAAGAGATTTGCTGCCCGATGTTTCCAGCATTTTATTTGTGGTAGATATGTGGTTCTGCGAGCTATATAGTTTGCAAAACCGATAACCGTTGGGGAATAAAAGTTCTCGAATGGCGACCACGAACCGGACGACAGACGCAGTGTTGGAAAGCATTGTGAATGTTGTGGGAAGTCGGTGGATGGAGAAGGCTCAAGACCGTTTGTCATGGCACTCTTTGGGGGAGCGCTATGTTCAGCAGTGGTCTTCATCAGGCTGATGATGATGAGATGTGTGGTAGATACTTTTTGTAGGTATTTCACGAAGTTGATAGACAAAATGTTTGAATGTAATTATGTTTGTTATAGATATAAATATTTGTTTGTTTTTTAGGTCTAGAAAGTAGAAAGCATCTTACAAAATAAAAATTATTATGATTTTAAGCGGTGCGGCTAGATGGGCGTTTCTCGTGATTTTGGCATCAAAAGTTCTAATTGTTTTTTTTAGTAGCTAGCTACTAGTGAATCGTCTTGAGAGAGACTAGTTTATTCATTGAGTCGATCCCAGTCTCAATGTACGCCTAACTGAAGGAAATATTCACTACGTTAAAGTAGCTATATACCTAATAACATTAATCACAGCATCGGACCATGTATCGCAAAATAAATGAAATTAAAAATGAAAATTGACCCTGTAGCACAAATCAATGAACTTTTCGATAATACAACCTATCGTACAACCTAACCTACCTATATTGGATAATATAACCTATATACAAAATTATTGGAAACCGATGAGTAGAGTTCGAAAAAATATATCAGTCGCTTTCAGGAAACGAAAATTATAAAAAAAAAAATCCTGTTTCGCGACAATATGCAATATTAAAACACATAATAATGTCAATAATTTATGGAATCGATCGGTCCGCTTATCTCCCTTAATTAAATGGCATCACAGGTCAGGCAAACCTCAGTCAGGTCAGTACCTACTAGCTGTAGTAATAAAAAAAAGTAATAACTGTTTGGTTACTTACTGGTGGTATAGGCTTCCTGGTGTGATCTAAATGCATCCCGCCCACCTCCACAATACCCGGCAGTAACGGACGCGCGCCATTCAAACTGTGGAACACGTTCACCAGCATCAAAGTAGTGTTCTTCGCAAGATCCTGCAAATCCGGAATCTGCATCCCAAAATGCTTCTCAATAATTGCAGCTTCCTTCAGCTGTATCGAATACCGGAACCAGAGTTTGTAATAAACATTCAAAATAGTATTCTCCAACCTTTGTGCGAATGTCATCTTCTCCGTATAATCAGCGCTCACTATCGGCACATGTGACGGGTTATAGGACACGCCGATACGGTCCGGCGACCAATGCATCAAATTACTCGACAGCAATGCAATCATCGGCGCTTTCACGCCGTACACATGTGCCAATCCCAACATGCAATCACTATTAAACTCCTCCACCAGAACCACATCATAATCCTTCTTCAAAGCTTCAGCTAAAGGAGCAAAGTTCACCAGCTTTGAGCAAATATCTAAAGCCATATCTGCAAGAGGTTGAAATTCGAAAATTTGATTTAGAATTTTTTGCAGGCCTAAATATTTGAGCACTTTATTTGGGCTTTCGAAGTAGGCTAGATCGATGGTTTCCAAACCCAGTTCAGCGATGCCTTCTAAACTGACATCGGTGTAGTTTGCGGGTGGATTGTTGACCGGGAAGTGGGATACGACGGTGACATGGTGTCCTCTTTCCGCCAGCTTTCGGAGAAGCGGATCGAAGACCATCTGATGGCTCTTCCCGGTGTGAGGGAAGAGTCCGAGGACACGCGCAGGTTCCACATTTTGTGCGAGCGCGATTGTCGCGAAATATATCGTTATGAGGGAGAGCATCGCGTGAGCTCTGCCTTGCACCGCCGCGGCTGGAGTACTGATGTCGGTTATATCATTCGCCCGCGACTGCTGTCCGATCGAATAGACTATTTTCAGCGCGTTAGTTACGTGTTGAACAACGTCAACGTCAGATTAGAGATCGCTAAGGACAAGGTTTCTTCAGAACCGAAGATCAAGGTTTATCATAGGGGTTTTCTATAGTTTCGTTGGACATTATTTCGTTTGCATGATCTGCACTGTTCCGGGCCTAGTTGTTGTGGTACTATGGTGTTAGTATTTTTTGATAGAGACAGGGAATCCTAGTGGGGTTTTGGACTGTATGTTGTGGTGTGTGATGTTCGGTGTATCAAGATATATAATTTTAGGTTATGATCTACGTTAAACAATCGAATATTGGTCAAACTTTAGACAGAAAGAAAATATTGATCAGATCTTAAATTGGTTCAAAGTTGTGTGACCAGATACATCGATAAAAGTACATAACCTCTGGAATCCGAATTGATAACCTCCTCCTTTTTGAGGTCAGAGTAAAGAGAATGAAAATACCCTTTTCTTGGCACTGAAGCATTGAACTAAACTGTACAAACTTTGTTGTTATGTAGGTATAATTAGGTATAACTATAGGTAAGGTACCGACGAGACGCGGGGACTTAAATAATAAGCTAAATCAATTCAATGTAAAAATTGCTGTGTAAGCAAGCACCTAAACAAATAGAAATAAATAATCAATTAAATGATGCGTTTTATAAGCGTTAATTTATAATATAGGGCAAAGGTTACAAGCACACATTGCGCGACTGACCTTTTTAAATAAACTTATAGCAGATAGGTATGTAGCAACACTACAAAAATTGATTTCTTCGTGTGATATACTTGAAATTAGTTCAAATTGCATAACCACCGTTGGAATTGGATAGTAATTGAATTCTATCGTTATCAGTCGTGCTAGACCGTAATTAGATCAATAAAGGGTTAGATGATAATATCTATTAGGTAAACGGTTATCTATTGTTTAGTAGTAAACATCAGAAACTATTTTTGCTTAGGAATGTAATAGATTGTTTTGGCGCAGTTTTATGCAAGAATTGTGTTTACGCAGTTTTGCACAACAGTTCACGACATCTGAATTCTACGAAGTATGTTCTACGACTCGACATTTTTCACTGAAAAAACGCTAAGCTATCTACCTAGGTACTCGTGCGTGCACTAGATTCCTAAGTAGGTAGTTAATAGGATTAGTCTAATGCACAAGTAGGTATTTGTAGGATTACTTCATCGCCTTGTTGAAAGTAGGTGAGTAGGTACCTACCTAGTTTGAACAATTGTTGCCAGCCTATACTTGCAAGGAAATATATTAATTATTTGCTTAGGTAGTACCGTACCTTCTACCTATCACCTAATTATGTTGCGCATCAAAAAATAAAATAAAATCATAGATAGGCAAGTACCTATGTATTATATTATCTACAGTGAGACGAAATAGGCTAAAATAAACATATACCTATTGAATACCTACTTATTTATCTAGCTTGGTCTCCGGTTATAGGTACCAAACTACCTAGTGTTGGGTAGCAATCAAACGCACCCAAATAGCAGGTAGGTACAAATTACAGTTTCC
Organism: Anticlea derivata; assembly: GCA_947579855.1. Classification (NCBI taxonomy): domain Eukaryota; kingdom Metazoa; phylum Arthropoda; class Insecta; order Lepidoptera; family Geometridae; genus Anticlea; species Anticlea derivata. The sequence continues at coordinate 2,474,338 of OX388266.1, forward strand.
CTTTTCGTGGCTTCAATGAGATCGAAAGATAGTTTTGCAAAAAATCTGGTTCACTGACGAAGATTTTTTTGTGCATTCTCGCCTCGAACGGAATTTACAGTTAGGACCTACGACTACGGCCTGTGTTGTTTTTATTGTGATAGGAAGCGAAACGTCTGTTTCTCTCTGCCGATGTCTTAAGTATCTACCTACGTAGGTACCATGATGATGATGATGATGTAGTGTAAATATTGGGGTGTAGTAGAATGTCAGCGTCTGATTCTACCAGCCGGCCTCTTTGGGGCGGTGGAATATTTAGTTAAATTCGTTGATTTCCACAATCTAGTAAAAAAGTAGGTACCATAATTAGAGGTCAATACAAGAAACTATTTTACATTATAATAAGAAATTTAATTTTATTACCAAAATACTGTAAATTGCAAAAACAGACACATCACTTTGTTCGTAGATTCACTACATACATTTACAACCAAAACTCGGGATCTAACAATAAATTATGACTTATTAAAGTACATTTATACGACAAAAACTGAATAAACTTACACCGCAATTAACACCACAATCATTCTGGAACAAAAGAGTATTAGTTAAAATATGTATCATAATCCTAACAATATAAACTAATTTTTTATTAATGTGAAAGTTTGTAAAGATGTTTGTTACTTTTCCGCAATGCAACCACTGAATGGATTGGAATGAAATTTGGAATATGTGTGTAGCCTGGAATAACCTATAGACTTCTTTTATCCTGGTAATTACCACACAAAAGAAGCTGTGGGATTGATAACAGTTTTTTTTAAATATTCTGGACGTAATCATCACACACGGTCAACTGATCCCAAAGTAGGTATAGCCTGTACTATGGGTACCAGGGACTGATATACATAATATATTAATATTTAACACCCAGACACAGAACAAACATCTGTGTTAATCACACAAATGTTTGTCCAGTGCGGGAATTGAACCCGCGACCTCTAGTGCAGAAGGCAGAGTTACTACCAACTGAGGCCAGTCAATTAACAATAAATTAAAAGTTGTAACTGTAAGATGCACGAAAGAAGAGTGGCCAGCGTGAATGGGACTGTTGGAAGGAAAAGTTATTAACATGGAAAGTGGGATGATAATATTTTAAACTTCTAATTATCAATCTAATCAGTCCACATCCACCCACTGCGGGATATAGGCGTCCTCTTCAGCGTTTTTTTACAATTTTGCACTAAGAGATTCCAGTGATTTCCCAATTTTCCTACTTCTTAAAAAAAAACAGTGATAGGTTCTACCCCTTAATTAAGGAATACAATATGTTAGCAGAGTTCAAGGTAATTAATTGTGTACCCTAATATGTTGAAATGGCTCAATTAATTATATAGAAGATACTCACCCATATAGATACATAAAGAATGATAGCAAATAGAATGCAAGTTTGATCCACCCCTCTCGTTGGCAAGTGGTCAAGACATCGGAATTCATTATACTGGTCGGGTCATATAATCCTGGCCCTGACATCACTGGCCTAGTGTAGTATCTATAAAAAAACAATACACCTATTGAGTCTTTAATAAGAAATGAGGCTGAGGTTAGATCAATCAAGACTACGCCTTAGTGTTCAATAGCTTTACCAATAACAATAACTTTAACTTTAACACAAAAAAGACACAAATATTTAGACCATAACAATAAATTGATGCTATTTTTATAGGTATTTTGCCTTGTTGGAAGTATAGATAGATAGTGTCTGAGGAATCCCCTGACACTATCTTTCTATGTGGGATGCTTCATTTAGTAATAAAACAAACTATTCAGAAAGTTGAATCACTATTGCCTTACCTGTGAATGTGATACAAGATCAATGGAATGTTTATCAGCAAGGAGATCCATTCTCCAGATAACAGGAATAGGACATTGATGAGTAAATGTAGCAGGTATTCTGGAAGTACCAACTGGAATAATAAAAAGATTTAGAGGTTGAATTGGAAACAACACGCAAAGTAATCGTAAGGTTAGAACACTTACTGGATTTAAGCTGTTACATTGATCTATTGGGTTTTTATAGTCGGTTTTGAGTTCGTCGAAAGCTATGACATGGAATATTGAGAAAAATATAAGAAAAGCGTCTACAATTAGCGCAATAATGTAGGAAAAAGCAGGAAAACTAAACGCCATCTTTCTGTTTTCCAAATGACAGAATCTACTCCACAGACCAGTTTTTTTTTTGTTTTTCCCCTTTCGGGATGGCTATGGCATCTAGGCCTTACCGCCAAGTCTTACGTTTATTTTTCCTTGTTATTTTTATTCTTTCGTCTTTATTTTTCATCTTATTCATGGTCAAGTCATCGTCAAGGCAAGTCAAGTTCAGTTTTAGTAAGATATTATTGTGGCTATTTTACTAAAACCTCGCGGGACCTCTTGGCGCCAACTCGAAAAATGACGATACACGCAATCATTCTATTTCACTTCACTTGTGCGGTTTATGTTAATATTTTGTATCTGTGGTGTTGTAAAAACGAATAGAATGTGTTCTCTCGTGATGGCGGATGGTTTGAATAAAAATGTCACGACAATAATATAAAAGTTTTGTATTTGTTTCCCTATAAAACCCAACAGGTCATGGGCCACAGTGGGCTAGGGCGCAAATACAATTAAAAACCAGTAAAAACAGTGATAAAAAGTAAAAATAAAAACCAGTAAAAAATGTCGTGTAAAACAGAAGACGAAATGGAAAAATTTGTTGAGATAATCTGTTTTCTTGGTATAACTCTCTGTGACTGTTTATGATCTGTGTTCTGGGCTCTGCAAATAAAATGGTGAAACAATAGACATACGTCTTTGCCTTTTAATATAAAATTAATACGCTTCCACTGCGCCAACATGAAAAATATAAGCCGAAGAATATGAGAAAAAATACATGGAGTATTTCTAGAGAAGAAAACAACAAGAGCAATATAAAATTCTAAGGATGGCGATGACTTCGGTTACAAATTTACCAAAGCTGGTAGATGGAACAAATTTCAGTGTTTGGAAATTTCGTATGAAATTAATTTTGGAGGAAAGAGGATTGGAGTCCACTCTTATGAAAACTGAACAAATAGATAAAGAGAAAGATGCCAAGGCACGGAGCATAATTGCCCAATGTGTCTCCGATAAATTCGTCGAATTAATAAAGAAATGCCCAACGGCAGCAAAAATGTTTGAATGCCTGGAAGAGGTACTAGAGAGAAAAAGTATATTTAATCAGCTGTATCTGAGAAAGAAAATGTTATCAATGAAAACCAGTATAGATGAAAAATTACAAGATCATTTTTTAAAGTATGATAACTTAATAGCACAACTAGAGTCAACTGGTGCAACGCTGAAGGAAGCAGATAAGGTGTGCCACCTACTTCTAACGCTGCCGACCGAGTATGACACTGTTATCACAACATTAGAAACAATTGATAGAGAACTGAATGTTGACTTTGTCAAATCCAGATTGCTAGATGCTGAACTGAAGATTAAAGGTAATGAAACCACAGCATCAGATACGCACACGTTTATGACCTGCTACAGATGCGGCAAAAGTGGGCACAAATCCTTCCAGTGCAGAACGGGACAACAAGTGAGAGGCCACTACAGAGGTCGGACTTCAATGAGAGGACAACGTGGTCAATCCAGAGGCAACAGCAACTCAAACAGAGGACGAGGTGCAAGCTCCTATAGGTCACCATGGCAGACAGGTCAAGCGGCGCAGGCAGATGAAGAGACCTCTTCTTCAAGGAAAAACGAAATGTCATTTACAGCGAGTAGTGCAAGTGCATTATGTAATAACAGTTGTGTTAGTGATAGTGATGTTCAACTAATAGTGGACTCAGGGGCCACAGAACATTTGATTATGGCTAATTACGAACCTTATATGACTCAGGTTGAAGAACTGGACAGAGAGATGAAGATTTATGTAGCGAACGGACAATATCTAACATGTTACAAAAGAGGTAAACTAACATTAGAATATAATAGTAGTCTATCAATAGATATTGAGGGATTAATTGTTCCTAAGTTGTCACACAATTTATTATCAGTGAGAAAATTATTAGAGAAGGGACTTCATGTTCAATTTTACAATGATAGTGTATCGATAAGTAACTCAGTAAATGAAGTTATTGGCAGGTTGAAAGGCAGGTTATATGTTATAGACATGAAACTCAATAATGAAGTAAGTTTGATTTCAAAAGATTTGTGGCATCAGAGATTGGGTCATGCTAATAGGAAACAGCTAAGGATACTGCAACTGCCGTACAGTGAGATTCCGTGTGAACCATGCATGAAAGGTAAGTCAACTAGATTACCATTTTATCCTACTCAGAAACCACGTTCTCATTGCATTGGTGAACTCATTCATACTGATATATCTGGACCAATGTCCACACCCAACTCTACAGGCGAGATTTACTATCATACAATCATTGATGATTTTACTCATTTTTGTGAGGTTTACTTATTGAAGAGAAAATATGAAGCAACTGATAGGTTGATAGAATACATAAAAAGGGTAGAAACGCAAACAGGTAATAAAGTGAAGAAGATTAGATCAGATAATGGAGGTGAATTCAAAAATGAAAAAATACAGAATTTTTGCAAGGAAAAAGGAATAATAATACAGTATACAAATCCATACAGTCCAAGCTCCAACGGTGTAGCTGAACGAATGAATAGAACTATATACAACAGAGCAAGAACATTGTTAATAGAGACAGGCTTGCCAAAATTTTTGTGGGGTGAAGCAGTTAGATGTGCAGTCTATCAAATCAACCGCTGCCCATCCTCAGCAATAAACTTCCAAACCCCAGCGGAGAAGATGTTTGGAAACAAGAATTTGTCAAGACTTCGAGTTTTTGGATCTAAAGTGTGGGTTCATATATTACCAAAACAAGACAAATTTCAAGAAAGAGCAAAAGAAATGAGATTTGTGGGATATCAACAAAATGGATATCGCCTATGGGATCCTGAAAACAACAATATTATTGTGTCAAGAGATGTGAGATTTGATGAAAGTCAAATACAATATACAGAAAAGAAAACTAAGGAAAGTGATCAGATATACTATGAAGATGAAAATAGTGGAAAGTTGAATGAAAAAGATTCTGAGAAAACTGTAGAAGATGAAAATAGCAGAAAGAAACCAGCAAATGAAAATATAGAAATTGAAAATGACAGTGATGATTATGAGGATACAGAAGAAGAAATACCAGAACAAAAGACAAGATCAGGAAGAATCATACAAAAGCCAAGTAGATTTCAAGAGGATTATGAGCTATATACAGCATATTGTTTAATATCGGGAGATCCTCAAGATTATGAGGAGGCAATGAGCAAAGGTTGGAGTAATGAGATTAATAAGGAATTAAATGCCCTTGAAAAATTAGAAACATGGGAAATAACAGATTTACCTAAAGGAATGAAAGCTATAGATACTAAATGGATCTTTAGAACAAAACAAGATGGTACAAAGAAAGCACGCTTAGTTGCAAAAGGTTTCCAGCAAAACAGTTCAGTGAATAACTATGCCCCAGTAGCCAGAATATCTACAATAAGGCTGATGCTAAGTCTAGCAGTACAACAAAATTTGCCATTGAAACAGTTTGATGTGCCTACTGCATTTTTGAATGGATATCTGGATGTAGATGTTTTTCTGAAATGCCCAAAAGGATTAAACATCAGTCAAGGAAAAGTGCTTAAATTGAAAAAGGCTTTATATGGATTAAAAGAGGCACCAAGATGTTGGAATAAACGATTTCATGAGTTTATTATAAAAGAAGGATTTACACGATCAAAACATGATTCATGCCTATATGGGAAAGGACCAAATTGGTTACTATTGTATGTCGATGACATTTTATATTTAGGAAAAGAAGATATAATAATAAAGAAGCTGGAAAAGGAATTTAAACTGAAGGATCTGGGAGAAGTTAAGAACTATCTAGGATTGGAGGTAAATAGAAATCAAAATGAAATGGAAATAAAACAAACAGAGATGATAACAAAGCTTTTAGAAAGATTTCAAATGCAAGACTGTAAAGGAAATAAAACTCCAATGGAAACAAATTTATATGCAAAAACATCCTCAAACATAATTGAAGTGCCATTTAAAGAACTAGTGGGATGTCTACTCTACATCTCAATGAATACTAGACCGGATATAACTTATGCAGTATCATACTTGAGTAGATTTCTAGATAAACCAACACAAGAATTATGGACAGCAGGTAAAAGGATCTTACGATACCTCAAGGAAACTCAGTTTCAGGGGCTGCTATATAACAATACAGGTAATCATACTCAATTAGAGGCTTATTCAGATGCAGACTGGGCAGCTGACAAGGTTGACAGGAAAAGTACCAGTGGATGTGCTATCTATCAAGGTAACAATTTGATATCATGGTTTTCCAGAAAGCAGACATGTACAGCTTTGTCAACAGCTGAGGCAGAGTACATAGCAGGAGCACATGCAGTAAGTGAACTCGTACACATAAAGGGCCTACTCTCTGAATTTCTTAATAGTAAAACAGTGTCAGCTCACATCTACATTGATAACCAAAGTACAATTAAATTGATTCAAAACCAAATAAATACTAAAGCCTCAAAGCACATAGACATTAAATATCATTACATAAAAGATGTAATAAATAAGAGAATTGTGTCTGTATCATATGTACCTACAGAGGAAAATATATCTGATATTTTCACAAAGGCATTGCCTGCAAGAAAGCATGTATATTTCCGTGAAAGATTAAATGTGTATTAGGTTAACTACCTTAGATGGGTATCTCTCTTGCTAATATATTATGATTGTAATGTTTTTATTTAGTGGTTTATTAACTTGATGTTGCTATTTGAAGGGCTAAATAGAAACACTATCCGTTATTATTGTTATATGTTTTTATGTTTAAAGGTAGAAAAAACTTATTTTGTTTGTAAACATTCATTTTATTCTATCTTAGAGTTAACTGCAGCTATGTCTACATGCTATTCTACATTGAAATAGTTAGGTAGAGTCTTAATAAGTTTATTAAAATATGTAGTCTTACAATTTCTGTGTCAACAATTTTCATATTATCTTAGATTCAATTTGTATAAAATATATAGGTATAAACCTCTACAAATTGAGGGGCTGTGTTGAGATAATCTGTTTTCTTGGTATAACTCTCTGTGACTGTTTATGATCTGTGTTCTGGGCTCTGCAAATAAAATGGTGAAACAATAGACATACGTCTTTGCCTTTTAATATAAAATTAATAAAATTAACGTCATCGAAAAATTTTCATTTATGGAAATTTGAATTGGGGATTTTCATGAAAGCAAATTCACTAGAAGACGTGATAAAAACAACATCCACAGAAAAACTGGATGATCTCATGGATGCAAAAGCACAAAAAATAATAATGAGTTCCATAGATAGGAAACTCAAATTTTATATTACTAGATCTTGCTAAAGTAAATATCATTTGTAGCATAAATGTAAGTTTTCATAACTTCAATAATGTAATTATACATTTTTTACTAAACCTACATTATAAGTTTCTTTAATTTACCTACCATATTCATACATGTAGATAATCTACTTATTGGTTCAACAGCTTTTTACAATGAAGCTCAAATTTGTTTTTTAACAATGGTTTTGTTAATATGTCAGCTACTTGCTGATCAGTAGGACAATATTTAACAATAATATTTCCCTTCTCAAAATGTTCATGAATAAAATGATATCGTACATCAATATGTTTTGAACGTTTATTAAATGAACCTGTTTTAATCAACTGAATAGCACTCTGGTTGTCTATATTCAGTACTGTTTTTACTTTAAATGATATCAGTTCATTCAGTAACGATTTTACATACAATATTTCTTTACAGCAATCTGCTGCTGCTATAAATTCAGCTTCAGTTGAAGATAATGCCACTATTGGCTGTCTTCTTGAACACCAAGCGATTGGTCCATCTGATAAGAATATAACATAACCTGATGTGCTACGTCTTGTCTCAGTATCATTCGCATAATCTGCATCACAGTATGCATTTATAATTACATCGTTACATCCCTTTTTAAAATTAATACCTTTATCTATAGATCCCGCTAAATACCTTAATATTTTCTTAGCAGCTAAAATATTAGACTTATTTGGCGTTTCTATTTTTCTACTAGCTTCATGTACAGCATGAGCTATATCTGGTCTTGTACGTGTTGACAAGTATAATAACCCTCCAACTAGTTCTCTATATGGAAATTTTTCCTCTACCATGCTGTCTGTTACTGTTTTCCTATCTGTATTTCCTGGTATTTGACATGGTTTACAATCATTCATGTTGAATTTCTTTATGAGTGTTTTTGTATACATGGTCTGAGTTAATTTTATACCTTTCTTATCTTTATTTATTTCCAATCCAATATAGTTCTTAGGATTCTCATAGATTTTAATTTCAAATTCCTTTCTTAGACATTTTAGTACATTAATCAATGTTTGCTTATCCTTAGCAATAGCTAAACCATCGTCTACATAAATTGCGATGATTACAGTTTTATTGTTATTTGTGAATACACAGCGATCAGTCTTAGTTGGTAATAATCCTAAACTTGACATTACCTTTGTGAACCTTTTGTTCCAAGTTATAGGGGCCTGCTTTAACCCATATAAAGCTTTATTTAATCTTATTATTTTGTTAGGTTCTTCCTCATAACCTTCTGGTATATTCATGTAAACATTTTTATCAGATAATTCCCCATATAAAAATGCAGTTTTTACATCAAAGGTCATTATTTCAGAATTATTGTGAGCAGCTATAGCAAATAGAGATTTCAATGCTGATTGACTTACTACTGGACTGTAAATCTCATCAAACTCTAAACCCCGTTGCTCAAAACCTCTGACTACTAATCTCGCTTTATAGGTTCCATCATCTTTTACTCGAAATACCCATTTATTAGATAATATTTTCTTACCTTGTGCTTCTTGCACATCAACAACTTCCCAAGTTTTATTAGCTAGAAGAGATTTTTTTTCAGAATCAATTGCCTCACCTTATGAATTATGGCATGATAAACGACCAAACATCTCGAATATACAAGAATTTGGAACACTTATGTATTCAAAACACCTAGGACATCTTAAAAAGCTACAACCAAGAAGTAAAAAGTTAATAATGATAGGATACACAAATAATGGCTACAGGTTGTGGAATCCTGAAGAAAGAAAGATTGAAATAGCAAGAGACGTAGTGATTGTCAAGAATGATGATAAAATTGAAAAGGATGAACAAAGAGTAAGAATAACAACAGATGAGATACTAACAAATGACATAGAAGAAAACATAATATTATCATCAGAAGACAGTGAAGAAGATGAAAGGTTTTACAGTGAAGAAGAACAGGAAAATACTGAAACTAACCAAAAAGAAAGTCATGATGACAATGCAAACATACCAGAAGTCAGTGAAATTGAAGAACAAAGAACATCACAAAGAGTCAGAAGATTACCAGCTAGGTTTAATGATTATGCTTTACTAACTTATAACGAAGCTATTTCAGGTACAGAAAAGGACAATTGGGAGAAGGCAATTGATTCTGAAAAAAAATCTCTTCTAGCTAATAAAACTTGGGAAGTTGTTGATGTGCAAGAAGCACAAGGTAAGAAAATATTATCTAATAAATGGGTATTTCGAGTAAAAGATGATGGAACCTATAAAGCGAGATTAGTAGTCAGAGGTTTTGAGCAACGGGGTTTAGATTTTGATGAGATTTACAGTCCAGTGGTAAGTCAATCACTATTTGCTATAGCTGCTCACAATAATTCTGAAATAATAATCTTCGATGTGAAAAAAAAAAAAAAAAAAAAAAAAAAAAAAAGGTATTGTTATTCTTGTCAACTCGTGAAGATAGTAGAAAATAGAAACGCCAAATAAGTCTGATATTTTAGCTGCTAAGAAAATATTAAGGTATTTAGCGGGGTCTATAGATAAAGGTATTAATTTTAAAAAGGGATGTAATTATAAATGCATACTGTGATGCAGATTATGCGAATGATACTGAGACAAGACGTAGCACATCAGGTTATGTTATATTCTTATCTGATGGACCAATCGCTTGGTGTTCAAGAAGACAGCCAATAGTGGCATTATCTTCAACTGAAGCTGAATTTATAGCAGCAGCAGATTGCTGTAAAGAAATATTGTATGTAAAATCGTTACTGAATGAACTGATATCATTTAAAGTAAAAACAGTACTGAATATAGACAACCAGAGTGCTATTCAGTTGATTAAAACAGGTTCATTTAATAAACGTTCAAAACATATTGATGTACGATATCATTTTATTCATGAACATTTTGAGAAGGGAAATATTATTGTTAATTAATGTCCTACTGATCAGCAAGTAGCTGACATATTAACAAAACCATTGTTAAAAAACAAATTTGAGCTTCATTGTAAAAAGCTGTTGAACCAATAAGTAGATTATCTACATGTATGAATATGGTAGGTAAATTAAAGAAACTTATAATGTAGGTTTAGTAAAAAATGTTTAATTAATGTTTAAAGGTCATTATTTCAGAATTATTGTGAGCAGCTATAGCAAATAGAGATTTCAATGCTGATTGACTTACTACTGGACTGTAAATCTCATCAAACTCTAAACCCCGTTGCTCAAAACCTCTGACTACTAATCTCGCTTTATAGGTTCCATCATCTTTTACTCGAAATACCCATTTATTAGATAATATTTTCTTACCTTGTGCTTCTTGCACATCAACAACTTCCCAAGTTTTATTAGCTAGAAGAGATTTTTTTTCAGAATCAATTGCCTTCTCCCAATTGTCCTTTTCTGTACCTGAAATAGCTTCGTTATAAGTTAGTAAAGCATAATCATTAAACCTAGCTGGTAATCTTCTGACTCTTTGTGATGTTCTTTGTTCTTCAATTTCACTGACTTCTGGTATGTTTGCATTGTCATCATGACTTTCTATTTGGTCAGTTTCAGTATTTTCCTGTTCTTCTTCACTGTAAAACCTTTCATCTTCTTCACTGTCTTCTGATGATAATATTATGTTTTCTTCTATGTCATTTGTTAGTATCTCATCTGTTGTTATTCTTACTCTTTGTTCATCCTTTTCAATTACATCATCATTCTTGACGATCACTACGTCTCTTGCTATTTCAATCTTTCTTTCTTCAGGATTCCACAACCTGTAGCCATTATTTGTGTATCCTATCATTATTAACTTTTTACTTCTTGGTTGTAGCTTTTTAAGATGTCCTAGGTGTTTTGAATACATAAGTGTTCCAAATTCTTGTATATTCGAGATGTTTGGTCGTTTATCATGCCATAATTCATAAGGTGTTCTTTTCTGCAGTGCATCACTGGGTAGTCTGTTTATCAGGTAAACTGCGCTTAGTACAGCTTCACCCCACATCTCATTTTTCATGTTTTTATTGAACAACATTGCTCTAGTTTTCTCTAGGATAGTTCTATTGAATCTTTCTGATCTTCCATTTAATTCTGGTGTGTATGGAACTGTAAAGTCCATTTTTATACCTTTCTTTATACACCAATTCTTTAAATCATTATTTGAGTACTCACCTCCGTTATCACACCTGATACATGATACTTTCTCATTCTTTTCTCGTTCTGTTTCTTCCACATAGTTTTTAATTATTCCTGAAACTTCATTTTTTTGTTTTATTAAGTATACTTTTGTGAAATGACTGTAGTCATCAATCATTGTGACAAAATAACGTTTTCCATCATGTGTTTCAGTTTCAAATGGTCCGCATACATCTGTGTTTATTATTTCCAGTTTTCTTTCACCTCTTTTTCTTATTGTATTATGTGGCAGTTTTGTCTGCTTTGCTTTTATGCATATCTCACAATTCTCTTCTATTATCTCACTACCATCTATTTTAATCCCATCTGCGACTTTTGTCAGAGAATGTAAAACTTCTTTTCCAGGATGACCAAGCCTCTTGTGCCATTCCAGAGCAGTTCCTTTTTCCTTTGTTAGCAAAGTTATTTCCTCATTTACTTCTGTATTCTTATTTTTATTGATGTCTATGTAATACAATCCATTTTCTTTAATACCTTTTAGAACAAGTTCCTTATCTTTGAATATTTCAACTTTATTTGCAGTTAACAGCACTGATCCATTTTTATTTGTTATCGAACTTACAGACATTAAGTTTTGTGGCAAACTGGGAACAAACAAGGTTTTTTCCAAACTACAACTAGTACCTTTTACATGTCCAAAGCCCTCTGATGTCACGGTGTTGTTGTCGGCAACTGATATGTCTGTTTTATTTTCATGGTAGTTTGTTATTAGTTTTAAATTATTTGTCATATGGACTGTACTTCCAGAGTCTACTACAAACTTTGTTTCATTAATGTCATTTTTACTTGTCAGAAATGCTGCTTCCTTTTTTTGTGTTCCTTTGTTTTTCCTGAAAAAACAATTTTCGTCCGTATGGTTTGTTTTCTTACAAATGGAACATTGTTTTTCTTTAAATCTGCAGCTATTTTCTTCATGACTATACTTTTTACAGATGTTGCACATCTTGCAATCAATTTTTAGGTGACCAGGCTTTCCACATTTGAAGCATTTTTTACTTTGAGATGCTTTATATGCTACTGGTTCTTCTTTTGTTTCGTTTCTAGTCTCTTCCAAGAGAAGTCGGTTTGTTAGGTTTGTTAATGTTTTATTTTCAGCTGATGTTGATTCCCAAGCCGTTACGAAGAACTTGTATGTAGTCGGTAAACACGTTAGCAGTTTCGACATTATTAATTCATCATCAACCTTTTGTCCAAGACTGTTCAGTCTCATTGCCAGATTTTCAATTTCTGTTATAAGTTCACTCATTGACTGGTTATTATATTTAAAATTATAGGGAAACAAATACAAAACTTTTATATTATTGTCGTGACATTTTTATTCAAACCATCCGCCATCACGAGAGAACACATTCTGTTCGTTTTTACAACACCACAGATACAAAATATTAACACCTTTTTTAATTTTAAATATATTAACCAGTCAATGAGTGAACTTATAACAGAAATTGAAAATCTGGCAATGAGACTGAACAGTCTTGGACAAAAGGTTGATGATGAATTAATAATGTCGAAACTGCTAACGTGTTTACCGACTACATACAAGTTCTTCGTAACGGCTTGGGAATCAACATCAGCTGAAAATAAAACATTAACAAACCTAACAAACCGACTTCTCTTGGAAGAGACTAGAAACGAAACAAAAGAAGAACCAGTAGCATATAAAGCATCTCTAAGTAAAAAATGCTTCAAATGTGGAAAGCCTGGTCACCTAAAAATTTATTGCAAGATGTGCAACATCTGTAAAAAGTATGGTCATGAAGAAAATCGCTGCAGATTTAAAGAAAAACAATGTTCCATTTGTAAGAAAACAAACCATACGGACGAAAATTGTTTTTTCAGGAAAAACAAAGGAACACAAAAAAAGGAAGCAGCATTTCTGACAAGTAAAAATGACATTAATGAAACAAAGTTTGTAGTAGACTCTGGAAGTACAGTCCATATGACAAATAATTTAAAACTAATAACAAACTACCATGAAAATAAAACAGACATATCAGTTGCCGACAACAACACCGTGACATCAGAGGGCTTTGGACATGTAAAAGGTACTAGTTGTAGTTTGGAAAAAACCTTGTTTGTTCCCAGTTTGGCACAAAACTTAATGTCTGTAAGTTCGATAACAAATAAAAATGGATCAGTGCTGTTTACTGCAAATAAAGTTGAAATATTCAAAGATAAGGAACTTGTTCTAAAAGGTACTAAAGAAAATGGATTATATTACAAAGACATCAATAAAAATAAGAATACAGAAGTAAATGAGGAAATAACTTTACTAACTAAGGAAAAAGGAACTGCTCTGGAATGGCACAAGAGGCTTGGTCATCCTGGAAAAGAAGTTCTACATTCTCTGACAAAAGTCGCAGATGGGATTAAAATAGATGGTAGTGAGATAATAGAAGAGAATTGTGAGATATGCATAAAAGCAAAGCAGACAAAACTGCCACATAATACAATAAGAAAAAGAGGTGAAAGAAAACTGGAAATAATAAACACAGATGTATGCGGACCATTTGAAACTGAAACACATGATGGAAAACGTTATTTTGTCACAATGATTGGGTCACACATCTGTTGCTCATCGAGATCGGACGTGTCCAATAATTAATAAACATAAAATCTGACCTAGTTCCGAGTCAGCAGACGTGCTAGCTATGTTTGTAGTGTATCTGCGGTAGTGTATAAACGGAAGTAACATGGACAGCCCTTTTGACCGAAGCAGGAAAATGGCACGCAGTCCACCGCCCACCCCAACTGCTGAGCCGACGCCACCACCGCGACCGTCTAGGGATGAAGTGTCCTCCATTGAAACTGTAGCTACGGTGGAAATCCAGAACTGGATGACCACTATTGAACAGTGCCTCAATGAAGTGTGCTCGATTGCCACTGAAGGAAAATTAAACAGCGACCAAAAACTTAAAATAAATAATTTGTGCAGAAAGGTAGCTCATGGCACATCCCAAATGGCTGTTCAATACCAAGCCCTGAAACAGAAGACCATCCAAGCCCAAATCTACCTAAAGGTTCACCAAGATAAGCAAGAACTATCGGAGCGCCTACAAGACCTGCAACAAAGCATTCAGGACTCGTCACAAACATCCGCGAAAACTTCCTTCGCAGACATGGTGAAAAAGAGCACCAACAACTATATCCGCCCTACTAATGTAAGCTCTGTCGCTATTTATCCCAAGGATAAACTAAAGACCAGCGATGATACTAAGTCATTAGTTCAAAAAATCATCAGTCCTAACGAAATGAAGCTGCATGTAAGAGGACTTCGTAAGACGATAAATGGGGGTGTCATCATCAGCACGGACACCAAAATTGACATGGAGAAGCTAAAAAACTCAGTTCATCTCACTGCTTCTGACCTGACTGTCGAGGAACCTCGCAAGCGCAGACCAAGAATTGTGCTAATTGGAGTACCATCAACTATGCAGGAGCAAGAGGTCCTTAAAAGCTTGTACGAGCTTAATCTGGCCGATAGCCTCCCGAATACATCAAGAGATTCATTCCTGGCATCTATCAAGCTGAGCCATAAATCAGGAAAGAAGGGAGCTGAGACCTGTAACTACGTGATAGAGGTACCTGCTACCATTCGAAAGGCCCTCATAACCCAAGACAGAGTCTTCGTAAATTGGTCTTCCTGTCATGTGAGGGACTTCACCCTGGTGACTAGATGTTTCAAGTGCCAACAATTTGGACATGCGGCCAAGACATGCAGAGCAGAGGCCTACACATGCGGACATTGCGGCGACCTTGGACACCAATCAAACGAGTGTCCAAAGAAAGCGGAGCCAGCAAAATGTGCAACGTGCCTGCGCTTCAAAAAACCGAGCAATCACAAGACGGGTGATTTAGAGTGTCCTGCCAAAAAGGTGGCTGAGCTAAGGTACATTAATTCAATAGATTATGAAGGCGCCTAAGAGCGCCACCTTATAGATTAGTCTAGCCTTAATTTTGATTAGCATGACTGATAGCGTAATTAGTGACCTAGATCAATTCTCAGTTTCCGAGTCAAAGTCTTGTGATGTTGAAAACTGTAAACAATATCTCTCTCTTTCCCCGAACGGAATAACTATACTAACCCAAAATATTCGCAGCATTTACAAAAATATTAACAATTTCAGCACTTTTTTGCAACGGCTTAATGTTGACTGTGACTTAATTATACTAACCGAATGTTGGCTTGCTATACAAAATAACAACCTACCGCTAATGGACGGGTATAGAGCCCACAATACCAAGAGAAGTCACAATCAAAATGATGGAGTAGTAGTATACGCTAAAAACTCACTAATTATATCTGTCGAGGAATTGTATATTCAGGATTGCACCTGTCTGGTAGTTAAAATTGAAGCCAATTTTGCTATTTTAGCAGTATATAGATCACCCTCATTTACAAACGTAGAGCCTTTTCTGGAGTCCTTGCACACACATCTCCAAAAATTATCGTCATTTAATAATATCGCATTAGTAGGTGACATAAACATCAATATCCTCCCGGGGTGCTGTGATAGAACGGCACAGGAGTACTTAGACCGCTGCTCTTTCAACGGCCTACTTCCAGCACACACGTTACCAACTCATCAAAGTGGCTCCTGTCTGGATCACATTATGCTTAAATCTGTCCTGCCAGCAATCACCCTGGTGACAAATTCCTCAGTAACCGACCACAAAGCTGCTTTAATATCAGTTAGTCTAAAGCTACCTAGCACCAAGCTTAAACTTACATCCAAATTAGATCATAATAAACTGGAAGACGATTTACGTAATATTGACCTAAAACCTATATACGTTTCAGCCAGTGCAGAAACTTGTATGGCAAACTTAATTAACGAAATACAGCTAGCACTACAAAATAATACCAAAATCATAAAATTAAGTAGACGAAACCTAAACATTAAGCCATGGATTACCCCAGGGCTCATTCGCTGCATGAGACATCGGGATAAACTCCACATGCGTGCCAAAGCATGTCCAAATAATTTAATAATACAAATAACATACAAGAGGTATCGCAACTTCTGTAACGACCTACTCAAAAAAATAAAGACCAACTATGATAAAATGCTTTTGGAAAAGGCTGGCCAAGACAGCAAAAAAGTATGGAAAGTCATAAAAAATGTCACTTTCACATCTAAACAGCGGGAATCGTCTTCTAATTTATTAAAAACCCACTCCACCCCGCTTCTGGCCGCTAATAGTACTAACGAATATTTTGTTAACATCGGTAAAACTCTAGCAGAGAAGATTCATAACCGATCATCGGGACCTAAAACAGACAACAATCAGTCACAGTCAAAATCATTTGTATTGCTGGATACCGACATTACGGAAGTTGAAAAAATAATCACAGGGTTGAGAAATGACTGTGCGACAGGCTGGGATAATATACCTACTAAAATACTCAAGATGTACAAGCATATCCTTGCCCCACATTTAACTTTAGCCTTTCAGAAATGTTTGCACGAGGGAATCTTTCCTAGATGTCTAAAAAAAGCCGTAGTTGTTCCCGTTCACAAGTCAGGAAGCAAGGCGGAAGTTAAAAATTACAGGCCAATATCTGTACTTTCTTCTATTTCTAAAGTATTTGAGAAGATAATAAACAATAGACTAGTTTATTATTTAGAAACCAAATCGCTTCTATCTAAGGCTCAATTTGGGTTTAGGTGTAAACTATCAACTTCTGATGCTGTACATTATCTCACAGATTTTATTGGGAAGGAACTTGATAAAGGCAATAAGACAATAGGTATATTTCTTGACCTTGCAAAAGCGTTCGACACGGTTTCTATTCCCATTTTACTCAACAAGTTAGAAAATATAGGCATACGGGATATTCAGCTTAAGCTCCTTACTAGCTATCTGAGCGATCGGTGCCAATGCGTAAAGATGGACAATGTTATCAGCTCTGAGATGGAAAACACCTCCTTTGGGGTCCCACAAGGAAGTATTTTGAGTACAACTTTATTTTTAATTTACATTAATGATCTTTGTAACCTTGAACTAAATCACGGTAAAATAATATCTTATGCTGATGACACTGCTCTACTTTTTTCAGCCGGCACGGATTCGCTAGTGCATGAGTATGCACAACACGGCTTTAATATTGTAAATAATTGGCTCCAAGGTCACCTACTAACCCTAAATGCTGATAAAACAAAATTCATAAAATTCACGATGCGAAAATCGCAATCAGCACTTACTAATCCACATATATTTGCACACCAATGCAGTGGCCTCAATAAATCGTGTAACTGCCCCAACATAGCAATAACTAATCATATTAAGTATCTTGGAGTCGTTTTAGATGAAACCCTGTCTTTCAATAATCACATTGAAGTTTTAAGCAATAGAATACGAAAACTGATATTTGTGTTCAAGAAATTACGTTGTATTGCAGATACAAAATTAGTTATGCAAATTTATTCTGCTCTATGTCAATCAATAATTACCTACTGTATTACGTCATGGGCTGGAGCATGTAAGACTTTTATTTTAGCCGCAGAAAGAGCACAAAGAGCAATCCTAAAAGTATCCACTTTCCGTCATTTTCTGTATCCAACTAACCTGCTGTATAAGTCTTGTAGAGTTCTAACAGTTCGGCAACTGTTTATTCTATACACAGCCTTAAGACAGCACAAAGCTCTGCCCTATAATGCTGACGTTATATGCAAAAGACGCAATGACATAATTCGTACTAACATTACCCCAGTAAAACATGTTTTCGCATCCAGATTCTTTATGTTCCTAGGGCCACACCTGTACAACAAACTTAATCGAAAATTAGGCATTTACACCATGAATTATACAAATTGTAAAAAAACCCTAAACACTGCCCTAAGAAATTTCTCTTATGACGAAACCGAGGCATTATTGAATAAGGTAATATAATTAAAGCAAATTATTTATGTCCTAGTCTAATACTTGCCCATGTATTTAAGTTAGCCCTAAATAGCATTTAAATTTAGCTTATAGGCTACAGATTTTAAGTTAATTAATTTGAATATTCATAAGTACCAACTTTAGTTATTAATGTTAGCATTTTACCGCCTGAGACACAGGTTTTCCTAGTTCAGGCATCGTTTTATTTGTTACACTTAATTAGATATTAATTCTCAATGTTATTCGTAGCACTAAGGTAATGAATAAAGATTTATTTATTTATTTATTTATTATTTTACTACAGTCATTTCACAAAAGTATACATAATAAAACAAAAAAATGAAGTTTCAGGAATAATTAAAAACTATGTGGAAGAAACAGAACGAGAAAAGAAGGAAGAAAGTATCATGTATCAGGTGTGATAACGGAGGTGAGTACTCAAATAATGATTTAAAGAATTGGTGTATAAAGAAGGGTATAAAAATGGATTTTACAGTTCCATACACACCAGAATTAAATGGAAGATCAGAAAGATTCAATAGAACTACCCTAGAGAAAACTAGAGCAATGTTGTTCAATAAAAACATGAAAAATGAGATGTGGGGTGAAGCTGTACTGAGCGCAGTTTACCTGATAAACAGACTACCCAGTGATGCACTGCAGAAAAGAACACCTTATGAATTATGGCATGATAAACGACCAAACATCTCGAATATACAAGAATTTGGAACACTTATGTATTCAAAACACCTAGGACATCTTAAAAAGCTACAACCAAGAAGTAAAAAGTTAATAATGATAGGATACACAAATAATGGCTACAGGTTGTGGAATCCTGAAGAAAGAAAAATTGAAATAGCAAGAGACGTAGTGATCGTCAAGAATGATGATAAAATTGAAAAGGATGAACAAAGAGTAAGAATAACAACAGATGAGATACTAACGAATGACATAGAAGAAAACATAATATTATCATCAGAAGACAGTGAAGAAGATGAAAGGTTTTACAGTGAAGAAGAACAGGAAAATACTGAAACTGACCTAATAGAAAGTCATGATGACAATGCAAACATACCAGAAGTCAGTGAAATTGAAGAACAAAGAACATCGCAAAGAGTCAGAAGATTACCAGCTAGGTTTAATGATTATGCTTTACTAACTTATAACGAAGCTATTTCAGGTACAGAAAAGGACAATTGGGAGAAGGCAATTGATTCTGAAAAAAAAATCTCTTCTAGCTAATAAAACTTGGGAAGTTGTTGATGTGCAAGAAGCACAAGGTAAGAAAATATTATCTAATAAATGGGTATTTCGAGTAAAAGATGATGGAACCTATAAAGCGAGATTAGTAGTCAGAGGTTTTGAGCAACGGGACTGGAACAAAAATCTCATGGACTGTAAATCTCATCAAACTCTAAACAGTTTGATGAGATTTACAGTCCAGTAGTAAGTCAATCAACATTGAAATCACTATTTGCTATAGCTGCTCACAATAATTCTGAAATAATAATCTTTGATGTGAATAAAAAAAAAAAAAAAAAAAAAAAAAAGGGCTTATACTTGTCAACTCCTGAAGCTAGTAGAAAATAGAAACGCCAAATAAGTCTAATATTTTAGCTGCTAAGAAAATATTAAGGTATTTAGCGGGGTCTATAGATAAAGGTATTAATTTTAAAAAGGGATGTAACGATGTAATTATAAATGCATACTGTGATGCAGATTATGCGAATGATACTGAGACAAGACGTAGCACATCAGGTTATGTTATATTCTTATCTGATGGACCAATCGCTTGGTGTTCAAGAAGACAGCCAATAGTGGCATTATCTTCTACTGAAGCTGAATTTATAGCAGCAGCAGATTGCTGTAAAGAAATATTGTATGTAAAATCGTTACTGAATGAACTGATATCATTTAAAGTAAAAACAGTACTGAATATAGACAACCAGAGTGCTATTCAGTTGATTAAAACAGGTTCATTTAATAAACGTTCAAAACATATTGATGTACGATATCATTTTATTCATGAACATTTTGAGAAGGGAAATATTATTGTTAAATATTGTCCTACTGATCAGCAAGTAGCTGACATATTAACAAAACCATTGTTAAAAAACAAATTTGAGCTTCATTGTAAAAAGTTGTTGAACCAATAAGTAGATTATCGACAGGTATGAATGTGGTAGGTAAGTAAAAGAAACTTATAATGTAGGTTTATTAAAAAATGTTTAATTACATTATTGAAGTTATTATAAAATATATTATAAAATTTGAGTTATGTTTGTAATGCAATGTATAGAAGCATAGATGATTATTTTTAAAATGTTAAAAAAAGGTTCATAGGAGAATATGATACAAAATGTAATTTATTATTTATTTAAAAATGTCTAATTAAGATAGTTTTTAAAAAATAGGAGAAGGTGTTAATATTTTGTATCTGTGTTGTTGTAAAAACGAATAGAATGTGTTCTCTCGTGATGGCGGATGGTTTGAATAAAAATGTCACGACAATAATATAAAAGTTTTGTATTTGTTTCCCTTTAAAACCCAACAGTTTACTCAAACAATAATACGCAAAACACCACCATAATTACACAATATTATTCAATTTAACACTAAATTTGTAAAATAAATTGAGAGCACAACATCACTTCGCAAGCTCCCGCCAAAAAGTCAGACCAGTTTAAATTAAGGTACTCTGCTGTGCCACAGACTACTTGACAGAATCACAGAACACTATATCCATCAAAGCCTAAAAAAATTATTTATTTTAAGTTTTCCCATTCGCGTTGGCTATGGCATCTAGGCCTTACCACCACGTCTTACGTTTATATTATTTTTTTTCGTTGTTCTTTTTATCTTTCTTCTTCATTTTACTTCTTAGTCATGGTAAAGTCACCGTCAAGTCAAGCCAAGTTCAGTTTTAGTAAGATATGATGGTGGCTATCTTACTAAAACCTCGAGGGACCTCTTGGCGCCAACCCGAAAAATGAAAACTTTAAAACACAGGACAGAATGAATGGAAATTACAAAAGTACTCTGTGTGTAAATGAATAATGCTGATATTGAATGTATTGATTATTTGACAGTGACAGCCAGCTGGGTAAACCAAAGAAAGGGAGCCGAACTACTAAACCTGCAAAATCATTTTTGTAAAGGAACAATCGAGAAATAAAATAGCTGTGAAATTGCGGGTCACTTTTTGAATTCAAATATACGGTCAATTTAGATTTTATCTGTTTTATTGGAACTTACTTTGTAAACGCATTTTTGTATTGACAAATGACAGATTTCCAACTCGATGGATATAATTTGGATTATTTGACCATAGAGTAATTTTGTATATACCAGTATTTGACTAGCGAGTCCTGTCCTGCCTGAATAGACTAGATTGAGAACTTAACTCGTTTGATCGACCTAAACGTTAACGTGAGCTCGATTGTGAGTAACGAGGCAACTCGACGGGTTTTGGTGAAATATGTAGACTTAAAATCGTGTACTGAGTGACTGAGTTTCAGGAAAATCCAGTAGCGTCGTGGACGAGTCAGAGTTTCCAATCAGTCCGCAACTCTAGTTTCTAATGAGTTCCGTCACTTTTGCGTAGCGTCGTGGACGAAGGGGCTAAGCTCTCTGAAATCCCAAAATCTACACCATAGAGTAAATTTGTATATTGATCTACACGACGAAAGACAGCTCTTGTGGTTAATAGTTTTTCACTGTTTTCACAAGTTTATTTTGGTTTTTCCAATATAATGTGCTTGTAATTTCATAAAATGAAGTATTTGTGGTGGCTATTCTTAAGTGTGATTGGTTTTGTTTTGTGTATCGAGCACGATCTTAGAGGATTTGATGATTCCATACTATTCAGCATAAAATGGCCAGGGAATCTAGAAAATTTAGAGCATATAATAGATGGAGAGGCGACGGAACCACAGGTAAATGCAGCTTTAATTTAGCTACTTAACAAGTACTTAGATAACACATATCAGATGCTTCACAAGGTGACCACCAGCTTCACCACAATTTAAGCCAGAGATGTGTTAAGTCCATATGTAGGCTATAACGACCCCCAGTTCAAAGTCATTAAAAAAAAATGAAGTTGATGAATTCGCGAAAATAAATAAATAAATATTCCGGACATATTCACACGGTCAACTGATGCCAAACTAGGCATAACCTGTACTTTGGGTACCAGAGACTGATATACATAATAGATATATATTTAACACCCAGACACAGAACAAACATCTGTGTTAGTCACAAATGTTTGTCCAGTGCGGGAATCGAACCCGCGACCTCTAGCGCTAAAGGCAGAGTTACTACCAACTGAGCTATAAGCCAGTCAAAAAAAGAAATGCAATACCTATGCAATAGCTTTATTATATTTTTGAGAATTTAGATCCATGCCAAACTGAAAACTTCCCTGTAGAAGACTAAGGGGTCTATGAGGTAAACTAGTTTATGGGACCACTGGTATAAGCTATAGTAGTTGGTTCAGCGGCCATCATAGACAATTTCAACTTTAATTCAATAATATTATGGCAGATGCTAAAGTCTTGATGTTAATTTTGTTTGGGGATAACTTTCCCATAATGTCCGATTTGTCTTTATACTTCAATTCAATTCCACACCAATAAAATGAATTCTCTCAGGCTTGTATTCAGTAAACAAGCTATGCACATTTATTATAGTCACATCCTTGTTTTGACAGAAAAATGAAATATTAAAAGTTACAACTTCGAACAAGGAGACCTATAAATGCCACATACCAGTTGTCACAGTGCAAGAGACTAACAACATTGAGGATTACGATGGACCCTCACCGCTGCATCTGCTAAAGCCCCTGTTTGCTCAGAAGATATGCTCGTACCGACTTGAGAGTTACTGGAGCTATGAAGTTTGCCACGGGAGGTATATTAGGCAGTACCATGAAGAAAGAGAAGGTATTGTTTGTTGATTCGTGCACTTTGAACTTTTTCCCAAGCTTCCTGGCATTGCTTAGTTTTTTTTTTATACATCTAAATTGGCAATCAAACATACAGCCCACCTGTTGGTAAGCGATTACCGTAGCCTATGAGCGCTTGCAATACCAGAGGTATCACGCACGCGTTGCCGACACCTCCCCCCTCCTCCCTAAAGATCTCTGGCAACCTTACTCACTGCAGGAACACAACACTATTTGAAACAAATAATGCTATTTGGCTGCGATTTTCTGTAAGGCGGAGGTACCTCTCCAGGCGGGCTGCTCCAATTTAGAGCGAGGAAATCTCTCTGTGCCCTACCTCCTCTAAAATAAAGTCCCCCGATGCAATGTTTGGACTCGTGTATTCCTAGTGCGGGTTCAGAGCTAAGTCATCAGCATCATCATCAGCCTGTAGATATCCACTGCTGGTCATAGGCCTCCTCCACAGACTAAGTAAACTCAAGGAATTGGATCATGTGTACACAGAGAAGTGTCATTGAATATTAAAAAGGTTCCACAATCCATAGAAAACATCTTGCCCACTGTGTCGTCGAAATATAGAATACTGCTAGAGTCAGTGATTAGTTCTGCATCAGTAAACCCTTTTAAAAATAGGTGTGACAAATATATTGTGGATTGATATTAAGTGGTTTACTTACATGCATCAGCTATAAGTTGCTAGCCTCTAGTGTATTAAATATAATAATAATAATTTCAGGTAAACAATCAAACATACAGCAGTATTTCCTCGGCCACTGGAGTGCCGAAAGGCAGCTGAAGCTGGAGCAGGATCTGAAGGAAGTGTACAAATCCAAAGAGGCCCTTAAAACTGTCAAAGTTGACGGCAATGCTGTACCTTATGTGGAAATGGCTATGGACGATGGTAAATGCATTGATTTTCTTTTTAAGGACACCAAACCTAAACTTATTTGATGTCCACTTGGTGAGTAGACTGGTTTCCGCATCTAGGCCTTTGTTAGGCCCATTGCGTGATATTCTATGCCCACTATAGACTGTCATGTGCGAGAACTCGCACCCACGGGATCTGAAAATCAATATTCTAAAGTAAGCTCACGAAGTTAATTGTATGATATTGACTGCAGATTTAAGTTTGTCTCGTAATAAATCCACACGGGATTTGATACTAAAGATTTTAGGATTTTTCCTTTACTTTGCCAAAAAACCTCCAGTCATGCTAGCATTTCAAGATTATAGGTTACTTATAGGGTACTTTACCTCCATTGTTGCTGGAACTCCTAATCTCGGTATCGGAGGCGGGCGTTGGTGTCTGCGACACAGTTTTTATACTTCTGCAGATACCATCGTTTACATTTGTTATTATACTACTGTTTATTGTTCCACAAATATACATATTTTGATTTTGATATACATATTTTTTGATAGGTGACAGGCAAGTACTCAATCCCCCTATTCATAATTAGTCACTATTAAGTTGAGGTCATATACTTTAGTATTCAGTATCAATTTCAAGCAGTTTCTTTAAAACGGGCCTTGACAGATGTGTGTCCGCCTTACAGAAGATCGCAGCCAAGTAACATTATTGTTTCAAATAGTGTTGTCTTCCTGCGGTGAGTAAGGTTGCCAGAGCTCTTTAGGGGGAAGGGGGGAGGGGTCAGCAACGCGTGCATTATTCCTCTGGTATTGCTCATAGGCTCATAGGCTACGGTAACCGCTTACCATCAGGTGAGCCGTGTGCTTGTTTGCCACCTCAGTTAACAACAAAGTGAGAACCTGTAATTGGCTCTCTAAAGCTAAACAAATGTTCAATCAAATGTAACAAAGCTGTTGGTTCTCCAAAAAAAAAAAAAAAATAAATAAATAAATAAGGCCAGACCTTAAAGTTGAACCAAAGTCAAAGTGCATTTATTTCAATAAAATCACTAGGATCACTTTGAAACGTCTTAGAAACTAGGTGAAGCTATGCCTGTTCCTCGCGACCAAGCCTAGAAGAATCAGGCAACAAACACGGCTTGGTGCCTATCATTTTTTTCGATGATCCTTTTTCACAAAATGGAATTTAAAGCTTCAGTGTGGTGCCGATCGAACTAGGTGAGGCTCAAACGAAAAGTAATCTAATTATAATCCCTAATAAATAAGAGCTTATAAAAATATGAAAAAAAAGAAGACAAATGTGAGCTTCAACAAATGATCTAAGGGCAGCACACGCTACACTTGATGAAATATGTACCTAATGCTTCTATAAAATTTAATAATACTTAAAATATGATGCAAGCAAAAACTGTAAAGACACTGCAAAATGGCATTTTAGCTGTCGAGGCGCAGAGCGACTTCAGGCCATGCGGTTTTATCATTTAGGCATTTAGGCAACAAACAAACCTACAAAACACTATTGTTACAGGTACAATCTGCGATCTAAGCGGCAAGCCTCGCATGACGCGCGTGCGCTACGTTTGCTTCGTCCACGGGAAGCACGATGTATACTCCTTCAAGGAGACCTCCACCTGCGAATACGAGATCATTATACTCTCACCGCTGCTGTGTGAACACCCTTTATTCAAGTGAGCACTTACCTGTTACTGTAGGTAAACCATTTAACTCAGACTTTGCTCCTTGCGACTTCCGCGTTCCGTTCGTTAGAGGGTGACTTCCCCTCCCTATCAAATCGCCTGGCTAGCCTCTGGGAGTCGCCTGACTCGACAAAAAGACAAAATATTAAACCAATCACGTAAAGTCTATCCCATCTTCCTCTTCTTGTCGTAAAGTAAAGTATCATTTATTGCTTGAAATACATGTAATACATGTCGTGTCATTGATTCTTTCTTGGTCATCCTGTATTAGGTCAGTGACCAGTCTAGGTCACTGACCTAATGATGAGTAATATCTGAAAATGGGAGCCAAGTTCAATATTAAGAATATCGACTTCGCTGACTAAATAATTGAGATCTAAATTGGTGCCAAGTTTTGCCAAGCTCTAGATTTGACTTGGCTAGTTGGCGGCGAATTCGATGACCACGCATATTCTTATTATGGGGTCAAAAGTGCCTCCAAATGGTTCGTGTAATATAAGACACGGCAGCTGCGTCGCCCGTTGCTTGAACTTGGCTTGACACGCTTCCGCGTGTCTAGATTTTTGTACAGCTATATTTTCAAAGAGCTTGCTCCATATCATTATCATCATTTCAGCCATACGACGTCCTCTGCTGAACATGGCCCCCCCCACAGACAGCAAACTCCTTATCATGTGGAGGGATTTTCCCATACTCACCACGCTGGGCATGCGGGTTGGCGAGTTAGAGCTATCATTGTTAAAATTAGGGACGCTGCTGCCCATCCCCTGGCTTTTTTCCCTTAGTCGCCTCTTACGACATCCGCGGATAGGTAGATATGGAGGGGCCTATTCTTCAGCCGGGGCCACCACGGCCAAGCTTTTTGCTCCATATAAGTATGATAGAATAGTTTGAACCTCCTTACTTGATGTTATTTTTTATTTTTGCAGAACTAAGGAGGTTGGTGAGAATTTAATAGACTGTTTGCCAGTCGACGACGCGCCGAAGAAACCTAGAAGCCTGCTCAAGAGCGAAGTGGACAGTCTAAGGTTCCACCATCAGACTATAAGGTTGAATGTAAGTACTTTTGGTATTGGCCTTCGCACACCATACTCAACACCAACTCGTCTCAAAGTAAAGCATTCAATTGTGAGTTTTATATCTTGTTATACCAAGCGTTAGACATAGGCCTGTGTCGTAAGGCATGAATAGAAGATATATCATTTACAATGAAAGAAATAACTGCAGTGTAGAAAACATGAAACAAACAGTTCATCAGCAATAAAGGCTATTATTATTATTGTTATACCAAGCGTTATTCAGAGAAACGTCAATACATTAAATGTTTAGAAAAATCACCTGTTGTTGACTTGATAGTAAAGATCTCATTTCAATGTTTTGCTTTGAGTTGAGTTGGTGTTGAGTCGTTTTGGTGTGCGAATGCTTAAATCCCTTTTTGAAGTTGGCCTTTTTTAAACTTTTTGGCTGCTAGACAAGCTTTTTTATTTTTTTTTCACAGTTTTACTACTGTATCAGTAACACAGAACCATACTATTTATAAAACAACTAGTATAAAAAAAATGGGTTAAGAGTTGTCATTATTATGATGACATCATTAGCTGCTCTGTAATTTTGCACTGAGTCATTAGTGAGAATAAATAGTTGTACTGACCCATAAGTATTTAATTTTGCAACTAGCTAGTGCATTTTATCTTGATGACTGACATGAAAAAAAAACTTATTTTGTCCATATGCTCCGTTTGGCGTTATTAGACAGCGGGCGCTAAACACTTAACTACCTTAGTACAGTAACAAGAACTTTCTTTATCGAGATAATATGTGCAAGAACATAGTCATAGGCCCGTATTCCGAAACTTTACTCAAACTGGATCGATATAGAAGCATTATTCGGCGGATTATCGATTTGGCACTGTTTTAGAATACGGGCGTTAGTAGAACACTCATTTTGTTCATTCGATATGTTCGCTAATGTGGTTTGTTTTGTAGCTAAGCAGTTTTTATAACATTTTGTTGGCATGTATTGTTCAGGATCAAGATTCTAAGGATGTCCTAGCTGTCTTGAAAGTTGAGAAAATTGAAAAGGTAATTATTTTGCTCATTTATTTTGATGCTTATTGCGTTTGTTTTACGGCTTATAATAGTTTGTGCACGTTAGTTATATAGTGAGTAAGGATATTATCATCTAAATAACTATGAATCGTCTAATATACTTAATTCTAACGATTCTCACTGACTGACTGACAATCAACGTACATCCTAAACCAGTAATCCTAGGGGTATGAAATTTGGAGAGTAGCGTTCTCTATGTTTGAGCCTACAATTTGGTTCCTACTTGTGAGGATGTAGCCAGGGAGCGTCTTCAATAAATATTTGATATTTATCGGAATAAAACGTATAAGTAATTTGAAATTAATAAAACGAATATACAATTTTGAACGTGCGAATGAAAAGAAGAATTAGTGAAGGTGTGCTTTTATTTTATTTTATTTTATTTGTATTTATTCAGGACAACAAACAATTACACTTAAAATCTTTTAGAATAGGTGGTTCTTAAAGTATAATCAGCCCCGTTGTCCACAAATTAGGATATACTTAAAAAGGGCATTGTGTAAGAGTGTGACATATTTGTAGGTAGGTATTTAAAAGACTACAATGTTTGAAGATAGTCTAACAAAAATATAGTGAGTGATGTGAACACATCATACATTATTTTAAGTTTAGGCTTAAGTTGAAATAACAATATACCAAGATTACACTTGGTATATTGCTACCTCAACCCAAACTCAAAAAAACCAGACATGATAATCTGGTTAATTGCTTTCCTAAACGAGGCGGGTGAGCTTGCAAAAAATGCAACTTCCATGAAGTGGTTATTGAATAACTTAGTTATTCTATGTAGTGGTGCTCGCTCGCCCGCGTTCGTTATGCAAGGAGTAGGTGCGAATAGATAACGTTTGCGGGTCTCTCGAGCGACGTGTGAACGACATGGAATATGGATGTGGATAAGGTTAACTACACAGTCAAATTTATTATGACAAATTTTATATAACATTAATTGATCAAGGAGCAATCTTCTCATTTTAAGTGTATATAAAAAAAAATTACTAAGAAGTAACTCGTAGGAAGACTTCGAACGAAAACAGCGATAGTTCATTTTAAATGGAATTTCCGGAACTCAAACCCTATGTCGTAGCAGCGGGGGTTAAAATTTGTACGAAAATAGATAACATCACTTGAACGAAGTCGCGGGGTTGACATAAACAAGCCAAAGTGTTTACACTACGTACTAGGATTTGGAGGAAGTACGACATCAAGATTAATACCTAAAACAGCTGAAAAATTGAGTATGAACTGAATTGACCCCAAAACGGCAGATTGTTAGATTTTTCAATGAAAAATGTTGAATTTCCATAAGTGCTAGATCTTTATTGCCAGTTGGGTGTAGAATAAGCCCGGGATAGCATATATATTATGAATCACGTTGTTTAAATACCCAACAGCGACATTAAATAATCTACACACTACCCTATACTACCCTTTATCGTGGGTATCAGAAACTACAATTACCATGGTACCAAACATTAAAACCCGGACAAACCCAGACCATGCAAAGATTCGTTCCGCAGCGGGGATCAAACCCGCACCTCTTGCCACTCAGCCGGGCACCTGCCACGCCATCAAGGTCGTTAATATAAATATGGGGTCAAAACATAAGTACAAGTTTAATTATTTATATAATTTTCCAGGACGGCGAAACTCACTTGAAATTCGAACTCCACCCCATAAGCGAGGACGACTCGATAGCTGAAGGGGTCCAACCGCCTCAGTTGCCGGACAAGAGCTTGCCACCCGTCACGGACGACTCGCCCGTCCGTGCTTTCCTCAACGGAGAGAACTGTCTTAATGGAGTAAGTGTGATCATCATCATTTCAGCCGTAGGAACCAGATGTGGATGTAATCCACATGAAATTACATCTATTTGTTTTGTTGTGTATACGTTTCCTTAGTAATAAAAATTGGTAAAATGTTAAATATGTATGTACCTATGTGA
This sequence comes from Anticlea derivata, assembly GCA_947579855.1. Classification (NCBI taxonomy): domain Eukaryota; kingdom Metazoa; phylum Arthropoda; class Insecta; order Lepidoptera; family Geometridae; genus Anticlea; species Anticlea derivata. Next base: position 2,504,416 of record OX388266.1, read on the forward strand.
TGTGATGTGTTATGTAATTAATTCATGCCTACGTTTTGGTGTCGGCTGTTTTTGAGTGATTTATACAAAAACAAATAAATGAGAGCTCTGATGGATTAGTGGTAGTGGCCCCGCCAGCCGATCCACAGGTGGTGGGTTTGAATCTCGGTCGTGCACCAATGGATTTTCCATTTGGAAATTGATGTGCGCTACACACTATTAGAGCACTCTAGCTCACAACTCTAGCTAACAGTGAAGGAAAACATCGTGAAGAAATTGACATGTCCTAGAACCTACAAATTGGAAAACATTGGACATGTGCACGAAAGGAGCCTCTAAGAGGCGCACTTTAATCCTTTCACTACACTGTTTTTTTCACAGACGGTCATAGGCCCTTTTCAGGGCCACCATACCATCTCAGGCTAGGGTCAGCAACGCGTGCGTGATGCCTCATTGCAAGCGTTCATAGGCAACGGTAGCCACTTACCAACAGGTGGGCCGTAAGCTTGATTGCAACGTTGCCAAAATTGCCAAAATTGGCACTACATAGTTTGGTAATTAGGGATACTTTACAAGTGTAGTTTTCTTAAGAGAAATAAAAATATTTATCTTAATACCTTCTAATTCTAATCGGGGGTGGTTAGACCTGCACTGACTTCCCGCTGTGGGGTGTTTTTTGCATTGTCCCCCTATGCTAACCCTACCCCAGCCAGCCCAGCTCCTTAAAATAGCGAAGCAGGACTTTGGGTCGTTGGTAACATTCTCTCAGTATCCCTGTATGCGGCGGTGTCTGGGAGCCGATTCCGATCACGGCCCGCAGACCCGATGTGGTCCTGGCCTCTTCCGTGGCTGTACAGTGCAAAATTACGTGCTCTACTGTTTCTTCTCCCTGTAGGCAGCCCCGACATAATCCGCTGTCAGTAGCCCCTGTCTTGTACAGGTGATGGTTTAATTCACAGTGACCTGTGATGATGCCCACCAACATTCGCAGGTCCTCGCGTTTCATCTTTATTATGGTGTTGGTGGACTTCTTGTCTGGGCCCGGGAGCATGACTTTCGCCTGCTTACAGTCCTTTCTGCTTTCCCAGAGCTTCTGGTGCTCTTTTTCAAAGTATTCTCTCAGTCTGTTTTTGATTTCCGCCGTTGGTGGATTTGATAGGCTCTTGTCCGCTTCTGTAGGAACAAGTTTTGCTCCTTCTTTTGCCAGGACGTCAGCCTTGTTGTTGCCCAGGTTTGTGCTATGACTCTTTGTCCATTTGATGAGCACTCTTTGATTCACACTTAGTTGTTGGAGTGCATTATGACATTCCAGTATCGATTTGGACCTCGTGTCTGGTCTTTGAAGAGCATTTATAAGTGCAGCACTATCTGTTGTGAAGATAAGTTGTTGTGTGCATGCTAGAGCTTTCCCTGTTTCCGGCACAGACTTTAATGATGTCAGTATATCTTTGACCGCCAGATGTAGACCTATAGTTTCGGCTTGTAGAGCCGTGGTGGTTGTGTTGAGTGGCTGAGCCTTACAGAGTCCTGTTTCAGGGCAGTAAAAGCCACAGCCCACCCCCGTTTTCTGTTTGGCTCCATCTGTGTATATGTGGTACGTGGGCAGCCCAGATGAAGAACTTGAGATACCTTCGGGGTCCGAAGTCACCACTTCGTACGATTTGTTGACCAAATAAGAAGTGGCGATTCTGTCCGTGCCTCGTAAGGCCTCCGGAATACCTTCATCATCAACAACCTGTAGAAGTCCACTGCTGGACATAGGCCTCCCCCAAAGATTTCCACGACGAACGAAGTCTTGAGCCCTTTCCATCCACCGACTTCCCGCAACCTTTACAATGTCATCGGTCCATAGGGTGTGGGGCCTTCCAACACTGCGTCTCCCGGTTCGTGGTCGCCATTCGAGAACCTTTACTCCCCAACGGTTATCGGTTCTGCGAGCTATATGGCCTGCCCACTGCCACTTCAACTTGCTAATTCTGAGAGCTATGTCGGCGACCTTGGACCTTATTACCTTAATTGTATAAAAAAAACCTTTTGTTATACAATTAACATAGCTCAGTTGGTAGTAACTCTGCCTTCTGCGCTAGAAGTCGCGGGTTCGATTCCCGCGCTGGACAAACATTTGTGTGATGAACACAGATGTTTGTTCTGTGTCTGGGTGTTAAATATTTATCTATTATGTATATCTCTGGTACCCATAGTACAGGCTATGCCTAGTTTGGGATCAGTTTACTAAGTATAGTATGTGTTAAGTTTACAGTCTTTCGTCTAAAACAATAATTTCCGATGCTCGAAAAAAGTGAATAAGTTTATAAGTGCCATATTCATAGATTAAGACCTCTCTGTAACACTTATTTCTGCAAATAAACATCTTGAATCTTGACTGTGTGTGATATGTCCGGAATATTTATTTATTAGTTTTATTTCTTCCAGGGCACAGGATGGTGGAAATACGAGTTTTGCTACGGCAAACACGTGGTGCAGTACCACGTTGACCGCACGGGAGACAAGACTACCCTCATGCTGGGGAAGTTCGACGAGCAAGCTCATTTAGACTGGATCAAGGAAAACAAGGGAAAGGCGCCCAAACCTGTTGGTAAGAGCTTGTCGTGCCACTGGTTCTGTCCTGGTCATCCCGCATTAGGGTCAGCAAGCAGGTTGAGGTATGACCGTTGGTTAAAGAACTAGTGTGGTGAAAGGATTAAAATTCGCCTCTTTGAGGCTCACTTTTTTAGGTTCTACGACATGACGATTTTCTCACGATTTTCCTTCGTCGTTTGAGAGCATAAACTTTCTGAATAGAAAATCTGCTGGTGAACGACCGGGTTCGAACCTACGATCTTCGGGACAAAAGTCAGCGAACCTCCCAATAGGCCAACACATAGATCTACCTTCTTCTTCTTTTTGTCGTCTCACTGATTCTTTCTTGGTCATCCTGTATTAGGTCAGTGACCAGGTTGATGTATGCTGGCCCTGAAAATGGCCTATGACCGATCAACCTTAGTAGATTATTTGTATTTCTAAATGTATTTATAATTTAAATTCTCCAATTTCAGACCAACGTACATCTGTCTCCCATTTCTACTCTAGTGGCGACATTTGCGACAAGACTGGCAAGCCGCGACAGACCGAGGTCAAACTCAAGTGCTTGGAGAACTCATCCAGTCCTGCTCAAGTCTCACTGTATCTACTAGAACCTAGGTAAATTATATTTCTAGTCTAAGTGACATTTGCGACAAGACTGGCATGCCGCGACAGACCGAGCTCAAACCCAAGAACTCGTCCGGCCCTGCGCACTTGCGCAGATACTTATCTCTGAGCTCAAACTCTAGTCAAGTCTCACTGTATCTCTATAGGATTAAGACAAACAGACAGACCGAAGTCAAACTCAAGTATCTAAGGTCATGCTCAAGTTCATTGTATCTTTTAACCTAGTCTTACTATATTTCTATTCCAGGCGCGACATTTGCGACAATTCTGGCAAGCCACGTTACGATACTTTTTTCTTTGGTTTCAATGTATTTCTTTACTTCTAGGACCTGCCACTACATCCTAGGCGTAGAATCGCCGCTCATATGCGACATATTACCGCTCGCAGACGAAACTGGCCTCATCAAGACCGCTAAGCCAGTGCTGTCGCGACAGGACAACGCGGTCGAAACTGATGAAGATGATAATGAATACGGTGAGACTACAGTAAAATTAGAGAACGACTAGATTAGTGTGTTAGGTGAATAAATTATTTAAACTTTAATTTTGTTTTATTTATATAAATATCATGCAGATGGCCGGCTAAAATTGTTATCTTTTGAGGAATTAATTTGATTTACGTATGTTTTATAGTCAGCATTAAAAAGTAAGAATACTAGCTATAAGCTTCCGCTCACGGCTTCGCTCGCGTGGTACACCTACGAGGATAACAAGGTTTTGAAAAAGCCTATGTGCTATTCCAGACTTTAATCTATCTCTGTGCCAAATTACATGCAGATCCGTCAAATTTCATCAGCCGTTCTGGCGCGATTGAGACATACATCCATCCAAACTTTCGCATTTATAATATTAGTAGGATAATTTGTACAGCGTCAGGTGAAACTATTTTACTCACTTACAAATGCTGTAGTACCTCGGACATGCTTAGTTGCTTGCCCAACAACTATACCATCCTCGCTCCTATAGTTTCCAATGGAAAGACTTAATCAATACGTTTTTTCACGAATGTTGAGGAATAAGTAAAACCAAATCTTTTTTAACTTGACATTTATTTACATTCATATCAACAAAACGGGTGTTGTATAAAACAGTACTTTACATCATTATTATACCAATTGTATAACTACTAAACATGGTGCCTCGATTTTGTGAAAAAATATTTACTTTTTGAGTTTGTATTTTCTTGGATATGCTGTATTGCTTACCGTGACTCCGACAAGCGTGGCTTTTGAATTGGATCAAAAACTTTTTTTTTTTAAATATAATTATATACCTAATATAACTTATTTCAATACACAAGTCATTCAAATTTAAACATGTTTGATGATGTAGTTAACATATAATTGACTTGTTTTAAGCGATCCGCTTACGGAAAGTTCGAAACGAATCTATATAATATTATAATAGCGACTCAATAAATTCAATTTGATTAGCTTGGTAAAGAAAACATGAAATCTGAAATTGGTAACTTTATTGTAAAATATTTTGCTTTAGCTATAAAGCTTAATATGGCATACATATACGGTAACAGCGAATTTCATGGCGTTTAAATATCGACTCGTGCCCCGTACCATCCTTTGCGATTTTGTTTAGGCGGTGACGTAAGTTGACAGTCTCAAACATTTATGATTCAAATTCGTGTAAAATATTGCTGACACGATCTCATATGAATGGCAATAAGACGTCATTGTACGGCCATTGTTTATCAATCAAAAATGTCGATAATTTCAATAATAAGTTGATTTGTCATATAAATACAATACCAGGTGATTCCTAATATCTATACTATCCTGACAGGGGCTTATTCTACACCCAATCGGCTATAAAGTTTGCTCTACGCCTTTTGAGAATCCGACATTTTTATTGAAAAAACAAGTAGGTATTATATAAATACCAGAAATTATTTGAAAAGTTCTAATTTTTTTTCTTTTTGTTGATGGAATAAGCCCCTGACATGATAGTATACTACATACGGAACACGTTGTTAATAGGTATGTTTCATTGAGTGTGATATTGACATGATTTTAAAAGTGTCCGTATCGTTGTTCACAAAAAATTAATGAACATCTTTGTAAAATGGCTCCTGTGAATTCATTCTTTAAGCTTCAAAGCAATAGTGTTGTTCAAAAACCAGCCTTATTACATATTAATTAAGGTACATTCCTGTACAACAACAATGAGGTCTAACATACCTAGAAAACTGTATGTAAAAAACTCTATTCACATTTGTTTTGATCTTTATCTAAATCACACATTGTAAAGAGGCGTTTTGCGTTCCCGTGTCTAGGATAGCTTTGTCCGTTTTATTTACATTTATATTCCCAATGTCCTTTTAACAATACGTACATGCCTTTATTAATAATTTATAATCTTAAGTAACAAGAAAAAATAAACACTGAAAGACGAAATATGTGACACAAGATTCACTAAATGAACTTACTAAAGGAATCACAAGTGAACATTACATTTTTTTATATCGGTGTAGTCACGAATAATTGACGATAGCGTTGAGCCGCGTTCAAAAGCGAATTTCAGATAACATATATCATCTGAAATTCGCTTCAAAATTATCTTTACAGAGTTTGATGTTTGAGGGCGTGCGATATAGCTTAAAGATATCGCAAGCCCCTAAAAGTCTAACTCAAATCGACTATGTTCAGTAGATCGTATTGCACGCCGTTTGAACACGGCTTTACTCTTGCGATACGATAATAAAAGTCAAATAGCCTCAAATAGCCAATAGCATCGGCGATGCTTGAAATTATTTAATTTTTATTAAGTAAGCGTAACGCGTAATTATTCGTGCTCACACACCAGTAACAACTAAAAGGAAACTTGTTCAGTCTAGATATTGTCTTTCTTGAGACATCCAAAAACATTGACTAAAAATTAAATCCACCATTTAATACTCGAACCTAAGGCTACTCGCACACGAGCCACTCGCGACAGCCATGCAAGCTGCGAACTTCTAGTACATTTTGTGGACTCGCCGCACACGTGTGGTCGCCACCGGCCACATGCTTCGTATGAAAAGCATAGAACATTTGGCCGCTTGTGTCTGTGGCGGGTGGCTCGTTTGCGCCGAGCCTAAGTTTAATTTTAATAATAGATTGATGCTCTCTCTACATCAGTACTTTTACACGAATAAAATTAATTTTCAATAGTTTAGATTGGTCATTGTTTTCGAATTAAGCGCGTTGGCACACATCGTTAACCAAATGACAAATGTACAAGATAAACTTTTATAATATTGAAATAGATATTTTTAGAATTCTATTATTGAGCGTATTTTAAAGTTGTTTAACGACTTAGGTACCCGAAAACTATAAGGATACAATGTTACGGAAAAAGTAGTACTAAAAACTCTTTGGTAGATCATAATTGTAGTTCAAAGTGATCCTAGTGATTTTATTGAAATAAACTGTTTGATTTTGACATACCTACCTATAAAAATATTATTAACAAAAATGACAAACATAACTTTACAGTATCTATTATGCCCGCTTCCTCTTGTCAAAATATAACAATTAATCAATGAAATGTTCAATTACTGTAACTTTATCGTTTCTTGTTTTATCGTCTCAAAAGAAAAATTATAAATTTGTAATAGGTAAATTTGCTTTTGACGGCAGATGTTCACTACCATTCTCCATATTTTCCGTAACAAAGTTAATCAATCTATAATTAATTTAAGTAAAGTAAGTAGATAGGGTAAAAAGTGCCAAAGCGACTGAGAAAGTGTCTTTAAATATTTTCCAATAAAATTTTAAATGAATTAAAGATTACAAAACTAAAGCGCTTAGATGGGGAGAGCAACTCACCTCGAAAGTGCGATTATCGCAGAGGATAAAAGTAGAATAGTGTTACACATGATATCGCACGCAGAGTATTGCGCGTAAACAATATGAACGCGATTATCGCTCTCGTGCGATTTTATCGCCACGGAGTGTGAGAAACTCTCTCCATATAAATCGTTTACACACGAAAATATTAACTATGCTATTTAAATACTTATTACTAAAGAAAAGAAAAACTTTGGACTAAAGAGCCTGTGTTCGATGTGTGGTTGCATTTGACTTTTAAATATATTAAAATAATAAATTATACACAAACAAGAACAATAAGTCGTGAAAATTGTAGATTTCAGATTTTTATGAGATACCAAATTCTCCCATACGAATTACAAATTTATAGTCCCGGAGCTGACATGCATATTTACTACGCCATAAACAGCGAGTGGCTTTAAATAGAACATGATCGGGTTACATGTTTTACGATTCATTTATGTTTGCACTTTCTTATTGCGTTTTACGAGTGCTCATATTTTTTATGCTAAGCTTTATTTTACGTACCTGTTACGAGTAGATAGTGAAAAACTCCACGTTGGTTATGTTCTGATCGATAAAAAGTTGGTTTTAATGTTTTTATTTGTGTCATAACGTGATGCTTTATAAATGATTACACAGTTTAGCAATTCTCATAAAAACCTCAAAAATCTACGCGTCTTTAGGACAAAACGTTTTAGACAATTACGTTAACTCACAAAGTTTAAGTACACCATTGACAACAAGTAATGTAAACAATAAATACACTGATCACTTTGAGATCATCTTTATTCTAAACACCCTAATTTTTTTAACAAAAAAGACTTGACTGTTAACTGAGGATGGCCACATCAATATATTATATATTTTTAAAATAACTAATTATTGGTAACATAAAATTACAAAACATATAGTAGACATTATTCAGAACACGAACTAACCTATTAGCAATACTTGTGTGGTACTCGGTACATATTAGCACCTATTGGAGCACTTTTTTTTAAAGACATTGATACTAGGTAGGTCCTTCTTAAGTATCGGCTCTTTGGCGACTAAAAACTGCATCGATTCCTGAACAAATGTTAACTTAACCTTAAAACGTGACTACTTAAACGAATGTTTAATGTTATAATAGAAATAATTAAACAATTTGGGGAATACTTTGGAAACGATGAAATCCTTTGACACAAACCTTAACCTTAATCTTATTAGTTAACAACTGTGCACGTGGACTTTCGTACGAACCTTACCTTACTACGTTTTAGTTCAAGTGCACTCGAAACATCACAACAAACGTTCTTACAACCTCTTTGCAAGTATCTTTTTTTACTTTTAAATTCACTAGGAACGAGTTCTTGGAATTTGCTCTAGTAAGGTCTAGATAGTTCTTTAGAACGTTTCAATTGAACTTTGAGTCTCTTTGTACCTATTTGAAAGCCGTTCATGGCTTGTATGGCGGCCTGGGCGGAGGCGGCATTGTCATACGAGACGAATCCGAAACACTTCGAGAGGTTCGTTTGTTTGTCTATGAACACTTTGGCCGAGATCACGTGGCCGAACGGCAGGAAGGTCGACGCGAGGTCCGTGTCTGTGAACTCCTGAGGGAGGTGGTAAATGAACAAGTTGCCACCTTCAGGGCCTGAAATTGATATAAAATTGCTTTATTACCTCTGCATCGTGGGCGAGTTGGGATAAGCGGTTTTCTAGCTACTTGTGTAGGTACAACAAAACAAACAAAATTCAAAATTTGGATAGGACGATGAGATGAAGGTTCGCGCTAATCTTCTACTGAGAAAGTTCTAAATTTACTTCCTCTTTAAAAGAAAAGGCTACATTTTTGTGGCTTCATGGAGAGTACTAACTGGAAAACAAGTGGAATTACCTACAAAATTTTAATTGCCTTCACGGATGATGCTCACATCTGAGGTGATTTACTTTCATTTAATTTAACCAGCATGTAGTTATAGTTAAGTCCCTCCACAAGCAATGATGTAGTGAATTAAAGTTTCTAACCTTTGCTCACACAACGGTCAAACACTTAGTGACAGCTGTCAAAGCGGTAGGTATTCTATGTACTTTAAAAATAGTTAACACTGCTTTTGTATCTACGACGGCGCGAGGAAGAAAATGCACAAAAATATCTGGTATTTTTTCCCAACAATCACAAGCAAAACAATATGCCAATATACCTACCCAAATAGAAGATAAATCTAACTAGAGCTAAATTTTATAGCGTCCCTGTGACGTCACAATGCTAAATCCAGTGTGCTGTATTTGTTATGGACAATTATGCCAATTTATAGTTCATGCCAACTCCGTGGGATGCTAGCACATATTTTGCTAGAACATATTTTCATCTGTAAGTGTGAACTAGAGAGTAAGGTAAGTATGAACGTAAGTCAATTGTTGTAATTGTATAGCATAAAACATTTTGCTTGTGATTGAAGAAAAATATGAGAGACATCGCGCATTTTCTTCCCAGAGTCAATTTAACGAAAAAAGTCCAGCGACAATTAGCGCAACTAAAAAAGATATGGCAAAATTTCGTTACACGAAAAGTACAGCGCACTGCCAGATGGACTTCTTTCGTTATCAAGACTCAACGACTGTGCTAGGCATACCTGCACGAAGGATCAAACTGACAGCTGTCACAGGATGAGGGGCGGGGGTACTAAAAAGTGTGATATGTACCTTCAACTTGTTTACCTGCGGCCGCAGCTGCCGCCGAGCCGAGCACCGAGCCGAGCGGCGCGGCGGCGAACGCGCTGCCGAACTGCGCGGCGTACGCTGAACTCAGAGGCTCAGCTGTTGACCCTGTAATGTATGTGAGGTTAACTCTCAGAAAGTGAATCGGATTTTTTGGGACTTCCAATCGACTTAAAGCGCCGTAAGTGCCACCTAAAGGATAAACAATCGGTTTCCGAACCTGCTCAATGACTAGGCAATGTGACGCATCAATTTTTTAAGGTGTATTTTCTGACCGATTCTGGATTGAGCTTGTAATATAACGCAAAATTAGGTATTTTTCTCTAATTTCCAGACTTTAGCGAAAAATAAGCGTCAGCGCCAAGATGTTCAAATTATCAGCACAAAATTGGTTCGGTTCAGCTGTAGGCCCTGTACCTAAGTGACGCGCGGTTAGCTCCCTGACTATATTTTGGAAGGCCATGTATTAGCTTGGAAAATATAATTATTGAAAAATATAGACTCAAAATTAACTCGTGAAATGCTCATAAGAAAAAAAAATAGTGTTAATATTATTTTAGTAGCAATTCATGCAAACATTATTTTATATTAGGTTATTATATTTTTTATTTACGTTAGGTATGTTAAGTATGTACAAGGTGATTCATAATACGTATTTTATCCTGAAAGAGTTTATTCTACACCTCCCAATTAATTGGTAATAAAGTTTGTTCTACGACTTTTGGATATTCGTAATTTTTCATTGAGAAAGCACTATGCAAAATTCAGCTGCTTTGGTTCAGTTCAAACACAATTATTTAGCTGTTTTAGGTACCCAACTTCTTAAGATACAAAAAGAACAGCTAATTTGAATTAGCGGTTTTTTTTATGAAATATTTTTTTTTGCTAATATTCGTTCTTTTTGTTGATAGAATAAGCCCATTCGGGATAGTGTATTTTACTAACAAACTATGGATCCATTTGCTGTCCGAAATATTTTCTTTTTAATTTTTAAATTTTATTATTATTTATTTATAGTATACATAATAATACGAATCATCTTATACTTCATCATCATCATACCATACAGAACATAATTATTTATCACCTGTCAATAGGTGTGTTTTAATGCCACAAACGCATCAACCAATCGGAAAAAACTCACAATTTACTTATAAATAATATTAGTAGATAAAGCATAAACGACGTTGAACAAAAAAACGAGTTTAAAAAAACCAAAGCACGCTTTCATTCAAAAACAGCAACACGAATCGAGCTGTTATATCTGCCACAAAAACATTCAAAACAAACAATTTTCTATTTATTACACACGGCTTCTTGCCGCTTTACATACAAAGGCTGTATAGCCAAGCATCATAACCCCCACCGCACTACCTGTACCATCAGCCAGTACCGTTAATTGTACCGATTTGTCCCACTAGTACTAGTGGGACGACTACGATACTGCATGTTGCACAGAAGTTTTTTTTTTTGGCTTCTGCTACTAAGGCAATATTGACAGTCTCAGGTTGCATACCGGTCACGCTACCGGGTAACAATCATAAATAATATAGAGAAGTTTTAATAAAAAAAAACACCATTTTCAGAGATTATCAAATACTAAAAATAAATAATAAACCTCTACGCAAAATGAATACCTATTTACATTTACACAGAAGTTGTTTTTTTGTAATAACTATGACATCGACAGTTTTGATACATCAACAACGTTTTTGTCTCAAATAGCTTTAAGGTGGCTAACAACTTTAAAAGTACTAGTGAACACGGGCGTTACATTTTGCGGTGCGATACGAGAGGTAATCTGTGGCAGTTGTACCATTAATGGTACTGGCTGATGGTACAAGTGGTCCGGCGGGTCATATTAGGCCACTAACTCCGTCGTGAACATAGAATCATACCAAGCTTCCTTAAATCTGTGATAAATGAAGAAGACGTATCCCCGTTCTGATATTCCTAGTGTGCGTACAATTTTATTCTGTTGAACGAATGTCAGTTTCCTAAAGTAGCCTCTACGTGTGCTACAGAGTAGCGCTACGGCTCTACGCGTGCTACGTTCTACGCAATTTCATGCTTGTGACAAAGCAAAGATTATTTTATCTAGAACTTTAAAAAAAGATAAGTTTAGAAATATAACTTTATTAATATCAAGAGTTGTGCATCGCTCCTGAAACGCCTGCGTGGCAGCCCCAACACCATTCTAAGCACATTGGCGGACAGGTGGGACTCTCCGTTTATGGGGCGTTGGATGGGCCTGCATGCTTCCCTTTTTGAGGGGCGCTGGCCCGGACACTGATGGTCCCTCCTGTCCGCGTGTTTTTGTCCGTCTGTCTGTGTGTCCTAAAATATATATGTACTTTTTATTTTATTTTATGAATATTTTTGACATTTATTTTGTGGTTTTGACTTTTGATTTTTATTGTGTATTTTGAATTATGTTGTCCCACTTAAATTTAGTACCTATGTGTTTTTAAAACATGAAATAATTTTTTTTTTTATTTTATCAATATTCACAAAACAAGTCAACAGTTACGTTACAAGTCCTAGAAACCTGATATTAAGAGTTGGAGTTATTTTTATTATTTTCCAATTTATTTTTTTTGTGCTGTATAAAAATAGAGTTTTTAGCTCAATGCATTAAAAAGTTATATTTAAATTTTGTATGGAAATGGCATAAATGAAAAATCTATAGGTGTAGTTGTAGCTAGTTACAAAAGTCATCTAGGCACCTATAATATAAATGATTAAATCTGAAGTACCTATGAGGTAGGTACTGCGTGGATGTCCATACGAAAGCAGCTCTATGTATGAACACGATTAGACGCGACGCGGCGCTAGTCGGGGCAAACACTCGTAAATGAATCGGCCTAAATATGATCTACACGCTGCTGCAACGCTTCGCGTCGTGAATTGAATTTTAAACCACTTTGTTTTCTATCACAACACTGTCACGTCAGCCTCGCCTTATAGTAGCATCGCCATATTCAAAAACAATAGGCGACATTATTAGCTGCTCCTTCGTGGCACGACTATGAATTATTAATTACGTCTGAGTACGTAGGTAGGTAAGCCGTAAATAAGGTACAATTTTGGAATAATGCGGCGACCGTTTTCTGAGGCATAGGGAGGTCCAAAATTAAAAAAAAAAATTGTGTTGTTGTTCGCCTCGGCACATCACTACTGAACTGAACGGTAGTTCACGTAAGCGTTATGCTTACGATACGATGGCAAAATTTAAATACTAGCCAATGACATTGGCGATGCTCGAAATCTTTTAATTTTGTTGGCTTATACAAGGTGATTCATAACATGTATACCATCCCGAAAGGGGGTTATTCTATCAACAAAAAGAAATAATACTAGCAAAAAAAAACATCAATATTTTCATATTTTTTTTTAATATATTTTCACAATATTTCTCAAATTCACTGTTGTTGGCATTTTTATGATCTTTAGTACTAATAATTAAACGTACAAGAAGTTCGGAATCGAGATTGCTACCTAAAACAGCGGATTCATTGTGTTTGACCTGATTTGACCCCAAAACAGCTGATTTTCGCATAGTTTTTTCAATGAAAAATTACGAATTTCCAAAAGTCGTAGAACAAATTTTATTGCCAATTGGTTGAAGAAAAAGCCCCTTTCGGGATGGAATACATATTATGAATCACCTTGTATTTGAATTCGTATCGTAAGCGTAACGTATTTTAAATTTTATCAATAAACGAAGCCTATATAAAGATATTTAGTTGGTCGCAATTCGAAACTAAGTATCTCTACTTAAGACTACAGTAAAATTTGTAATAATGAGTTTTTGTTTCATTCGTAGCATATTTTTTTCAATTCACAGTAAGTAGTTATACCTAACACAAACTAAATAAGCTTTTGTTTTGTTTTTTGCTTTTGCTAAATAAGTTAACAGCTAAATAAGTTTTTAATTAAAGCCTAGTTGGCTCTTTCTGACTCTGTTGTTTGACTCTGCAAACCAACAGGCAAAAAGCTTGCGAACACAATACGCCATCTTAATTTTATGTTGGTGAACTTCAAACTAACTTCATGCATTGCCAGCATACAAAACTAAAATGCCGCGTCTTTCATATATCACAGCCCAAGAAACCAAATCAATTCATTCCATTTAAAACAAAATTATTATACACACACTTCAAGCATTCGCTTTTTACCTGTGATGTTCGTCTTCCCGAGAAGACCTGAAGTGTGAAAAATGTTCATCGTTAATTAACCGTTTTTTTATATGGCAACATTTTTTTAAGTCCAACCTGAAATAGGAAAGTTTGCGGACAAAACGGTTCGTTACAGGGTTTTGTTCTCGGCACGGACCGATTTTCGGGATTCGAATGCTTCAATTAGGGTTTTTGGTACAATTATCGATGCTGATAAATCTATAGAGACTTTGCTGATTGATCACATGAACTCTTGGGTAAGAATGCAGAGATAGCAGTAAAGATTATTTGATTTAGAATCAGCATCTGTCTAACGAATCCTTATAGATTTGACTTTAGTAAACATTGAAGTTTGTATCTAAAATCAATGAGAAACAAATTAAAGGTCGGTCCGCTTATTGCGAATAAATTATCCAACCTAAAAAACTTTCATTTGTCGATCTAAGGGGGCCTACCATGACGTCTTACCATTCAATTGCCAGCACTATTTTATACGATTTCGAACTATATATAAATCTTTGACTGTCAGCTTTCAACAAAACCTCAATGTTGACGGTACAGTCCAAGTTCAAAGTTTTGGTTCCTTAACATCTAAAAGCCACATAAGCATAAAAGCTACTTACAAAGTTGCGGCGCGGCCTGCTGCGGCGCTGCTGCTGGCGCTTGCGTGACCACCGGCGGCTGCGCTATCGCCGCCAGCGCCGCAAGATTCTGCACCGACACCGGCGCCAGCAGCCCCCCTAGCTGCTCACTGACCGCGCCCCCGCTCAGCCCTGCGCCATTGAAACCGATATCCTGATAGTTAACACCTAGACGGAAATAAACCAAAATGTAAAGAAAATAAAAGGGTGAAATAAATTGGAAGGAGTTGGGTGTGCTGGTGTCTCATGTATTTTTACGTGTGATTACTAAAACCCAGGCTTTAATGTGCCCATTTAACGGGTAGGTAGGCTTTAAGAAAGGGCTTAGCTTGGTTAAAATCCAGCGTCTTTGCAAAATGTTATCTTCGTAAAACGCAATCGTTTTAACTAAATATTTTCCCATGTTAACAGGCATGAAACATATTCAGGCAATGAGGCCACCACTAAAGGTTATTTGGATAAACATAACAAGAAAATAAACTTACAGCTAGTTAAAAAGTAAAATAAAAAAGAGTGCAGTGGACCAAGTTCAAATTAGGCGTTGATTTGAAATCAAAAACACAATGGCGATCATTAATGTTGCCAATATCAAAAATATCAACGTGTTCTTTGTCAAAAAAGAACTTGAACTTCCGGTCCACTCTACTCGTTAAAGACTTAAGTTTATGGTATGTACCTAGGTAAGAAGTATGCTCACCTACCGCCCCCCCGCTCAGGCCTGCACCATTGAAAGCGCCAATATCCTGATAGTTAACACCTGAACGAAACGGAGAAAAAACAAAAAGTTAACAAAATAAACGGGAGAAATAAATTGAAAGGAGTCGGGTAGAGGTTATTTGGATAAACGAAATTAGAAATTAAACCTAAAGCTAATTTCTAGGTAGATAAATTAAAGGATCTTAGCAACAGTGGGCCAATCAGGCCTCTCGTTTTATAACTTGAAATTTCTTAATTCAAAATGGCGTTAGCAATATAATAGATGTAGAACTTAAATCTGTACTAGGTACAATGTTTCCGGTGGAAGCTTTGTAGTATTTATGATGATAATGATGATGATGAATGGACCAACACATGCCTCCCCACCTCATAGATTTCTAGCGTGACCGACCTTGTACGGCCTGCACCCAAACAATGATTTGGGGGGATTAGCCCATCCGTACTCGCCATGCTGGGCAAGCGGGTTGGCGAGCGCAGATTAAGCTATTGTTAATAGGGAACGATCTCCTAGCTTTTTTACCCTTAGTCGCCTTTTACGACATCCACGGGTAGTGATGGAGGGGGCCTATTCTTCAGCCGGGGCCACCATGGCGCATGTATAAGTCTATTCGGCATTAAAATAAATAAAATAAGATCAGGATCTGGTACATATTTTGAGGCTGTTCCTATTTAGGTCTAAATACTTAGTATTAGGCCCATTAGGTGAACCGTTTCAGTTATCTATTGATGTGACATTACTGATGTATGGTCAGACCATTATACAGCTATTACAATAAATAACTGGGAATAATTAACGTTAAATTAGTCTGAAGTGCTAATGAATCATTAAAATCAACCACGAGGTCACCTCTTGTTTTAATTGTACGCTTCAATATAGCCCTGTTCGAATTGATCTGTTTTTTGACAGATAAGGAAAGAATAGAATTCGTAGAAAAAGATCGGAATGCTGATTTGAACATGCGTAGATTACAATTTATTAGTGTTTTGCGTTTCATTCGTCCGTGACCATCTGACTTAATAATCGGACTGATACTAGGCCGCGTCTTTTACTATTTTTAAGGTGGCAACCTTACAACCAGCCCATCTGTTGTTAAGTGGTTATCGTAGCATATGAACGTTTGCAATACTGCAAACGTTGCCGACCCCGCAGCGCCCCCCTAAAGAGCTCTGGCAACCATAATCACCGCAGGCGCACAACACTATTTGAAACAAATAATGTTATTTGACTGCGATCTTCGTTAAGGCGGAGGCATCTTTCCAGGCGGGCTGATCCAATATAGAGCGAAAAATCTCGCTGTGCCCTACCTCCTCCCAAAACACCCCCTCCTCTGTTTAATGCAGTTCTTGCTGTAGGTTTGCTATAATTAGAATAACAAACATACTGTTCAGTTATGCTCTCCGCTACCAGCTATGCTCCGTATCACGATATCTACTTGTTTGGATGGAAGGAGATGGCAGTTTTTCTTCAATATCCCTCATAACTTTCAACCCATGTCTATAAAATGACAAGACGTTAAGCTCTTTAGGGAGGGGTTCGGCAGGAAACGCATTAGCAATGCTCCAGTTGTTGATGTCAATAAGCGACGGTAACCACTTACCATCAGGAGGGCCGTAAGCGTGTTTGCCTCCGTGTAACATAAAAAACAAAAAAGCGGTTCGTTGTTGGTACTTAAAAGCCTCACCTTGCAACAGTGTCGAGCCCTGCCCTTGAAGCAACTGCTGTTGCAGCCCAACCGCCTGCAGTTGCTGCAACAGTTGCAGTTGCGTGGCGGGCGACAGCGCGGCTTCCGAGGCTAGATACGCGGCCGGCGTCACCGGCGTCGTCAGCCCCCACAGGCTCGCTTGCATCGCCTGAAACTTCTTCTGCTCCTTCTCTTTTTGCGTGTCCGCGAATTTGACGACTAGCGGCGCTGAGCAGCCCTCCATCGTTTGACTGTGGTGGAGCGCCTGGAAATAGCATGATGGTGTTTTAGTTTTGGTGAGAAAGAAAGACATTGCTTAGGTATAATCATCATTATAATAAGCCTGAAGAAGTCCATGTATAAGGAATGTGATGAGAGTGAATGAAGCAAAAGAGGTATGTCAGGATCGTAGCAAGTGTAAAGCCGTGGTCTCTGCCTACCTCTCTGGGAAATAGGCGTGATTTTATGTATCCATGTATGTATGAAGAAGTCCACTGCTGGACATAGGCCTCCCCCAAAGAGAGCCACGACGAAATGTCTTGAGCATTCTCCATTCACCGAATTCCCGTAGCGTTCACAACGTCGTCGGTTCATCGGGCGGGGGCCTTCCAACACTGCTTCGTCCGGTACGTGCTCGCCATTCGAGATCCTTTATTCGCTTCTGCGAGCTATATAGCCTGCCCACTGCCACTGCAACTTGCTCATTCTGAGAGCTATATCGATGACCTTGGTTCTTCTACGGATAACCTAGTTTCGGATTTTATCACTGACTTTGGTATTACACTCAAACCGAACGTCTGTAGTTCACTATATTCCTCAAACTAGCTCTATGAAAGAATACTCAATTAAAGAAGAAGAAGTTTATTAGATATATAGGTATATCTACTAATTCATAGAGCATCTATTTTTATCCGGGTAAAGGTAGAATCATTATTGTGGTGTGATGTACCTACGCGCCATATTGGTATCTGATCCAGACATTGGTGCACATTGGTCGCAACACACCACGTTATATTTGTGCATCTTACAATATAAAATGTATGAAATCGACAACAAATCACGCCCCAACAAACCGCAATCAGACGTAAGTAAGTGTCGTTGCAGAAGCTAGTGTTTCACTATACCTTGATAGCAGCAATGGCTGCCTGCTTCGATACAAATGTGACGAACGCGCAGCCTTTGCTCTGCCCTTGCGCATCGCGTAGCACCGTACACTCCTCGATAGCTCCATGTCCAGAGAAAAGAGATCGCACGTCATTCTCGGATAGTTTCTTGTTCAGCATGCCAACAAATAGCTTGCGTTCTGCGGACAAAAGAAACAAAAACATTTAAGACTTTTAACGCGTCAATCATTTAAAACGAAACACGCTGGAGTTCTTACGTATTTTGAGAATACAAGGTCGCACGACATTCAACCTGTTTAAATAATATTTTTGAGACGGTTTTTATGAAATTGTATACCTATCACTATCACCTATCACCAGGGTCCTTCTCCGTTACTTTAAGGAGTTGGGCTGGCTGGGGTGAGGTCAGCAGGGGGACAATGCACAATACACCCCAACGCGGGACGTCAGTGCAGATCTTATTCCCCCATTTAGAATTAGATACCTATCACTAAGTTATACCGCTACCGACTCACTCCTTTCTTACCCATATCCATAATAATATATATAATAATTATAATAATACTTAATTAATAATCTGCATGATAATTTATGAAAATAACTGTAATTGGACATACCTATGTTATGCAATGTAACGCTAAGGGTGAAATAAATGAATATGAATATCCATTTTAAAACAGTCCATCCATCTTTTCTTTTGCCTCTACCTCTACTCCTACATCCATCCACATTCAGAGTCGTCACAGTGCAGTGCATTATTAGGTAGGTACCTACAAAACCTTCAGCGCTGAAACAGATATCTCTTGTACTTACGTGTAAGTACTATCCTAAAATATGCATTCCACGAGCCGAGCGCTAACTACGAATTTACGAGCTTGACCCGCCACCCCGACATAAACCATTCTCGCATCTCCGCATACGAATTTTTGATGCCAATTTAATCTTCCAACGAAATGTGGGTCATTATAAAAGAGCAAACACATAAAAATATTTGCAAATATTCCGCCGTCAAAGGCGAAAACAAAACGCAATTTCGCGTATTACGAACGCGTAAAATTCAACATTCGACGGTTTCAATCCCCGCGGGGGAGGCCGGGCAAAATTGAAAAGGTACCGGAGGCGCTCACGGTGGCGTATGGTTGCAAATATTTCATGCCTGCAAAATCAGCACGCTCGCTCTGAGATTAGCATGAAAATGGCGCGAGAAAACGAGCCGGCTCCTGCTGAAAAACTCACTCCAGAGTGAGCTTGTAGACAAGCTAATTTCCGGCGGTTCGGTTGCATACGTGATGAATGTTTAAATGCAAGATCCACACTTGCGGAAACACATCTCACGAATCGTGAATTTCCTCGCGCATCTAAATTTTATTCTTAAAATTATGGCACTCGATCAACTTTCAGTTTAGCCGACTACTAAAAAGGAATGGGTTCTCAATTCGTGTTTTAGTGTGTCGATATCTACGCCAATTGTTAACTGATTTCGATTCTTTCACTGGCGTGTAGAGAATTATCCCGAGATGGTCTCATTAACATGTTATCGTACGTATATTCTAAAGTAAGCTTCTTGGCAGAGCGGTGGTCAATAATCTAGCTCACCTACGTGGTGATATTAAGTCAATTTACGGTCCCACGGCTAAGTTCAGAACGTACTTTCGAAAATGGTTCTGCACCCACGATGAAAACCTCTCATTTAAATTAATCAGCCCGACGGTACGTGTAGAGACTTTTATAGGTATTACAACCGTATTTCGGTGCAAGCCCCGAGAGCTACTGCGCTCAAATTGATAGTAAAGTGAGAGACTGGAACGTCTAATTAGGATATTCCAAAGTGAATCCCTATCTTAAACAAGGAGCGTAATCAGTATAAATGCAGGAGTAATTGTGTACTTAGAACAAATAAGGCTTTAAAATGTTAATGCCTTAAGTGCGCCATCCAGCTAGTAACGGCACCGTTCGTTAAACAATTTACATAACCTCTTGAACGAGCCGCGTCGGGCCGAGGGGAGGTCGGGGTTACGTGAACTTACAATGGCGTGTTTATTTTTACCCAATTCATTGCAAATAGGTTTGCCGTGCTCCTCTTAAAATGTTTGCCAAACAAGTTCTTTAGAGCAAAGCTTGGCGGACAATAGTTAGCCTGAAAAGCTTGTTTATATTGTTAAGAGATATGCAAACAAGAGCCTTGTAAATAACCTGTTGCACTGTGCTTTGGTACCTAAGTGGGTTTTAAGATTTTATCATGACAGATCAAAAACGCGTTCTTCTGAAAAAATTTAAGCGAACATCATCATCAATAGAACATCGCCTATAGAAGTCCACTGCTGGACATAGACCTCCCCCAAAGAGTTCCACGACGAACGGTCTTGAGCCTTTTCTATCCATCGACTTCCCGTGACTTTAACAATGTCATTTAGCTTTCTTCATAGCCCTGCTCTATACCTAACTACTATTTATTTTATGTTAAGTAACTACCTATGCATAGCTAATTAGCGACGATAGAATAATGCTCGCTATATTTTGTATCCATATTACCTCTTCTTCCCCCGTAAATAATTTCCTCAGCAAATATAACGGAAGACCTTCTTTGTGTTACGGCCGGCAACATTGTCGGTTAGATAAAAATTTAAATAATGAACACCTTTCGAGATTTTGTATTAACTTTTTAATTAAAAATACTTTACGCGGTTTTCTAGGTTACCTCCAGCCGACCAGTGGTTCAGAAAATCTTTCCTTTTAAAATGGGTCGTTTAAGCAATTTATGACAAAGTTAATTACCATTTCAATTTACCTTTGATAATGCTGTTCTGCGTTTTTGCGGGCGTATTATGTTTTTGTTATCGTGTTTTACTTGAGCAGATTGTGGTCTTGGTGAATTGGAGGATGGGTACATTAAGGTTTATTTGAATAATCCCACGTCCCACTAATACCTAGGTACTAGTGGTTCGCCCCGCTGAGATCTCGCGATGTCTGCTAAAAGTTAATAAATAAATAATAATTCGATGATCGCTGAGGCACAACTAGGATAAACTTTGAAACGCATTCTAAGTAATATCCAATCTAACCTGAACTTCGAAGTCATTGAAACTTTACCTAATTTCACGTTTCTTTGTCTCGAAAATTATAAGGCTTAGAATAAAAATCGTTTAGGAATGTATTAACAATCTCTCAACCTTCATAGGAACCTACCTTTAACATGATACCCCACTGTATGTACCTACCTATTTGCGTGCCGACGTGCGACTGACTAGTGACTACCCTTAGACATATTCAAGGATCTGATCACCTGGAGATCAGAAGCCCACGACTTTTATGCAACCTGCATAAAAGTCGTGGGCATAATTCTTTCTTTTTCTATTACGTTCTTCCTTTTCCTCTCGTATTGTTGGAAGCGGGTGTTGGTAAGTGCTGTGCTGTGTACATTTGAGCATCGTTATCTAGTTAACTACAGACTATTCTAAAATAGCCCATAACAGCGCGTCGACTTCGACATCAAAGTGCGTTAGCTTGTAGCGCACTTACGTGAAGAGTGATGGCGCTCGTCTATTATCTATGGCACACATAAACATGAACTGCACACCAAGGGACCGGTGGTGTGAGTATTTTGGAACTAAATATGGACTTACCTACTACATATCCATCCTGCTATTATAAATGCGAAACATTGTGAGGATGTTTGGATGTTTGTGGTTCAATCACGCCGTATCGAATCAACTGATTTCGACGAAAGGTGGTGGAATGTGGGGTGTTACATAAAATGAATCAAATTTGACAGCTTCTTCTACGAAGTAAATGTCAGCTCTCAGTGTGACATTTACCTTATAGAAAAGTTTCACAACAGCTACCACATCCACCTCAATGCCCTAGCGCTTCTGCACACGCGACCACTGGACAGCCGAACCCCCTGGAGGCCCCTGCCCCGAGAGATTTTACCTATGTGCACCCGATAAATTCTCGGGAGTCCCATAGAACAAGGGAAAAAAAAAGGAAAACAAACAATGCTGATAATTATTATGTGCCACCGAACACGGAAGACATCTCAACGGAACCACGCGACCTAGAAGTAGTTGCTTCTAGAGTTGAAGCTAGGGCAAATAGCGCAAGCGAGAGGTCCTTACCCGCAGCTCTGAAGAGAACTTGCAGATGACCCGAGTGAGAGAAGAAGCTGTCTTTGATTCATTTTTTGAAACCTCTAAGTTCAGTCACGACATTAAAGATACGTGCCTAAAACATCTAAACCTTTATTTATTTATTTCCTTCGAAGATTACATCGTATCTTACTAAAACAGACATAACTGTGACTTACGCGCATAACGAAAAAAAAGTACCTACGTTATAAAAATATACACATAAGATGGCAGTATAGCCTAAGAAGCCATAGCCAGCCCGAAAGAAAATTTAATTTTGGTTTTTTGATTCGTTTCCTGAGCGAATTCAAGTTCAAAATTATAATCTAAAATTTACTTCGCAACTCGTATCGTGAAAGTCCTGAAATTCACAAGCCTGAGTCATGACAAGAAACTAATTTTCTCGCCACTTAGTACTGTAAATAGTTATAAAGTTACCATAAATATCTAGTTATAAAACTAATTTAGAGCAGTTTGCTTTCTACTTCAACTTCGTTGTACTACAGTAATTTAACAGACTTATCACAAGAGCATTAAAAAGTTTTTATTGTTCATTAGCTGTACCCGCGCGGTTTTACTCGCGTTGGTCATACTAAGCAGGTTTGAAACTTCCGAGAAAATTTCATACAGTGTTGTCAGGTGTAGATTAGATAGCCAGTGGATGAAAGAAAATACTAACAATTTTGAATTCCGAACAAATATAAATTTCCGACTTTTCAAGTAGAATTTAAAAAAAAATCTTCCATCCAAACGTTCTTTTGACAATTACGACGAATGACGTGATGCTCCTGAGTGATATAGGTAGATCAACTTTGTAGCTAAGTAGGTAAGTGTTCATGAGTTCGGTATTGTACGTCGGAACGCACTGCGCTGTTGGAGAAACGCGGTCGAAATATCGCTAAAAATTCCATTCCCAACAAACAGATTCCTGTAAGTTTTCAAACTGGCGGTGCATAGGGCTACTAAAGTATAAAGTCGGAAGAACCGATATAAACCGGACATTAAAATAACTGAAAAAAAAAGAATACAAGGGGATACAAGGCTTTCGTCTTGTATCCCCAAGAATGGTAGACATCCTCAGATTTCCAGGCAATCAGATCTTTGATCTTGATTGGCTATTGTATCGGTCAAAGACTAGGTACTATGTAGGTACTAAATTGATCATAATGAAAAAATATTTTTAGGTTTTTTTTATTCGTTTCCTGAGCGAAGTTATTTTCCAAATTATCGCTAAAATTTACATTGAAATTGTGCTTTCCTTTTTACGTATAAATAAAAGTACCAATACCGAAAAAGCCGGACAGACGTTCCAAATAGCTCGTTCCGGAATTCTTGCAACTCTATGTTCGCTTTTCGAAATTACCGCGGAAACAGTGCACACCAGATTGGAGGCTTGTAGGTTCTCGGTCAGTAGAGGGAACGCTCTGAACTAGCTCAATCGTACAAGTGTACTAGTTCGGACATCTAGTACCTACTATCCTACAATTATTATAAATGCGAAAGATTGTGAGGATGTTTGATTCAATCAAACATCAGCCCAAACGGCTGAACGGATTTGGATGAAATTTGGCACAGAGATAGATTATAGTCTGGAATAGCGTATAGGCTACTTTTTATCTTCATAGGTACCACGCTAGCGAAGTTGCGGGCGGAAGCTAGTTAGTAATAAGGTACAGCAAGACCGAACGAAATAGGCGAACAAAATACACGATATCTCCATCTCGTTCATTACCGCGGATCTTTCGATCATTGTTCTCACTCGGTCGTGTGTGCACGAAAGGAGCCTCTGGTCATAGGCCCTTTTCAGGGCCAACATACATCAACCTGCTCACTGACCTAATACAGGATGACATAGAAAGTATCACAGACAGGACAAGCGAGCAAGTCGGTCAAATTTTAATTTCTGTTTCTGAACGATAAAATGAGAGTACTAGAGTACTAGAATCAAGAATGGAACGCGTTCTAGGAATAGTTCGTTCTAGTTCAGTGGTGGGTATGCAGTCTTATTAGTACAACGTTCATGTACCTACTAAACAAAACTACGGCATTGTTCTCCGGAAGAGCTGACGGCCGCATTTATCTCGGGACTACTTATTTGTAGAGACTTTATTATGTTACGCAAATTGCATACTTGCAGGAAGTTTGTACCTACTCATGAAAATAGGTTCCTAAAATTATAACGCCCACCGCACACTATGAGAATAAAACATTTTTTAGGGCCAAAACCAAAATTGTAAAATTATCATTCGTTACACCGCTAATTGAAATGGTTTCAACAACTTGGGCGAATCGGCGTTGAACTTTTACCAGACATCGCGAGATCAGGGTAAACCACTAAGTAGTTATTTTAAGTTAAGTTATTATCATACCAAAACTTGCCGTAAGTATTTTGATTTAATTAAATAACCAGACACTAAAAATCAACAGACGAGCTGAAACCCAACGCAGCGCATCCAACTATGAATGACAGAATGAAGTTAGCTAGCGAATGTTAATAGAGAATGGACAGGGAGACAGTGGTGATTTTCATACGCCATAGTGCTGAATCCACTTCTCTTTGAGCTTCTTTCAGCTGAATCAACAAAACCTTCGGCCTCCCTCAAGCGATTCTTAGGGAAGGAATCAGTTCAACTCAATGATTCAGCTGTTGTAGGTAGTAATATTGATGTCAAACTTCTCCTACATAAGATTAATCGTTACTTTCTTAAAAAAAATAGACCGACAACTAATTTGAAAAGCTCAGGGAAGACAAAAAATGTTTTTTTTTTCGCTGATATTCTTTCTTTTTGTTGATTGAATAGGCCCCTTATGGGTCGTATACATAATATATTATGAATCACCTTGTATATATATGACGGGTGCAAATAACCATCAGCCCCCAGCCTAGCAGGCGAGTTCACAGCTCGAGACGTTTCATTTCCACTCAGATCGGTTCGTGGAATTGAATAAATTTGAATTTGGAGTCAAGGCGGACAACCTACATTCTGTGGAGGGAAAACTCGAATTACGGTAGGAAAATAGTGACGTCATTTTTTTTTCTGTGAATGTAGATTGCCAACTTACTGGCCTGTGAGATATTAAACTGTGAAACGTAGTTTTTGACATTATGATTCGCCGTAGGAAGTCCACTGCTGAACTTAGGCCTCCCCCATAGACTTGCAGAGGCATGGGAGGATGATGCAAGGGGGTAGGTACTTTGAAAAGTACAACGTTTATTTTATTATTTTTTATTTATGGGGTTGGGGTGTATTGTGCATTGTCCCCCTGCTGACCTCGCCCCAGCCAGCCCAACTCCTTAAAGTACCTAACGGAGAAGGACTTTGGGTTAGTAGCAAAAATGTTCAAGAATCCCCGTTGATTTTGTGAATGAAGAGGAGCAGGACCTGATCACCTCCTGCAGTCCCGTTCTAGACCTTTGCTTAATTTTTGGGTCTAAATTAAGTCATTTTCTAATTTATCTTCCACCTTAATCTAATTTGGAGGGAAATATCCACTTCCCTTTCTTTAGCATTCAAAGAAAAACAATTCCAGTTCCGCTTCCCGCTTAATACTTCGCAGTGTAATCCATCTATCATCTCCGTACGAGAGCTACAAATGGAAAACACTTCCATATTTTTTTATTTTGTGAGCAAATAATAAATATAGCCTGATCCGCTTTCCAATATAACTGCCTACTCAAAACGATGTAGCAATTTCATCCGTAAATTGGAACGCTTGTATACCTCAAGGTATCTAACTGCGTGAAAAGAAACGTAACCTGGTAGGTAAGGCTTTTGTCGTCCTTTGACGTGAAAAGAAACGAATTTGCGTAGGTAGGTATATATTAGTATAGGTAATATGGCAATATTACACCGAGACACTCAAATGCCCCAGGGAGATATTATACCTACATTTTATTGGAATAAAAACAGAATTCGCGTCTTTCTTGACAACAAAACCCATGAAGGCTCAAGTACCTAGTCCTACATAATCTAATTTTATTTGCCTCTGCTTATTAAAATTTGAATGATAAGACTCGAGCAGTCTGTAGATCTCGAGAGTTTTTTTCTAAATCCCGTTAACTTTGTCCCTATTCTGGCGTTACAGATTGAAATAAAAAAGTTATCTCTGATAGGATTTACCTACAGAAAAGATTGATTTAAATTGTCCTCAGGGCATAGACAGAAATATTTTATCGAAAAGTTCATTACTAAAATCGGTCACCTGTGAACCCTTTTTCGTCCAAAATTTATCATTGCCAATTTTCGCAAGATTTTTTCATGTAAGTACCCAATGAAATTCGTATCTATTCAGGTGTAATGCACGCATAACTGTCTCCAATTCACGCAGCATTGTTAAATCAAACACATAACGGGACAATGAAGCGAAAAGATATGAAATTTGTTCAAAATAAAGCCACAATACCGCGCCATTGTGCGAAATTTTGCGACGATCGCGATTGCCTTGCTTTGGCTGGGCTAGTTACACACGGTGATTTAATCGAACCTTCTTGATTATATTTTGTTATTACTTTTACGTTACGGGTACCTATTGGAAAGTAAAAGTAAAACTAAATCGCAATACCTAAAACATTATAAAATAGAAGGAAAACCACAACACAGCTGAGATAATACTATTTTTAACATGGAACACGGCATGACTGGAAGAAGGCGCCTCATTAAAATTACCAACGCGAAATACACAGGCACGCTTAAAACGTAAAGAATGTTTCAAGTAAATCTTAAGCAGTCACGCTTCAAACAGAACAACGACGTGTCATTAGACGTTAATGAATCGCGTTGGTACGCGAGCAATAACCAACCATTGTTGTTTCGCGCAACTCTCAACTGACGTCTGTCAAACCGCAACTTACGCGCGGAAATTAATTAAACTCGTCGGTAGAATACTTGTCCCGTGTGTGGCGTTCGCGCGTTCCAGCAAAATGTGTGAGAAAATTATACAACGAAGTCGCTTTCCATTTCACTTGATGTCGCTGACGTTCCCGTCCCGAATCGAGTTCCCATTGTGTTGCTCAAGTGGGCTAGGCATGCAGCAGTTTTGATTTCAGAGTAGGTAACTCAGACAAGTGGTTGAATCAAAATTGCATTAGGTGGCCTGTCTATGCCAGACAAACTAGATCAGACTATGTAGTTCTAAAATGTTTCAAGTGTTGAAATGGGTAATTGTGCTATTTTAACATTCATAACACAGGCTAGGATAAAGCCGTGTTCAAACGAAGTGCGACCATTTAAAATGTGTTTAAAATATATTTCAAAATGATCCTTACGTCTACTGATTAAAGTCAGTTTTGAGTTTGATATTTGAGGGCATGCGCCATAGCTCAACGATATCGCAAGCCCCTAAAAGTTTAACGAAAAATTTACTCTATTAAGTAGACGTAAGGATCGTTTTGAAATAAATTTTGAATAACATATCACAGCTTTAGTCATCTAGGTACTCACACTTATAACTCCTACATTAATTCTATAGGTAAGTATTTAGTAAGGTTAGTCTGCTGCGCGTCATCCATTAATTATCTGTCATCATGTCAATATTTGGAATCCTCTGCGACCCGTGGAAGAGTATATACCTATAATCAATTCAATAATTCCAGGTATCGAGTCGGAGCGGCTTAATAGGGATCAAAGCAATCGCGCACCCAGGCGAGACGAGTGATGTGATAATTCTTTTTGAACGCTACCCGCTATGTTTTTCATACCTTATTTTTTAAAAGCAGCGCGTGTTTTCGTCTTATATTATGCTGTAACTATTGAAATTCGTTAAACTGTTTCTTTTCCAGGAATAATGTGTCTCGGAACCAATTGTCATGAAAGTCTTAGTGTGGGTCCACACAGCACAGGCTTACGCTGTGCAGAGTGCTCAGACCAAAGTCAGTGAGAAGCACTTCATCCACAACGGTAAAACAAGTAGTACATACATCGGCACGAACTTCAGACTTCATGGCCACACGCCGCATTTGCACAACTGGGCAGCCTGCTGTACACGCTAAAGTGGGAGCCGTATGGACCCGCTATGAGTTGTTGTGTTAGTAGTAGTTACAGGGTTTTCGGAAAATGTACTTTGGTATAATACCTAGGACCACAGTGTATGAAACAAGGAGCTTATTCTACACACAATAATAGCTTTGTGCTTTAACTTCCAAAAGTCGTAGAGCAATCTTTATTGGCGACTAGCTTCCGCCCGCGGCTTCGCTCGCGTGGTAGGTACCTACATAAAAAGCTTATATGCTATTCTAGGGAAAGAACTCTTTATATTCCAAGTTTCAACGAAATCGGTTGAGCCGTTACGGCGTGATTGAATAACAAACATCTAAACATCCTCACTTATATTATTAGTAGGATGGGATAGTATGATTGGGTGTAGAATAAGCCACTTTCACGATTATATTCATATTATGAATTACCTTGTAGAGAAATAAGTGCAAAAGTGGAGATGTGCCAGGCTTGGTTTGGCTTGGTCTATTTCCTTAATAAGATTTCTGAATACGAAAAAAAGCAAAATGTTTCTCCTAAAATGACTACAGCGATATAAATACTCCTCGTAATTAATATCAAAGTTGAAAAATACTTGTCCCGCGAGTTGCTACAGTTGGAATAAATTGCGTTAAATTGAGTAAGCATTTGATTCAGAGAATTCCCATTCAAATGTTCCGCTTTTGTGAAAAAGCTACGTATAAGGATAATAAGTTTATGAGACTTACTTTATGCATACGTACTTACTGTGTTTACATTATGCATACGTACCTAGTTAATCAAATTCCCTTAGCTATGTATTCAAATATTTTGACGGCAGCAATCAAAGTGCCTTTTTAAAGCCATACTATATAAAGCTATATTTAAAGCTATATGAATCTTGCACGGTAGGTATCCAAATATCGCCAGGTGAGCTTGTTAACGCTACGAGCCATATTGCAACTATTGCAAGGCTTACATCATCATGATCAGCCTATGGGTCATTCCACGTAACAAGTGTTATAGGTCGTACACATTTACGTTGCTTTTGAACAATGTTTTTAAAAGAAACCATATTTTATGGTTACTCAACCACTCCTTACTCCACAGTTCCTTAAAATCGATCTTAATTTCAAATATTCTTCACCGGATTTCCTAAATTCTACGCTAAGTGTGTGTAACAAGTGTTACGTTTGACATGGAATGACCCTATAAAAGTCCAGTGCTGGACATAGGTCTCCCCCAAAAAATTGTTATGACGAACGGTCTTGAGCCTTCTACATTCACCGACTTCCTGCCACCTTAACAATTTCGTCAGTTCATCATGGTCCTTCCACCTTTGCGTCGTCCGGTTCGTGGTCGCCATTCGAGAACCTTTATTCCTCAACGGCTTGTCGGTTATATTTTGTTTTTGTTTCGGTTTGTTTACATGGAAACTTAGAATACCTTTTCAAAGGCAAGTGATTATCGCTCTACGGACATACGATGATACTTTTTTATTTCCTTCGGAGAATCGCTACGGTGAAACGCCGAGAAACTCTAGATCTAAGCAAATTAAGAAAATTTGGAAAGTTCTCTTTTCTTTAACAGGTCCCGATGGATTAATATGTGATAAGTAACTCTTGTTTGTGCTCCAAAGCTTAATATTCTGACAAAATACCTTTCTAGGGAATAAAAAATAAAGTTAATTTTGTTTGCAAAGACTTTTCACTCTGAAATTCTTGTAAGTATTTAAGTAGACTCAAACACGTCAGATTTGTGACTTTCTAAAAGCTTTTTATAAAACTTAGGAGCAAAAGTTACCTACAATTTTTACTAACGTCTCAAATAGAAAGGAGAATATATGTCGTGAGGTAGGGCACATGTTTTCTCACCTTTGATTGTAGCCCGCCTGGTGGTATGGTTAGCGTGGTATGGGCATGTCATACCGAGGGAAGAATGCCATGTGAGTAGAAGAGTGTTAAATATGAATGTGGAAGGATATAAGGGAAGAGGTACACCAAAGAAAAGATGGATAGATTGTGTGAAAAACGACATGAGTAAGAAAGGAATAAATACTGACATGACGGCTGATAGAGGGGAGTGGAAGAGAAAAACATGTTGTGCCGTCCCCACGTGAAGTAGGATAAGGGCAGGGAGATGATGATGATGATGATGATTGTAGCCCGCCTGGGAGGTACCTTCCAGGAGATCGCAGCCAAGTAACATTATTTGTTTCAAATTGTGTTGTGTTCCTGCGGTGAGTAAGGTTGCCAAAGCTCTCTAAGGGCAGGGGGATTGCGAGTCAGCAACGCGTGCGTAATGCCTCTGGTATTGCAAACGTTCATAGGCTACGGTAACCATTTACCAACAGGTGGGCAGAAAGCTTGTTTACCAAATTAGTTGTATAAAAAAAATAGGCTAAACAAATAGTAATCCCCAAGCATGTTATATTTCCTCTCAGATCTTGCAAATGATTGCTGCTTCTTGAAAATGATTAAAGGGGTAGGCACATGCACTTCCAAATATTATATTTCGTACAGGCTCTCATTGATATTATGATTAGTCTGTATCTCAATTAATAAGCACAAGAGCTCATAAACCTATTAGATCCAGAATACTCATTTAACCATCTCGGAAATTTCATGTAAATAACATTTTATATGTTATTAAAATATTAAAATACAAATAAGTGAATGAATTATAAGTTTTCAGTAATTATTGTCTGATCTGTGTCACGCTACGTTATGCTGTTATTTGACATTATTTATTCCGTGGCTTTACCGACGTATTTTGGGAGAAAATCTATTTAGAAATAAAAGGCGGTCAAATAATAATATAATAAATAATAAATATTCCGGACATATCACACACGGTCAACTGATCCCAAACTAGGCATAGCCTGTACTATGTGTACCAGAGACTGACATACATAATAGATATATATTTAACACCCAGACACAGAACAAACATCTGTGTCAGTCACAAATGTTTGTTCAGTGCGGGAATCGAACCCGCGAACTCTAGCGCAGAAGGCAGAGTTACTACCAACTGAGCTATGAGGTCAGTCAAATGCGAGTAGCATTCACGCTCAGAGGCTTCTGTACACACCCGGTGTTGGAAAATCGAGACCTCAAGTGTACGATGTGGCAATAGATAAGGTAGAAACATACTTGAACACGCTGGTCGCGGGCGGGTCAGCTGGTAAGCAAATAATTATCATCATCATCATCATTTCAGCCGTACGACGTCCACTGCTGAATATGGCCTCCCCCACAGACAGAGCGAATTCCTATCATATATAGGGAGGATTTGCCCATACTCACCACGCTGGGCATGCGGGTTGGCGAGCGCAGTTAGAGCTATCGTTGTTAAAATGAGGGACGCTGCTGCCCATCCCCTAGCTTTTTCCCCTTAGTCGCCTCTTACGACATCCGCGGATAGGTTGATATGGAGGGGCCTATTTTTTATCCGGGGCCACCACGGCCTCAACCAAACAATTATGCAGTATTATAGTCTCGTAGCACAAGTGCTACGTCGTAGACGGTTGAATTAGGCATAACCACTATATGATACACTAGCTTCCGCCATCAGCTTTACTCACGTGGTACCTATATAATATGCTATCCTAGGTAAAACACTTTATCTATTCCAAGTTTCATTGAAATCGGCTGAGCCGTTACGGCGTGATTGAACCACAAATATCCAAACATGCTCAAAAACTTTCACATTTATAATATTAATAGGATAAACTAATTTTCTTTGGTAATCTTGTTAGGGGTAGTCAGAGACAAGTCCAAAACATTTAGTACATACTCACGTTTACTTCGTAGCAAAACGGGTCGCAACTGACGCAAGACTTGATTACTCAATTTTCCTTACTTACTTATATTATTGCGATCTAGCAAGCTTACATAAAATTACCGAGTATAGGAAATTCCCACGATAACAGACAATTGTAAAGATTCATGTGAATGTTTACTTTTAAAGTAAGAAGATATTTTTAGAGAGGTAGGGCACAGCGAGATTTTCTCGCTCTAAATTGGAGCAGCCCGCCTGGGGAGATACCTCCGCCTTACAGAAGATCGCAGCCAAATAACATTATATGTTTCTAAATAGTGTTGTGTTCCTGCGGTGAGTAAGGTTGCCAGAGCTCTTTAGGGGGGGAGGGGTTCGGCAGGCAACGCATTAGCAATGCTCTAGGTGTTGCTGATGTCAATAGGCGACGGTAACCACTTACCATCAGGTGGGCCGTAAGCATGATTGCCTCCGTATAACACAAAAAAAAAAAAAAAAAGATATTACCTGGCTACTGTAAGTTTGTAGACTAAGCTAGTAGTTTGTTCGTGTTATATTCATACAAAAATTCTGATTCGACAAGTTTGAATGATACCTTTATAATGATATTTAACATTAAAACAAAGAAAAAAAATAAAAATAAAAAAAAAAATTGGCAAGAGCGCCACCTCTCTTTAGTGATATACTCGGTAGTAAATATTCTGAAGGAGCTAGCGGTAATAGCTGCCAAGGATTTTCGGCGCCAGCGTCATTCGTTCCATGGCGTAGTTGGTATCGCATTTCCGATTCTAGGCAAAGATGCGGGTTTGAATCCCGCTGGTTCGAAAATTTTGGGTATCATTTAAATAAAATCTAATGCTGTTTTTTGGACCCCAAAAACCTATTATTTTCTTTCAATTTGGTAGCGCGCGTACTGTATTCAGGTAAATTGGTTTCCGTGAAAGAAAGATTTAAAGCTTTTCCCCCAAACTATTAGTGGCGTCATTCGTTCTAGTATTTCCCGCAAATAACTCTTTTCAACTGTCATGAGCCTTTTCCATCCACCGACTTCCTGCAACCTTCACAATGTCGTCGGTCAATGGGGTGGAAAGCCTTCTAACACTGCGTCGCCCCGTTCGTGGTTACCATTCGAGAACCTTTACTTCCCCAACGGTTATCGGTTCTGCGAGCTATATGGCCTGCCTACTGCCACTTCAACTTGCTAATTCTGAGAGCTATGTCAGTGTCCTTGGTTCTTCTACTAGCGCCCATACTCAAGTGATATCTCATACAATTTTGGTAATATCTATTTATGACTGTAACTAATAGCGTGTCATACAGTCCTTTGGTTTTTAATTGTTTTTGTGTAACCTTTGTGAACTACACCGTCCCGGTTCGACAAGTTTGAATAAATGAATACCTATATCGTATCGAATAATATAAATAATTTAGTGCTCAGTTGAGGAAAGAGTCGTGAAGTCTAGAATCAGATTTTTGACAACATTGCAATGAAAATGACATAAAATCTATAGAAGTCTTTAAACAAAGCTTATGCTTGCATCGAAATAGCACCATAAAAACTGTACTTCCTTTTAGGAGGAGGTAGGGCACAGCGAGATTTTCTCGTTCTGAATTGGAGCAGCCCGCCTGGGGAGGTACCTCCGCCTTACAGAAGATCGCAGCCAAATAACACTATTTGTTTCAAATAGTGTTGTGTTCCTGCGATGAGTAAGGTTGCGAGAGCTCTTTAGGGGGGGAGGGGGGAGGGGTCGGCAACGCGTGCGTGATGCCTCTGGTATTGCAAGCGCTCATAGGCTACGGTAACCGCTTACCAACAGGTGGGCCGTATGCTTGTTTGCCACCTCAGTTGTATAAGAAAAAATAAAAAAAACTTCCTCGATTCAGTTTCAAAGCCTACCGTAATCTTCATTAATACAAAATAATAATTGGAACGCGCTAAAGCCCCGTGTATTATCCGCACCGGATTTATCAGAATAGCTGTTTCATCCGGCTACAAAACAATAAACAAAATCATCCGTCCGGTTCTCATCTCCAAGCACTACACCCGGCCATCCGGTAATCCGGCGCCTTTCCTCCGGATCCAGGTATTTGTACACTGTAATCCCGATGTCCTAATAGGATCCGCGGCTGTCTTAAGCCGCATTATCGGTTATTATTGGTTATTATCGGTTATAGCCAGCATAACGGTATCGGTTATAACTGGAAGGCCTTTGAAAATGGTCTGTTTGTTCTATATCCAATTTGGTAAGATTTAGATGCATGGTACTGGGACGGCTTTCGGAGGTTTTCGTTTTGATGTTAGTAAGGCCCGCGTTAAGCCTGTATCGCTGAAAAGTGCGTCTGAAGACAGAGTTTCGTTTATAGTATAAGTACCTACCTACTGTATCATTGACCACGAACAGTAACTCATACAAGATTATTATAGTATGTAAAAGGGGCTTATTGTACACCAAATTCGTAATAAGTAAAGTTTGTTCGACGGAAATTTGTAATTTTTCATTGAATTAAACACAAAAGCCAAAATAAGTTGGCTGTTTTGAGGTCAAATCAGTTTCAACCCAATTATTCAGCTATGAAAGCAATCTTGAACTTCTAGTACGTTTAATATACAAAGATGATAAAAATACCAAAAACAGCTATTTTGAAAAAGTTCGGGATAAAATATTGTTTTTTCGTGGATTAAATAATCCCTTATCGGGATAGTATTGTACGCAGCCTTGGGGATAGTAAAGTACCTAGTTGCGGAGCACCTGATTTAGCAATAGAACAACGATGTGCCTAAATTCAATTTTAAAATGCAACCTTAGGTATCTAATCCCTATTTAAAAACATCCCATCAACCAATTCGACTCACCCCGATTACCCAATAAAACCACCTCGATTATAAAAAACCGTCGAAGCTATTATAAAAAGGAAATTGTCACCAAAAATTTGTCGTTGAAAGCGGAGGTAATCCTGCGTAAAATCGGTGTTTAATATTAATTAGAACCCGCCCCGTTGCCGGCCGCGACCGCAGCCCCTTTGAATATTTCACAGAAACGGCCCTTCTTGCGGTCCAAAATGACACATTTATCCGCAACCTAGCATCCGGCAGCGGCTTTGCTCGCGCAATACCCGGATAAATGTACCCTCCATAACTATATGCATGCAAAAATAACATCGATCCGTTGCTCCGTTGTTGCGTGAAACTTAGACAAACCATCAAACACACTTTCGCATTAAAATAAATAGATAACACCCAACAGACATCGTCATTCTTTTAGGAACAGGCGTAGTTTCACCTAGTTTCTAAGCCGTTTCGAAGTGATCCTAGTGATTTTATTGAAATAAACACCTTTGGAATTTGAATTTGTGTCCTGACCCCACTCTAGGATTGCCTGTGTCGTGGATATCAGAAACTACGAGTACTTTAGTAAAACAAGACTCAGACCCGGAACAAACATTTGCTAATCATGCAAACATTTGTCCCGCACCCCTTCACCCCATCCCGCTACGCCACCGAGGTCGTCAAAAATAGGTTCAGTTAGGATTTTTGTCTAAGCTTTTGCTTTGCATCAATAAAATCGTGTTCCCTGTTCAAAGACTAACCTTTACTCTGTAATGTAGAGAATACAGGTATGAAGGTACAAGATATTGCGGTTATCGTATTGAGATATCCGAAATGCGGGTCAGATCAGGGACAGTCTCTATCCTATAGGTATACTTATACATCTTGATGTTTCCTTACATTGTTTCGGAGGTCCGCCTGCCGGTTCCGGCTCGAAGGACCAGGCCGGGTATTCAGTGCTAATTGCTATTGGATTCGGTAACGCTTATTGGATGAGGCCCAATTGTAATCAATGGATGTTACGTAAAAGTACCTACCTATACAAGGTGATTCATAATATGTATTCTATCCCCAAAGCGGTGTATTATAGCGAAAATAAATACAAAAATTAACCATTTTTCGGTGCAGAATTTTTAGAAATTATCTTTTTTTCTAACTAATTATAAACGTACGAGAAGTTCAACATCCAGTTTACTGCCTAAATAGTTGGATAATAGAGTTTGAAATTATCTGACCCCAAAACAGCATAGACTTTTTCTAAATAAAAAACGTTGATTTTACAAAAGTCGTAAAACAAACTTTATTGCCAATTGTGTAGAATAAGCTCCTTTCGGGATAGCATACATATTATGTAGAGTTTTAATTCACTTCAATAAAACGGAATGAGTGAGAGAAAAACAGACTTATTCGCATTTCGTTTGTCTTTTTGTGACGTCCACCCGTGCCCTGCCTCAGATACCATCTCTAGTATAAAGGGACATCGTCATTATTGTCCTAATATTCATAACCTAGGGCTGTCACAAAGGACCGCGACCCTTTCACTAGATATC
Organism: Anticlea derivata; assembly: GCA_947579855.1. NCBI lineage: Eukaryota > Metazoa > Arthropoda > Insecta > Lepidoptera > Geometridae > Anticlea > Anticlea derivata. The sequence continues at coordinate 2,540,706 of OX388266.1, forward strand.
ATTGTTAGTCCCTTGATACCGATAGCACGCCAATAGGTGTGTATGACAACTGCTGAACAATGGAGGACGTGTGCACACACGCGCACATATAGACAAACACATGCGTCTTGGGACGTATCGCTTTAACCGGAGGAGGTGTGAAGTCTGCATAACAGTTGAATTGTTATCGCCTAGGCGACACAGTGTAGGGTTGGCACTGTAACTAATTAGCCTTGTTATTTGTGTCAGCAAAAGGGTACTTCAACTTTATTTATTTATTCAGGTTTTGAAAGCACGAGGATCTTTACGAATCATAATATATCTAATTGAATTAATTGTTATTCTTGGAGAGTTACAGGAATTAAGAGATTTTGTATTTTTATATTATACGAACGCGTAAACGTTTTAGGAAACAGTATTTTGGCAACAATAAATGCCAATTGATTCATCTGAAATTGACTATTTTTGTCTTATTTATGTCAACCTGTAACTTTTCCGTAAATACTTACCTACCTACTACCTAGTGAGGTAGATTTTTGAGCTTATTATGAAGTATGTAGATTTTTTTTTTTCATCAGTCTTCTTCTTCTTCTCGTGTCACTGATTCTTTCTTGGTCATCCTGTGCTTAGTAAGTATTCCTAGTAGCCACCTAACACTATACTAGCAATTGAAAAAAATTTAAACCTTGTAGAGTGATCCCATGAGTATTCCCGTTGTCCGCGTCAGGTCTCAAGTCAGTGGGGACAGCGGGAATAATAATTTATTAAGTATTTCTTATTTGCCCATAGTCGATACTAGCGGGCCGAATATAGTAAGACAAAGGACCGTCTCCAATCGACGCGACAGCCCGCGACTGCATACATGCGTCGAATTACAACACACACACGCGCACTTCACCTGTCAACACACGCTTACACTTCCTGTCTCTACATTTACACAGGTAGTGGAGAAAAGCTGGAATCCTACGCAGGATTTCATACCCAAAAAGACTAATTCTACAGCCAGTCGGCTAAAACAGAAAATTTGGCACTTTTAAGTAATTTCAAAAATAATATGCGATAATCTGCTGTTTGTCTGTTTGCTGTCATATCAGTTTAAAATCGATTATTCAGCGGTTTTAGATAGCAATTTTTATGTCAAACGTGTCATTCGCTTGATAATTGGTTATAAAGATGATAAAATTACTAAAAACAGCTGATTTGACATAGTTCAGGACTTAAATATTTTGCAAAGCACATAATATTTAAGTCGTTTCAAAATGTTCCACGCCAATTTAAATAAATAAATGAATATAGAAGTTTTAAATAAGATATCCAGCTATTCTCATTGAACTATGATATTAGCTAAACAATGTCACACCGACACACACATATAAGCCGAATGGAATGTATTTAACATAACACTTCAAGACCGCAATGTTCTGATATATTATGGTACTAGGCCTAATGTTCACTTAATTAGGTGTTAAGAATTCCCATCTAGCTTATATTCTAGCATTTCTATGGCGCATCGCGATTCAACATAACCCCTTATGAGTCAGTGAGCAGGTTGAGGTCTAAGGTGAAACCGACCAATGACCCTTGGGAAAAGAACCATTGTGGTCGGTTCTAAGAGGTTCCTTTCGTGCACATGGCACACGACTACGAAATTTAAGGTTCTAGGACTTTGAGGAATCATCATGAGGTGAGAAATGAAATGAAATAAAAAAAAAACATTATTGAGGACCTTTAAAAAAGAAAACACAGTTTATACAAAATAGCTTATAAGTCTAAGATAAGGTCCTACAATCGGCAGTCTTATCGCGGTTGGCGATTTCTACCAGACAACCGTTTGAGAGTAACAAACATCTTCACATCCTCACATGTTTCCATATTTACTCACTTTCGCATAGTGAGATGGAATTTGGATAGCAGCAGCATCATTCGGGAATGTCCCGTGACGACACGCGCTCTGTACCCCCGTATCTTAAGTTGTTTTCCAATTAACCTAATTAGAATGGGTGAAGTTTACTGGCGTTAGGTTTTGCGCTGTACTGTAATTAGGTAAGTGCGTTCGTAGGGTGCTAGCACAAGGCGCGTACGAAGCGATAACCGCGTTCATAACGCAATCACAAATTTTGGCGATCCAAAAATAATAAGACGAACCTATAGGTGGATACAATCATCAGATTTGTTTCATAGGATTTAGGTGCGGTAGTTTTCCCACTAGTTTTACTACTAATATAAATATGAAAGTTTTGGTTGGATGGATGTTTGTTACCAATCACACCAGAATAACGGCTGAGCGGATCTGGATGAAATTTGGCACAGAGATAGATTACAGTCTAAAATATCGCATAAGCTTTTATGTAGATACCACGCGAGCGAAGCGGCGAGCGCAAGCTAGTTATATTAGAAGTGCGGTGAGTAAGGTTGCCAGAGCTCTTTAGGGGGTGAGGGGTTCGGCAGGCAACGCATTAGCAATGCTCCAGGTGTTGCTGATGTCAATAGGCGACGGTAACCACTTACTATCAGGTGGGCCGTAAGGCTGTTTGCCTCCGTATAACATAAAAAAAAAGAAAAAAAAAAATTGCCAAAGTTTGTAAAGATGTGTAGATGTTTGTTATTCATTCACACAGCAACCATTCAACGGACTGGAATTAAAGCCATGTAGGAAATAGCCTGAAATATATAGGCTTTTTATCCGGGTACCACTCGAGCGAAGCAACGGATGGTAGCTAGTTAAGAACAATTTGAAAAACATTCAGATCAGAAACTTATGAATAATGGGATTATTATCAATAGGTATGCGTGTAAGATGACAGCCACACGAGAGCCCACGAGAGGGATTTTCTTGATGATGGTGACAAAGCAACTATCGGTGGTATTAATAAACCTGAACCAAAGTCAAATCTGAACACGATCATAAGTTGAAATGGAACGCGCTTGGGATCGGGCTGTTTGAGGGCGTGTTACGAGCCTATTAATACAACCAGAACGCAATCAGAGCCAAATAAAATCGTGCAGTGTGCGCTTGCCCTTGCCAACTTTTGAGCCAGCTTTATGTTCGGACATAAAAGTTACCGGCTTCTTTTACGTGAAAGTTTTTTAAAGGATACATTGATTTTAAAATGGCCCCGTTCGGCTCTGAAAAATGTACGTTACAGACAGACAACGCATACAAATTAGGGGTAGGTAGCGTCTTTCTGTTATCATAAGAAACGTTCAGATTTTTAGCGGTTCCTAAGTATCTTTTGTTTTAGTGCTTGCTTGTTGTGACCCTTATTCTTTCTTGGTGATCACAGGATGACCAAGGAAGAATCAGGGAACAGGTAAGTGACCAGGTTGAGGTATGGCGGCACATAAAAGGGCCTATGACCGTCGGTGAAAGCATCAGCGTAGTGGAAAGATGAAAGTGCATCTCTTAGAGGCTCCTTACGTCCTTTATTTAAGTTAAAATTTTACTTTAAATCAAACAATCTACTGAATTTACATCTATTATCTAAACTACTACATACTACTCCATATCTACCTATCCGCGGATGTCGTAAGAGGCGACTAAGGGAAAAAAGCTAGGGGATGGGCAGTAGCGTCCCTCATTTTAACAACGACAGCTCTAACTGCGCTCGCCAACCCGCATGCCCAGCGTGGTGAGTATGGGCAAATCCCCACACATGATAAGGAATTTGCTCTGTCTGTGGGGGAAGCCATGTTCAGCAGTGGACGTGGTACGGCTGCAATGATGATGATGATCTAAATTAACTTTAATACTTATCATGTTAAATTGTACGAACTGCACATTTGTTCAAATGGTAATATCAAAATTACACTTTAAATAACTCCATTTATCATACCAAAATTACCTCAGCTTAGGGATTTACTGCTAGAAACTTATTTGAAACATGTTTTGAAATAATAATTTTAGCCAAGTTTCTTATTACGGTTTTGAAATTAAAGCCATAAATTGTTTTTATTGAATCAGCAAGTTTTATGAATCAGCTAATCATCATCCTACCTATATCCCACTTCGTGTGGGGTCGGCACAACAATTTTTTTCTCTTTATTCTTATTGTACACAGAAAACACAAACAAAAAACAAACGAAATGAAAGGACATGTACAAAGGCGAGCTTAACCCTAAAAAGAGTTTTCTTCCAGCAAACCTTTGAGGCTAGAGATAGGTGGTTATAGAGGTAGGGTTCGTGTACAAGACCAATGAATTAAAAAAAAAAGATGTATAAACAAACTATTCTAACAAAATATACTTATATTAGATACCTAAATATAAACTTCTATGAACAAACTACTTATATAATAATATTATAATATATATACCTACTTGTGAAACAATAAAACAACTTCCACTTGAAATTTATTTCAATATGGTCCTAATCTCTACTGAATAACTTTCATTCAATTTTGAGTTGGTTGGAGCTTGCGATATTTTTGAGCTATTTCGTACTCCCTCAAATTTATAACTCTTGGGCTCGTATTCAGAGACACGACTCAAGCATAGATTTAATCACAGATCAGCTGAACTCTATTTAAGTATTGAATCTCTTCTCAAACATAACTTTTATTCAAGAACGGTACTTAAACTACTCTCCGCTGAATCGAGTCTCAAATCTGTACTCAAACGTTCTCGTTTACATTTTGATTTATTTATAATTTTCAATCCGTTTTACGCAGAAATTCAAACAGCCAGGGTGGAAATAGAACAGAACTATAAAGTGAAGTATAAATATGCATCAAAGTACGTGTAACGGAACGAAAATGTCATTTGATTAATGTCTAATCCAATATAAACTCAAGCACCGATTTCGTCTGATTGACGTTTCAGAATAAGCATTTACTCAGGTGAACTGTGATCATTGAATCTATACTTAAGTACTGTTCAAGAATTAGAATCTCGACTCAAATCGAAATTTAAGTACAGATCAATGCTTGAGTCTTGTCTCTGAATACGAGCCTTGATCTATATTTTAATCATATCCTCAGATGTTGTCGTAACGGCTCAACCGATTCCGTTGAAACTTGGTATATAGAGTTCTTAACCCAAAATAGCATATAGGCTACTTTTTTGTATGTACCACGCGAGCGAAGCCGCGTGCGGAAGCTAGTATAACATATCGCTCACCGTTTGAACACGGTTTATGATGGATTCAATATAAGTAAACATATTTTACGATGACAACTTCAAGACTGTATTTAAAATAACATTATACTAGGCTTTGTCTGAAGGTATTAGCAAAATAACACTTGTAGTAACGCACGTCGAGATCGCCAAGTCGCACTATATCAGCGGTGCCCATACTTTTTTTTAAGGAGATCGACCTAGCAAAAATTTATGACTACGAGATCGACTGATATGTATCAAGAAAAAAAAATTGCATAAGTAAGTAAAACTACATACCACGCCAACCAGATACCTACTACGTTTTTTAAAACTTTGTTTCTGTACGTCGCTATTTTCTTTAGAAAAAAGCTACAGTTTACTAAACTACAGTACACTGATAATTGTATCTATCCTCGGCGATCGACCTTAAAACCTCTCGCGATCGACCGGTCGATCGCGATCGACCGTATGGGCACCTCTGCACTATATTGAGAGGATACTTCTTTGTTTACATCTAGTATCCTTGCAGTTTCTCTATTTTTTTCGAATTTCCTATATTCGATTGCTGTCACTGTGCCTGCTGTCAATGTTTCATTTGCGATTCAGTGCTTTGCCATTTCGCATTCGCAGTTAAGTAAAAAAAAGAAATTTTGTACTGCGCAAAATGCCCAAGCGCGGATATGTCGATTCTCACTATGTGGATTTGTGCAAAAAACTTAAGAAGATTGGAAAGGAAATTCAACGAGATATGAAACATCGTCGTCGTCGTATTCGTGTTTTATCCAGTTCGTCATCCTCCTCGTCATCATCGGAGAACTTGTTGGATCTTAATCTACATCATTATCATCATTATAGAACTTCACTTACAGGTAAGTTCGTTTAATCACAAATTAATGTCGATGTCTTTTGCACAGAGGGTCAGTTTTTATTCAAGACTTTGGAATATGAATCCGTGATCTAACCCAGTTTGCAACCCCCGTTGCTAAAGATCTTCAAACCTATTGTTCAAACTAATGGCACTGTCGAAGGTTAGTGAACTAAACAAGAACCATTCATAACTGTCAAAGTTCTATAGCTGCGTCACTGGGTAGGTGTGGTAGGGTGGTGGCTACAAATTGTTTTGTTACTTACTCATATCACTGAGTCTTTGGTGGTCTAAATTAGATCAATGACCAAATTGAAGCGTGGCTAATGACCGTTAAAAATAAACAGTATGGTGAATAGATTCAAGTACGTTAATTCAGGAATGCAAAATATACACATTTTCCAAATGTAATATTTGGACGTACCTCTCACTACCCTCGTTCATATTCAATAATCTGATCACCTGGAAATCTGAGAGGATGTCTACCATGCTTGGGAATAGAAGTCATGGCCCTATTTCGTGGACACGTCACTTTAAATGCCTTTTGTAATTTTTAGCTTCGAGGACATGCCGCCGGTTTCCTCGCGATGATTTCATTATATTTTTCAATATTACATATATTATCATACACTTTAATTTAGGGCACAACCTGTCGAACCTTTGGGCCTTTGGGTTGGAGTCAGGATCATCAGGCGAAAGTCGCATCGGTCGCAAAATCAGTGATTCAAGTATTGTTCAGTCTGTGAGTTCTGTGACATCACTAGACATATCCAATCCATCAGTCGTAATATTGACGAATGGCAGCTCCGAACGCTGATATTGGTAGTGTTGATGATTCATCCTTTGGAATAGTTAACGCCCCAGATACTGGGTACTCTACTCACATGCCAAAATCTGGCAAATGGCAAAGTTCTTGTTACTTTCAATCTAAATAACATAAATGGCTGCTAAGCAATTAGCTTATTGGCATAAAGCTCGTCATATTCTGTATCAATTATACGCAACTTTTCTAATGTCCTCACTGAGTAGTTTTGTATGTACATGAGAGATGTACTAAGTAAGAGTGTATTCGCACCACTGAACTAGAACGAAATATTCCTAGAACGCGTTCAATTCAAGTATTCTAGTACGCTTTACGCTACGATCCGGCAAATGGTAGAAGTACTGAACGAGCAAGAACTAACTTAACATTGGATATTCATATTCTTACTCATTTATTTCACCCTTAGCGTTATATTGCATAACATAGGTATGTCCAATTACAATTATTTCATAAATTAACATGCAGATTATTAATTAAGTATTATTATTATTAAAGATTAATAATGGGTTAATAGATACTGTCCTACCTAATATTACTCTTACGCACATCAGAGAATGAACAATTCATATATTCGGTAATATGGTAAAATGGATGACTCTCAAGAAATCTCCTGACCTGATATTTAAATTTTTTGATGGGTAACTGTGTAACTAGTTCTAGTTAGTGTACTTAGTGTGTATTCTAGTTGTTGCAGAAGGAAAATCTTTCCCCAACTTGAGTTTGATACTGACAGCTCATTAGCAAAACGCCAGGCTGTTTTATTGTTTGATTTACCGCGCCAAACAAGCAAGTTTTCGACGAGCATTTAAGTCGTTTCACGTCGCCGTCGCTTCCTGTACTTGACGTGTGGAACCCCCTGCTTCCGATGACAGCTCGCGGCGTGAATCATTTGCGCTGTTAGCGATGAGATAGGTAAGTAGCTACATCGTGAACAATACAACTGACGGGCGCCTACTCAGAAAGCAAATAATAAACAGAATATACACGATCACACTTTAATATTATATGCAAAAGTAACTGTCTCTTTATCATAATCTATCTATGTTTTCTCTGTTTTTGATGAAATGTGGTATGGAGAGAGCTTAAAGCTCGAGGAAGGAAATAGGCTTCTTGTTGTACGCGTACCGCGTAAGCGAAGCTGCTGGCAAACAAGTGATACCTAAATATAATGGCAACGGGGACCTTTTGTCTCATCATCATCATCATATGTTTGCAAAGACCATTACTGGATTGAGGCCTCTCCCCCAAAGAACGGTCTTGAGCTTTCTCAAACCACCGTCTTTCCACAACCTTAAAAATTAAATCGATGCATCGGGCTTCCCTACTCTGCGTCGTTCAGTTTGCTGTCGCCATTCGAGAACCATTATTTCCCAGAGGTTAACCGTTCGAGAGCCTGGATTACAGACGCCCTTAATTTTTGCTGCAGCATTTTTTGGGACAAACTACATTATATAACATTCTCTCGGCATGTAAAAAAACATTTAGATTAACATTATTCTTGCTTTCTATTTCCAACGCATGATGTTTGTATTCTATCTATCACTTTTTTTACACACGTCCTGCGGCGGATGCTTGACAGCCCTGCTGCGTGCTAGGTATACCTACGAGTATGTCACTATGTAAAGTGTGTGACAAGTCGCGAGTGTGATTCACTAGGGTTGTCGCTGGTATTCAGGCAAACCCGGAGATAGAACGTAATGATCGAACATTGTGGGGTGGGAAGATCGCAGTATTGCAGATAATTAAGTGCTAGCAATCGCCCCAGGCTTCGCTCGCGCGTTACCTTGGTAAAAAGTAAGTTACTATGACACTTTTCAGCAATATAAGGAAGAGGTAGGACACAACGAGATTATCTCGCTCTATATTGGAGCAGCCCACCAGGGGAGGTACCTCCGCCTTACAGAAGATCGCAGCCAAATAACATTATTTGTTTCAAATGCCCAGCTGTCAGAACAAGTGCGGTACCGCACCGCAAAGCCAGAATCTTCTGCTGCGTTCTGAGGTGCCGACGACGCAGCTCTACGTGTCTCGCGTGCATTATACCGTCAAGTCGGAGGATGTGGCGGAGTACTTGCACGTGAAGACCAAGATCAGCTTGATGGTCGAACGGTTGGAGTCCCGCCACAAAGTCAGTTTCAACTCCTTTGTGGTGAGGGTACCGACCGAACATCTTTCAACCTACCTTAAAGAAGATCTCTGGCCGAAGGGTGTTGTGTTCCGTCGCTTCCGCGGGCGGATACCTACTGCCAATGGCAATTCGCGTCCCACGTCGCAGTTTCTACGTGGCAATTAATTGTGTTTATTATTATGTATGTTAGTCTTTAAGGAATATATCTATATGGGCCGTAGTATAAGAAAAATTGCATCTGTTTTTTATTCTATTGTTGCCTGAAATAAAGTTATTGTATTGTATTGTATTGTAAATAGTGTTGCGTTCCTGCGTTGAGTAAGGTTGTCAGAGCTCTTTAGGGGGGGAGCGGTTCGGCAGGCAATGAATTAGCAATGCTCCAGGTGATGTCAATAGGTGACGGTAACCATTTAACCATCAGGTGGGCCGTAAGCCGTGTTATAACATAAAAAAAAAATATATATATAAAAAACGTTGCTACGTGGGAAAAGGACAAACGAACCAACCGACCAGCAAAACAGTCTCATTTATAGGAGTAATATATACTGGTCATCATAAAATCATCCGACTGCTCATTTTCAGAAAGCTTTTATAATTCAAAATTAAATAAAATGTAAACTTCTAATTTGTCTCGCTAAATCTGTTTATAAGTTGGTAAACAGTTTTAGAAGAAAACCAATGAATTCAGGCATTTATATATAAAGTTTGTTGAACAAAATTCGGTAATTCGTCATTTTCATTGATCAAAAAAACTGTTCGATAAAAAATGTTTTGGGGTCAAATTAGTTCAAACTCAGTTTGATGTAATGTTATAAAAAAAAACATAAATAGCTAAGTACATTCAAAAGTTGGAATGTTATTTTGGTCATTGTCTTTATAATTGTGGATAGAATTTTATTGTAAATATAATTCTACCATACGTTCCATGAACTGGATAAGTGCGAAACAGTCACCACCGACGTGGTGATAATCGCGTGACGCGATGCTAATGTGGCAACTCGCTCGACACAGTTCCACCTAACGGTTCAGCTGATTAGCGAGCACGAGGAGTAATGTTACCATCATATCGATTGTGCTCTGTGACTGTTTTGTCAATGCCATTTTGTCAATAGGTACATATTACATTGTCTACTTATAGTTTTATATGACTCTTGTCCCGACATAGCTCTCAGAATTAGCAAGTTGAAGTGGCAATGGGCAGGCCGCAGAACTGACAACCGTTAGGGAATAAACGTTCTCGATTGGCAACCACGAATAGGGCAATGCAGTGTTCGAAGGTCGATGGACCGACGACACCGTTAAAGACCGTTCGTCATGGAACTCTTTGGTCGAGGCCGATGTGCTGCAGTGGGCTTCTACAGGCTGATGATGATGATTATCATGACTATTGAGTGATTTTTGAGAGGTTTTATAACCGATTCCTCAAATCGCAGTTTTATCCTTTCGCCTTTTTCTTGCAACGGTAATTGATCCTTTTACGCCCACTATACCTACCTCAATCCGCTCACGTAACAAAACCAGTGAGTCGAGCAGCAAGCACAGACTTGAATGAAGGATACATGTTAATAAAACACTGTTTTGTACTATCTGTTAATCTATTGCAGTGTATTATATATTTATATATATACATATTTAAATATAGTGTATGGTTATATATAGTATAGTTTTTAGTTAAGTTAAACAATCTGTCGCACGCCAACCTCCTGTTTCTACCCAATCAGGCTGGCTGGTAGATAATGCCTTGGCATTAAGCCCACCTTTTGTAAATTGTTTTTTGTGTGCAATAAATATTAAATAAATAAATAAGTATAGGTAGGTACGTTGTCTGAATGCTTTTTAGCAGGCATAAATCATTAAAGAGTAGGTAATGCAGAAGTTGAACGATTAAAAAATAAATTTTAGTTTCGATTCCATATCTTCTGATGTTAATAAAATAACAAGCAAAGAACAAGTTGACAAACAGTAAAAACAATCAGGGAACAGACAGAATGGCTCACTAGTTTAACCAAAACCCAATTAAACAGCTATTCGCTCACGGAATTAACCTCACATTCCAATTCGCGCCTAACTAAATGCGAAAGACACTCAATAGCGGCGAATTAGTTCCATCAGCGAAGCCAAAATGCAAACTAAGCCTACCCCAACTCGGTATTTATACTATACTACCTTCCCACCACGGTTTCGCTCGCACGGTACCCGAGTAAAAAGTAGTATAGGGAAGTCGGTGGATGGAAAAGGATCAAGACCGTTCGTCATGGAACTCTATGGGAGAGGCCTATGTCCGGCGGTGGACTTCTACAGTTGATGATAATGCTAATTGTAATGTGATTTATTAGTGGCACCTAAATCAGCTATTTAACTGACTACCTACTCGAAAATGTCGAAATATTAATGCAAGTAGGTACCTACCTACCTAAAGTGCATTTCACAAATTTGCTGATCTGTAGTGATCAACACTCAAGTTCGATCAGCCCTTATCAACCCAAAAATATACTATACTTCTTCTAGTCGTGTCACTGATTCTTTCAAGGTCATTCTGTATTAGGTCAGTGACCAGGTTGAGGTATGGTAGCCCTGTAAAGGGCCTATGACCGTCGATGAAAAATCAGTGTTTTTAAGGAATAAAGTGCGCCTCAGACCCCTTTTGTGCACAAGTATAGTTCACTAAGTTGTTAGTAACCGAGTACCGAGACTCATATTAAATCTTAATCCAGGTTGATAAAGATCCTTTCACACAGACATCAGATCTAGAGTGACACTTTACAAGCCTGGCTAGGTTCAAAGCTGGCGTGTGGGTATCGCTAGGGCGATATCAACCAACGAGCTGTAGGATTAACCTGAGGTTTAATCCATATAACTACATTGTAATAACGCATTTGCAGTGATTTAGCCGGCGCACGATAAATTTCCTCGACGGTGCATATTCTATATAAATTTTCAATTTTATAATAAAATAAATCATAAAAATAATTCATATCAGTTGTTTTTGGTCCTTCACCATCTTTAGTACTTTTTTTATTCGGGATTGTATAAATATTGTGAGTCACCTCGTATAGCTGCAGGTAGGTGCCTGCTTTGGTAGGGGGAGTTGGTAAGTCTGTAAAGTAGGTCGATACATTGATAGATACTTTGATACGCAGAAAAAGTCACGAAACGTATATGAATAATATATAATAATATGAATTCCAAAACGTATAATTCCATTTATTGGGAATTATAAGCGCGCAGTAAAAAATCTAATATATACCTTACGCGATGAGGATGTTGACATTAATTTATATGCTATTTATAACGCTTGTTTCGTAATAATTATTTTTTAATATGGACGCGCTGAGAAATTTATTCGTTTGTGATAAAAATAAATAAAATTGTTAGTATTAAGCCACGTCTCCATGAGACAGCGGATCGAACGGACGCACTCGCATGCGTCGGTCGTCTGTCTGCGCGCGCGCATCGAATATTAAAACGCGAGGATCAATAACCTGCGGACCCAATGGTGGGAATGTGGAGGAGCGGTGACAATGATCCTATAGACAATGTGCACTCTTAAAACTTTTAGGAAAGGTTGAAGGTAAAGCTGCCTACCTTCTATCTTAGTGTGGATAATACATTGAACGTTTGTACAGATGTTTCAGTGGAATGAACAGTTTTGAATAGTTTTGAAATAAGAAAGAATGTCTAGTTCATGATCTTTAAATCCAGTGCCTTTTTCTTATAATGTACTTTCTATGGAATCACTAGGATCACTTTGAAACGTCTTAGAGACTAGGTGAAGATACGCCTTTTCCTCGCGACCAAGGCTAGAAGAATCAGGCAACAAACACGGCTTGGGGCCTATAATTTTTTTAGATGATCCTCGAAGACTCGAACAATATCGTAGACTGATGCTGTTAGATAACATTTCGATGTGGTCACAAAAACTAGGCCTAAGTTGAGTTCTGGGAAAACCTTGCTAAAAATAACAGAGCAGGTATTGTGGCGACTAGCGAGTGATGGAATTTGATCTACAAAAGTATTTTACCGACCAAGGGCCCTACCATGCATCTTCCGCGTCTTTCATCAGCGTTGATGGTACGGGGACAAGAATGCCAAAAAAGACATAGCTATCAGAACACAACACAAGCCATTTTTTTTGACAAAAAGTCGAAATAAATTGATTAACTCTATAATATTGGTAGTTATAAGTTGAAGAATTCTGATTAAATCAGCTTCTGGGAATAGGCCAACAAGAATCTTTGATTCGGTTCTTTCTTTAATTGCAGTTTTAGATTATGTTACTATGATATCTAGTCAACGATCGTAGAAACAATTTAGCAAAGGGTAACTATATTTTTCTGAGAAAAGAAGTAATAATTATAAAATTGAAACTTGTACAATTTGTACACGGAAATCGTCTACATATTGGTGATCGCTATTGTACTGAAAAAATAGCTTTCGTACACGCCAATGCAATGGATTTGCATCAGAGATATCTCTATATAAGTGCTATAATATCTTGTAGCGTCAGCTCGAGATTGCAATGCGTTTGTCACGTTGACACGCGAGATATGTCTATCCTCCTTGTAATTTCACTCCTGTAGCTTTCTTGTTCTTCGTGTAACATTCTGGCATATGGCCCATAACTTTGCAGCACCAACGTCTATCGTTAGTTTTTTGAGCTATGCGAGGTTCCGAATGTGCTTAACAAATCTTGTATAAATAAGGCGAAAGTGTGGTTCAAATCTATTATGAAATATGACATGTTTTTACTACATATAATATACTACGCCTACATTATTTACTCACAGACTGCACCTAAATCAATATTTCGTCTGGCTACATGTAAATCTTAGAATAAGTTCATCGTATCATCAAATTAAAACCCAGCCCGTGAATGTACTAATAGTCTAAACTTAAACATCTGACATTTTGTCTCAATATTGCATTCCATTCGACAGCGCTGTAAAGTTGTGCTAAGGAGACTAGTTAAAAGGTACTTTTATTGACTTATTTACGTGTATTTAGTCTATCGCTGATGGACAAAACGGTTATGAGAGCAAACAACTGTAACTGCTTGTCAGTTTGTTTGACAGCTTTTAGAGTCACATCATAAAGATTATGATTAATGTTTGTAAACCTATTTTTAAGACACATTCTACGCTAGGTAGGTGCCTATATTTTTTGTTTTACGATTACGAGGCTTAGTGTTGACTTTAATTGCAAAATGTGCTAGTTAGTGGTTTTGTTTTCATAAATAACGAAACTAACTTATTATAAAGGTTTTTAAACAGAATTTTGTTAAAAAAAGAGAGGTTTTACTGTACTATTTTACTCTATTATAAAATTATTCGTACAAGGTGATTCATAATATGATGCTGTAGCTCCTTTCGGGATAGAATACATTTATTATGAATCACCTTGTATTGGTACTTACAAAACCTACGATTAAACCTTAAATAATATAGGGTTAAACCTATAGGTACCTAAAAAAAGTCTTACCAATAACGCCAAATTCCATATAAGTGGACTTACCTGTAATAAAATAAAATAAATCATTAGCATCATTGATTAACGTGACATATTTTTATCAAAGAAAGAATTTGCCAAAAACCAACTCGGGGGTAGCTAGGGTTTACTGGTTCATCATCATCATCATTTCAGCCGTACGACGTCCACTGCTGAACATGGCCTCCCCCACAGACAGAGCGAATTCCTTATCATGTGGGGGGATTTGCCCATACTCACCACGCTGGGCATGCGGGTTGGCGAGCGCAGTTAGAGCTATCGTTGTTAAAATGAGGGACGCTGCTGCCCATCCCCTAGCTTTTTTCCCTTAGTCGCCTCTTACGACATTCGCGGATAGGTAGATATGGAGAGGCCTATTCTTCAGCCGGGGCCACCACGGCCTGGCCGGTTTACTGTTGTGTGGAAATAACTTCATACAAACAAAGCCGCGGGCGTTATCCTGGTGTTCTTTTAATAAAATACTATCCTACTAATATTATAAATGCGAAAGTTTGTGAGGTTGTTGCGTGTGGATATTTGTGGTCTAATCACGCCGTAACGGCTCAAGCGATTTCTATAGATAAAGAGTTATTTACCTGGAATAGCATAGGTATATACAAGGTGATTCATAACATGTATTCCATCCCGAAAGGGGGTTAATCTATCAATGAAAATATATAATTTAAGCGAAAAAAATCAATATTTTTAATATTTATTTTCCGAAACTTTCTCAAATTAGCTGTTTTTGGTATTTGTATCATCTTAAGAACTAATAACTAAACGTACAAGAAGTTCGGAATCAAGATTGCTACCGAAAACAGCTGATTCATTTAGTTTGACCTGATTTGACCCCAAAACAGCTGATTTTCGCATAGAGTTTTTTCAATGAAAAATGTCCAATTTCCAAAAGTCGTAAAACAAACTTTATTGCCCATTGGGTGTAGAATAAGCCCCTTTCGGGATGGCATACATATTATGAATCACCTTTTAGACTGCTTTTAGTTACAACGCGAGTGAAACCGCGCGCACAAGTTAGTCGATAATAAAATGACAATAATTCAGTTGAGTCACAATAATCGTATCGATGCCCGTCTGACTGAAACGCATTGCTACAGTTCGCATGCGTTTGGTCCCACGGCACTGCATTCATTATTCTCATAATAAAACCAGGAATTGCACAAAACAAACTAGTAGTTGTTCGTTGTCGAAAATAAACTCAACTAATAATAAATCACAAAAACGCGCAACGCGGTAGCGATGTCGGTGGTTCGCGCTATCGAACTGCGTCGGACTTTCGATGAATATTTTATTGATGTGAAATATGCTGGGTTTTTACCAAAAATGCCAAAAGAAAATAAGATTAAAAACTGAAACCTACGCAAAAGCTTAAAATGTTTTAGGCTGATATTATTTGTAGCTTACTCATGAAGAAAGTTATATCATTTAAATTCATATTTTTTGAGTGTAACTTTCATTTGAAACCAAACAATTTTTTTTTGAAATGTTTAAGGTCTGAAAGGAGCCATTTCATTCTGGGCCTGGTCAATGTACACTACATAGAAAAATTAGGAAAAAATAGGAGATTACAAGAAAAATAAAATTTCATTAATTTGAAGACAAATGCGATGGTACAAGAATAGTTCTTCTGGTAAGTTTTTTACTATGTGAACACTATTTGAAGGCCGCCATGTTGGTTATTAATTGGCGTTTGACATGACATTGACATATTTTTCATGTCATGTTGTTTGATTTGATGTTTTTGTTTTGTCAGATAAATGTAGGTTGTCAAAATGACATTTCACGCACGTCCATCCGCCATATTTTTGTAGCGCTGTGTGTTGCTCTCTTTGGCGAAGAAAATCTTAATGTACCTTATAACGAAGTCAATTTAAATAAAATAACCAATTAAATACGTTTACTTTATTGCTTAGCCTTATTTAAGAGTAGTGTACACAGTGCAGGCCCAGGCTCCATATATTGATGAAACGTCTCTTTTGCGTTTATTTTCCGTCATAGTAAACTAAGACCGATTTCGCATAGCCTATAGCACTCGGACCATAACGAAGCTTCATTTGACACCTCATTTGTGAAAGTAAGACTAGTAGTTTAAGAGTTTCGAACATACAGACATACATACATATAGACTGTTAAACACCCTCAACAGTTTGTTAAAAGATACTACGTGTAAATAAAGATCAAAACAAAGGATTCATTTTAAAAACTATAGGTAGAGAAAAGCTGTTTGGAACGGACCAGCCATTACGGATAAACAAGTACAATGTACATAAACTATAAAAAAGTATATCGTGGTATGATTGGAGATATCGCACTATCATCATCATCATCCTCCTGCCCTTGCACCACATTATGTGTCGGCACAACATGTTTTCCTCTTCCACTCTCCTCTTTTAACCGTCATCTCCGCACTCACTTCTTTCTTACTCTCTCTCTTTGGAGATTTCTCACTATGGTCGTTTTATTGTGAAATTGATATAAGGTGTGCACATCTATCTCTTATAAATTGGATTTAACAGAGTGATAGCAAACAATGCTAGAAACAAGCCGAGCTAATCGGACGGAGGAAAGTGTTCGTTAAGTGAGTGACGTGACGCGCGATAATTGAGTCCCACCTCCGCGGTTAAGCGCTGCCGTGAACACAGCGGGCGCGTTAGCGGAGCGGTTTTTGCAAGAAAATAATTCGGAAAGCTTTAGGATTCAGATTGTGTTAGCATTTAGCAGTGACTTCGTGTACACTACATAACCGGCACGGTTAAGTAGTGTACACGAAGTTTAGAAAGTACCAGGGGTATATACCCTGTATGAATCCAAATCATTCACACAATCCATCAAAGTCAAAGTCAAAGTCAAAAGGCATTTATTTCAATAAAATCACTAGGATCACTTTGAAACGTCTTAGAAACTAGGTGAAGCTATGCCTGTTCCTCGCGACCAAGCCTAGAAGAATCAGGCAACAAACACGGCTTGGTGCCTATCATTTTTTTCGAAGATCCTTTTTCACAAAATGGAATTTAAAGCTTCAGTGTGGTGCCGATCGAACTAGGTGAGGCTCAAAAGAAAAGTAATCTAATTATAATCCTTAATAAATAAGAGCTTAAAAAATGTGTAAAAAAAGAAGACAAATGTGAGCTTCAACAAATGATCATCTATCAAACCATCCAGCGACCAGGTTGAGGTATGGTGGCCCTGAAAAGGGCATATGACAGTCGGTAAAAGAATCATGCAATGAAAAAATTCGCTATTATCGTGGCCAAGCACTATCAATTAACTCTGGCTACACACTTGGTGAACTTCTACGAATATCAGGTTTCTGCCGCGCATTATTACAAATAGCTTTCCCGTTTTGTGTTTATATTTTTGACATTCCCGTAATGTATTTCCGCAGTTATTTTTGTAATAGTCACATCAAAGGGACAACTGTGAAATTGAAAAATGAAAGACGGTTGCTATTCAATCAACGGCTTACAGAATTAGTCGTTGAATATTAACAAAATATTATTTTCGATTTGAATATCTAACAATTTTATTATACTAAACTGAAAAGCTTTTGTTTAGTTTTCTCTTGCCGTTAACAAGGCTAATGTAAAACAATGCCAGCCAATCAATAAACTAACATATTTTTGATGATATGAAAAAGGTGGTACATAATTAGAAATGCCGCCAGCGTCATGGGGACGCTTCCGACAGGTAGTGATCTAGATCATTTGAGCTATGGATCGTTTGCAACGGTCTTAATTGCTTCTTGTGTATATGCGTGTGTAGGATTTTTTAACCGAAAGTGTGGCCAGTGTCATTCCAAGTAAACAAAATGTGTACGCGCATGCGTAAAAACGCCAACGTTTCAGTAAGGTGCAAGGTATGGGATGGCCCCAAGGAGTTTTACCCTATTGACTCTTCACCAGAGTTGTTTTTTTTTTAGTATTCAGTTTTGCACAAAGCAGCATTTCAACTTATTATTTGTTCGCAGATAACTATTTTGAGTGCATAGTAAACATACCTACTAGTGAACAATTTTAATGCGTCATCATGCACTTCAACCTTGCAATTCTGTTTAACATAAGTAGACAGTCTCAAGGATTTAAGGTTCAAGTTCGTGTAAAATTGAAGTGACAAGCTTACATTTTAATGGAATTAGACGTCATGATAGGGCCCCATATCCTACTCTCCTACTTCCTACTATCCCATCCTACTCCTACTAATATTATAAACCCGAAAGTTTGGATGGATGGATGGGTGTTTGTTACTCAATCACGCCAGAACGGCTAAACGGATCTGCATGAAATTTGGCACAGAGATAGATTATAGTCTGGAATAGCACATAGGCAAATTTATTTTCGTAGGTATCACGCGAGCGAAGCCGTGAGTCGATAAGTCGAGTGCTGGCTGGCCCTTTCTCATAAATTGCCACGAACGAAGAACAATCTTAAAGCGCCCCCTGCACCCATAGTCCGGTTTCACTGCATAGGTAGTGAGAGACCAATAGCTTAAAAAACCCTCCAAAAAAAACCATGATCCCCCGTTTTTTTCGGCCATTACAATGCCGACTATTGAGGGGGGTTGAGGGGAGGGCCGTCCAAATCAATGCATCATCTGACACGAATAGCGAGGATACCAAATGTGTGCCAAAAACGTTGACTGACAGTCTAGATGTCAATACACCTATTTGTGTTAGGTACGTAGTCATGACGACATGCAGTGCAGGGTAAAACCAAATTGGGTGCGTAAGATTTAGTTTTTTTTTTTAATTAAATATACTTGAAATGTATATGTGTATTACATATTTTGATTGAGCGTGCGAAGCGAGCGAAGAAGAAAACAACTTGGATGAATCGGCGTTGTATGTTTGTATGTATATTTGTTACTTTCGAGCATAACTATCGAACCGAGAATCCAATCTGCATGGAATTTAGTAGGTCAACAGGTTGTGCTATCAAGGTTTACTGGTAAGAATATGAGTTAAATCGGCCGAGAGCTGCTAAAATTTTGGGGATACAAAAAAGTACCTAAACACAATGGGGTGTCATATGAAAGAGCTATGTTCATTCATACATTCCAAAACGATTTTCATTTTTATTCTAGGCCATATGGATTTTGAGATACAAAGAAATAAGTAACATTTTAAAACCAATATAACGTGAGCTCCCATTTGGTAAAGTTTCAATGACTTCGTAGTTCATCGATATTAGAAAGAACATGCTAATGATGCAATTTTCAAAGTTTATCTTAATTTTTGCCTCAACGATCATCGAAGCACCAACTTTTACCAGAAATCGCGAGATCTCACTTCGGAGCGAACCACTAGTTAGTATCTAAACCTGATTATCTTATTGGGTAACTACAAGAAAATTAACAGTTCATCAGCTTTGAATTTCCAGCTAATTTATTTCAAGCGCAAAAGAGAAAGACAAACCTGAAAGGGGAAAGGAAGCAGTACGAGTTATGACGACAATAAAATTAGTGTAACTCTAGCTTCCAACTCAACACGACGATTAAGCTAGGCGTCTACTAAAGCATTAAATAAATATAAATAAAGAAAAAGTCTAAAATTGAGAAATTTTGATGTTTTACCCTTAAAATTGGATTATAGGGAGACAAAGTTATATTTGCGGTCAAAATCATACAATGAACTAGGTGAGCGACCGCAAAATATAAGTGGTCACTTCCTGCACTTGAAATTTTGATTTTCTGACCCCTGTAATGGTTTTCGGAACCCTCAGGGCACGAGTTCTCGCACATGATTGTCTTTATTTGACTATACGAACCGTAACATCATATTATTTTGCCATACTAACAACATTAATAAAATAAAAAAATAATTAATGAGTGTTGAATGAGTCTTTTCGGGATGGTATGCATATTATGAACGCTTTAGTGGATAGTGCACCTAATTGATATTCTATAGCTTCAAACAAAACATAGTTTTGACATTAACATCCAACTGTTCAGTGAATTGATTTATGTTGTGTAATGAATGAGCGCATCAAATTTCGCTTGCAATATAATTGTCAACAACTTGATTAAGTGAGGAAATAAACTTTGTTTGTTTTTGCCAAATCAGTTCTTTAATATGAATTAAATGAATATAAATTAATTACTAATTATACTAAAGTGCGAGGTATCAGTTTTGAAGGTACCTATTTCTAGTGTGGCATGTGTTTATGGAATGCTCACTACTGCAAAATGTAGGCAAGTGCCAAATATTCGGACTTGTCTCTGACCACCCTCCTTAGACATCTCAAATGATCTGATAATCTGGAGATCTAAGAGGATGTCTATCGCACTTGGGGATAAACGCCATGAAGCATATTTTTTTTTATAGTGTCTTTATGTTGACAAACTTACTAATGACGCACATCACAAAAAAAATATTTTGCTCTTATTGTTGTATATGTAAGGCTACCATCTTACGGAGTTATCATGAAAGTACGTATGGAAGTGTCACTCGTCACTCAAGTGAGTTGACAAGAGACCCTTAAGTGCTAAGTGGCAGCCTCTGCTCCGACAGTGCAACGAAACTGTTTTTTAGGTTCACACGGGGGCAAATTAGTTTGATGGAGTGTATCAGTCTACAGAACAAGCATAACCCACTAATCTTCATACTAATCTTACTACTAGGTATTATAAATGCGAAAGTTTGGATGACTAGATGTTTGTCTCTCAATCACGCCAGAACGGCTTATCGGATCTGTATGAAATTTGACGCAGTGGTAGATTATATGAGCAAAGCCGCGAACGTAAGCTAGTCTATAATATGGCTATCAATCACGGCTGAACGGATGTGTACGAACTTTGACGCAGAGATTCTAGATTAGCACAAAGGCCATTATTTAGTACCACGCGAGAAAAGTCGCGAGCGTAAGCTAGTCAATAATATAATCATCTATGATAAATACGCTTTCTAAATAAGATTATTCCTTATATATACTTTAAACTAATATTTACTTTTTCTAGTCTAAACTTTGGAATGTAGGTACAGTGGTCGCCAACATTTCGCAATATAACATGACCTATGAATTCGTAGCACGTTCTAACACCCATTAAATAAGCAAATTACTATGTTAAATAAAACGAAATTAAACTTTAAATTAAACCCGCATATGTGATCCATTATCCAAACACGTATTGTTTTCACTCAGTCCATTGTCTTTAAATACTTAAAAAAAATATAGTGTGACGCATAGGTCGTTAGCAGACGTGGCATCGTCCCATCCAGTTTACTCTGAACTTTCTAGCTTCGCGTCTCGTTCGAAGAGTCTGCAATCGCTCCAGGTGCCACAGCTCTTGTTATATTGGTCCGAGTGGTATAAATAGTGATGTCAGTTAGCAGTCTTGTGGGGTTCGGTTCCCGAATGCCGATGCAAAACTAATGTAGGACGCTGTAGGTGCGTCAATCTTCGAGCCGATTGAGCGCGGTTGAATTGTTTGGCGATTATTTTTAGGCATGCAATGTGTTACGACAATAGTAGGTACCTATATGATACCGACTAGTTTGTGCCCGCAGATTCGCTCATAAGGTACCTAGATAAAAGTGGGCTATGCTAGTCTAGGTAAAGAAATCTATCTATTCCAAGTTTCATCTAAATCGGAAGAGCAGTTACAGAGAGATTAAAAGATAAAATAAATTAATATGTACCTTAACACTGTATTTCATGACCCCATACTAGGAACTTCCTAGGTCGTGAGTAACAGAAACTACGAGTACCTTTGTACCAAGACACCAGCGCCCAGACCCGCAACAAATATTTGCACATCATACCAGGATCTTCTTTCTGACATTTCATGGAAAAACCTGTCTCGTACAGTCAACATCTAAAGTTGACGATGATCGAAATTTCAAAAATGAAAACTAGTAAATTTTATGTAAATATTATAGAAAAGTTAGAAAAGAAAGAAAGAAAGAAAGATTTTTATTTCCCTTAAGAACTACTACACATAAAATAAAATAAAAGAAATTAAATGCTAAATGATAAAAATATTGTGCGCAGCAGAGCTCTTGGAAAACATGGTCTTCGCTCAGCATTGTGCTGGATACACACTGATGTGTGCACCCAGCGCTCGTTTTCAGCGGAGACCATAGTAGTCACGTCACGACCCTCTAGAGGTGACTAAAAATAACAGTTAAGACATACAATAATTCTCAAAAGATAGGTACTGTTTGAGTTTGAGTTGATTAAACTTAGCTAATTAGGAGCAGGCAGGCTATGCAAGTCTTATTTCCTTGTTGACCCAGGAAATGTAGAGTGTAGTAACACTCTACAGGCTTTATTTTATCGTCATATTCACCTGAGTGACCCACACATAACATTTTAATAGTCGCATAATTCCTCGTGTTATTATCTCAGGGGAAGGTACTCCACAGCAAGTTAACGACTTCATTATACCCCTACTGGGCCATCCTTTCGTCTGAACTACCCGATTTACCCTTTTTTTATTTTTTTTAAGGCGGGAAAATGCAGTAGCATTTCTTTTCCGCCATGGGGGGTGGCACTCCTCCAGTCCTCCGTCTGGTTGAGGCGAGATGGGGTCGTGTTAGCATTCACCATCTCGCCTCAGCGGTAGGCCCGGATTTGCCTTGACCGGGCCACTGCGTCTGTGCCTTGCTCACTAACTCTCACTAACACTCACTTGGGTTCGATCCCCGCACTGGACAAACATTTGTGAGATGAACACAGATGTTTGTTCTGTGTCTGGATGTTAAATATATCATCATCATCATCATCAGCCTGTAGAAGTCCACTGCTGGACATAGGCCTCCCCAAAAGAGTTCCATGACGAACGGTCTTGAGCCTTGTCCATCCACCGACTTCCCGCAACCTTCACAATGTCGTCGGTCCATCGGGTGGCCCCCGCCTTCCAACACTGCGTCGCCCGGTTCGTGGTCTCCATTCGAGAACCTTTACTCCCCAACGGTTAAATATATATCTATTATGTATATCAGTCTCTGGTACTCATAGTACAGGCTATGCCTAGTATGGGATCAGTTGACCGTGTGAATATGTCCGGAATATTTATGTATTTATTTACTAAGGCCACTCCTCAGACTTGTGGTGCCGTTAAGAAATAGGCGGAAAGGGCCCGACTTACCCTGACCTATCTGACCTATCTTTATAAAAAAGTCCAGTATCCTACCCATCAGTTTTGCCATCGAGTCGCTTTATGAGTCCGTCGTCATAATTAAAATGCTACCTATCGAAATCATTATATCGTCATCATCATCATCATCAGCCAGATGAGTCCACTGACGAACAAAAGCCTCCCCCAAAGAGTGCCACGACGAAAGATGCTGAGCCGATATTACACAGATGTTAAAGATCTGGCATTTTTTGCCAAAGGTCGTAAATAACGAATTGAACTGAAATGAAATGAACTGTTTGTTTATTGACACCACATAAGTACCTACATTACCGGCAACTATAAATAACTATTACTTTTTAGTAGGTAGTTATTACTTTTAATAATAACACGCGACACGACTCTACGGTACCCATTGCTTTGAGAGTCGTATCACTGGTTATTTCTTGGTCATACTGGAAGGTCAGTTCACCAGCAGGACTATTTGAAAACATCGGAAAGATTTCCGATCGGAAACGTCAGCTCTCAACCCAGATCTAAAACAAGACATCAAAACATGATGTTCATTCCGAAATGGTTTTAGAGCTGGGTTGAGTAAAGCTCTACTTCCTCTTCTCTCTATTTCCGATCGGAAATCTTTCCGATGTTTTAAAATAGCCCTGCAGGTGTGGTTTGCGGAAAGATTGTTATGCTATGGAGCGTATGTTTTAAAATTATCAAGCCACTTTTTTTTTATACAACTGACGTGGCAAACAAGTATACGGCCCACCTGTTGGTAAGCGGTTACCGTAGCCTATGAGCGCCTGCAATACCGGGGCATCACGCAAGCGTTACCGACCCTGAACCCCATCCCCCCTAAAGAGCTCTGGCAACCTTACTCACCGCAGGAACACAACACTATTTGAAACAAATAATGTTATTTGGCTGCGATCTTCTGTAAAGAGGAGGTACCTTCCCAAACCTCCTCCTCCAGATCCTCGCTATGCCCTATCTAGGGAGTGCTAGTTCAATCGAATCTTTTTGACAGCTGCTCTGATTATAAGGCCCGATACCATTATATAGTGATGCTAAGTTGATAGTCACAAAAGTTTATGGTTCAAAGTGCTGATAAATTTGCAATTGAACGGCAATAGGACGAAATGGAGTGTAAGGGGCCCAAATAACACCGTTCGGAACACAAGCCAACCTCACCGGCCCGTAGTACACCCTGCCGATCAACAATCAAGGAACTCTGGTGGGAGGCCTATGTCTGATGATGATAATAAATAAATAAATATTCCGGACATATCACACATTGTCAACTGATCCCAAACTAGGCATAGCCTGTACTATGGGTACCAGAAACTGATATACATAATACATATATATTTAACACTCAGACACAGAACAAACATCTGTGTTAGTCACAAATGTTTGTCCAGTGCGGGAATCGAACCCGCGACCTCTAGCGCAGAAGGCAGAGTTACTACCAACTAAACTATGAGGCCAGTCTAATAAGTTGTCATGGAAAGCCGACAAAAAGTTATGTTGCAGTTAAAAGCATTAGTGAACAAGTGCCTTAACGCGTCTCATCAGATTTTTCCATTTCATATTCGAGCATCAGTATAAGAATTTTCATTCGCGCGATTATCTAAGCAATCCAAGTCATTCCCTTACAATTTTCCTCGAAATTTTCAATTTCACCCGGTCATTTTCCTAATGCTTGTCTTCAGCACTTAACCTATATTCCTCAGTCTGTGGCCCATCACATTTATAAAGAAAGAAAGCATTACAGCGATACCGAACGAAAAACATGTCGGGGGATATCTTAATGAAATTTTACAACGAAACATTTGCTGTCGCGCTAGCGATTTGAACCTTATTGCGTAGATAATAAGGTGTTATGTGTGGATTACTCTTGAGCACATAATTTGATCCGACACGTCGACAACACGTGACGTAAGAGCGCGTCATGACGGATTACATCTGTGTGTAGCGCCCTGTAGATAATTTAACAGTTTGTATGGTAGAGAGCGTCGGTACATAATGTAGGTAGGTATCTCTAACTCTTGAATGCAATACCTGCGCAATTCAATGTTGATGGCCATATTGCTCACAGAACTGAAAACTACTGGGGAAAAAAGGTTCTCGAACGGCGACCACGAACCGGACGATGCAGTGTTTGAAGGCGATGGATTACCGGGGGGGTTAGGTCCTAACCCTAGTTTGTAAGACGTATCAAATCCTAGTGATTTTATTGAAATAAACGTCTTTTGAATCTCATTTAAATGGTATTACGACAAAACAGGCTCACACGCAATTGGATCTCAAAACTATGACGCGATTTATGAGCGCGACTATACTTACAGTAGGTATAGTTGCGCTCAGTAACTGACCACGAAATAAACTGTGCAATAATAAATTGGGGGAATTATGAAAGAGGGGGTAGAGAGAGGGGGGGGGGTTGCGAAAGTTGCGTTATTGCCAATATTAAGCCTCGAGAGGTGGCGTGTAGGAAGTGTAGTGATATATAGACAGGGGATGGTATATGGGGTCCGTAGTAGGGTGACAATTTACTTGGCATATTATGTTTATTGTGATTCCTTTTAGTTTATTCTTACTTTTATGTACATGAGTCATGACTACGGACAAAAGCGCAAGTCAAATAGTGTTTTTTAAAGTTTTCATTTTTTTTATTCCCTATAATAATCATCTCCATTTAGAAAGCGAGAATGTATAGAGAATGAATCATATAGAGTTCTTTTCTATGGTTTAAGTAATGGATGAACAAATATTATATGATAAGGGAGCTATACAGCGTGTTCCGTCACTATTATACTTACTCGAAAGTGGCTAATTCTATCAACGAAAAGAAAAAAAAAAACATCATATAAAATATTTCATCTATTTTCCTCAATCTTTTTCGAATCAGCTGTTTTTCATCTTTTCACCATATCTAGCATAACTTATTCGAAATCAAGATACTACCTACACCAGCTGAATAATTGAGTTTAAACTGATTTGGTACCAAAACCGATCCGATTTTTGCATCGTGTTTATTCAATGAAACATTACGGATTTTCTGAAGTTGTATAAAAAACTTTATTCTTATACAATAATATACAAGATTATAAAACTGTTTTTATAAATAATATCAAAATGACATAACAATTAAGTAAAGAAGGCAGTTTAACAATTGAGAATATATTAGAAATTCCCATAGGCCTAAATCATTTACATCCACCCTAACCATCCGGTTAACTTCGATGCAAACAAAAAAGAAAAAAAAAAGAATTCAAGCCCCTCGATTCCTGAATAGATTTAAAGGCATTACGTTGAATATGCGCATAATAATATCTCTTTTGATACTTATCGCTTCATTTGATTTCATGATATTATGGCGATTTATATCTGATTTTATCTAACAAGGGCATTAAAATTGAATAAAACAGGCATAAGAGTTTTTTTTAAGCCACGATGATATTTGCATTATGGCGTTAGTATGGACTACAGTACTATTAATATTTATTCTGTGTTATGGAGTAGTGAAATGTTACTATTTTCTTTGTATCTCAAATACAGATTATGTCCTGGAATAAAAATCGTTTTGGAATGTATGAACAAAGCTCTTTCATAAGACACTTCATGTATTTGTATATATTTTTTTGTAAATTGGTCCTTATTATTGTGGACATAATATAGTGTATTTTTTTTAATATTGCTTATTGGACCCCTATATTATTATCTTTAAGCGTTCTTATGCTACGGTAGCCACTTACAGGTGGTATGCATGTTTGCAAACTAAGTTATAAAAAAAAAAGATATGGAATCAACTTGAATAATGTCACGTGTCTCAAATTCTTTAAAGGTTCTCTGTAGCCTATTTAATAATAATGTTAACCATTTTATTTTTGCTTAGTCGCATCCATAAAATGTATTTAAGCAATAACTTAAATCATAAATATTACGACACCATTGTTCTTGCTACTCCAACTCATTGCTTAGAAGGCTAGCAGTGAATAATGAAGGTCTTGTTACAAAAACCTATTGCAATGCCACGTTTCCTTCAAACCACTATACATTGCTGGCTGACAATCACCTAATCATTTTAACTCTTAAAATAATCTAGCAATGTACGAGGGACTGGTTAAATTCTAACTATGAGGTACGGTGATGATTTCGATTTCTCTGAATACACCGACGACCTTTGCACAATTAGGTAAACACAGTTTTTACGATACCAATATGCGATTTTGGTAATTGTTTGATTAATTCGAAATATCTTGTGGAAGCTTAAGTAATGTTCAATAGTTCGTGAAGTGATTTCTTGGGAAGTTAAATAAATCTTAAGATCACGTTGGCAGGACACTTAATACTCTTGAAACACTCCGGCTGAGCCATTATTGGTGATTTATATGACAAACTACATATACAATGTTGCGTGAAGCATTTACATTTCGTACAATCTCCATCCCCCGCAGCACCACCTTAAGGGTTGATTATGGAATTTCTTAGTTTACTTAGGAATTGCGGTGGTACATCCCGTTATTTTCATATACTCACTGACGGCGCGGCAGGCTAACATTGTAGTATTAGAATTGTACAATTTTATTTATTAATGTAATGAAATTTCGCCATAGGATTCGATTAAAGACACGGGTTAAGGCTACTTTTCCACCAGAGAGATGTGCAATGCAGCTATGATATGAAAGCTAAGCTACGAAAGTATGTGATCGTTTTTCCACTGATGCTAAGCTATATAGCGGAGCAAGTAAGATGTGCTATGAAGATGCGCAGCTCAAGCTATGCGATGCTTCTACAGTAGGGTAGGCTACACCACTCGCGACCATCCATCCATCCATTCAAACCGGGCATGACTTGGATTAGATTTCTTTATATTCAGATGTTTTAGTAAATAATTACTACCTAAAAAGTTGTTGGGTACGCAGGCGCAGACCTTTCGTTACGATTAGCACTGCCCTGCCAAGTGTCGGCGCACGAAACATCTAGGTAACGCCTACAACTGTTTGTGCAGTAGTGATAATGCGACAGTTACACAATCCTAACACGGCTTTACCTACGATGTTATTTTCGTAAATCTGCTTAGTATTATTAAAGAATATGGTTTTATTAATGCCACCTAGTTGACTCAACACCAACTCACTTACTCGACTCGAAGTAAACATTAAAATGTAAGCTTTCAAGGGTCAAATCTCTTTGTAATTACAGAGAATATTGGAGCCTTGGACATTTAGATGGAGTTGGCTTGCCGTGGTGGTCCCGGCTCAAGAATAGGCCCCTCGATTAATACCCGTGGATGTCGTGAGATGTCGCAACAATAGCTTTATCTGCGCTCGCCAACCCGCATGCCACGCGTGGCGAGAATGGGTAAATCCCCCCAAATGATTGTTTGGGTTGTTGTACAAGGTTGGTCGCGCTGGATATCTATGGGGGAGGCCCTATGAGGCAGTGGACGTCCTACGGCTAAAATGATAATGATGAGGCTTGCCCAGCACCTTTACCATCCTCTTAGCCTAGTCATCCTTATCCATAGGAAAAGGATCCTAGTGATTTTATTGAAATAAATGCCTTTTGACTTTGACTTTGAAAGACGTGGTTAAAACGTGTGGAATTGACTAAGCGGCGAATTTCTTCTTGATGTTTTCGTTCACCGATCTAAGCAATTGAGACAGCGTGTTTATGCGCGCATACATTTTCGAATAGAAATTCTATTGGTGAACGCCAAGGATTTTTACCTATGGATCGAAAGTATCGTAGTACCTCCCACTAGGCCAACACAGCAATAATCTCAGTAGCATAATCATAAGCCTGTAGAAGTCCCCTGCTGTGCATAGCTGTGCATAAGCTCTTAAATTTGATAGTAATAGTACGTGCACCAAGTTTTTGGCAGAACCAAAACAATTTAAAAATGTCTGCATGAATACAGAGCAGCGGTACGATTCCCGAATTGTTTCGTCTGCAATTTCAGATTCTGAATTATTTATTTACTTGACGTAGTATTGTTTGCATGCTGTCGTTGATAACAATAAATTGCCGGTGCTTTTTATTTATGGACGTTTAATTTTTGACTATATCTGAGACTGATGGACCGATGACATTGTTAAAGTTGCAAGTCTGTGTATGGAAAAGGCCGTTCGTCATGGAACGCCTTGGGCGAGGACTATGTATCATTTCAGCCGTTCGACGTCCACTGCTGAACATGGCCTCCCCCACAGACGGAGTAAATTCCTTATCATATGGGGGGATTTGCCCATACTCACCACGCTGGGCATGCGGGTTGGCGAGCGCACTTAGAGCTATCATTGTTAAAATGAGGGATGCTACTGCCCATCCCCTAGCTTTTTTCCCTTAGTCGCTTCTTACGACATCCGCGGATAGGTCCATCATTTCATCTTCACTTTTTATTATTATAATTTTTTTTTTTCATAATGTTTCAGGAATACATGTATGAAGGTACTCTTAAGCTTAATAATATATATATATATATATATATATGTATATATAGATATTTATATGTAGTATAGGTTGTATGTATTAGTTTTATGGAGTTATTTTTATTCATTGTCAGCTCTCCAACTTTTTATCTCTACTTTCAGCTAGCACGCTGACCTTTTTCTCTTATTACCTTTGAGGTTGGCTGTTAGAAAATGCTTGTAGCATTAAGCCCTCCTTTTGTGCAACTGTACTATGTGTGTGCAATAAAGTATTAAATAATAAAATAATAATAGGTAGATATGAAGGAGCCTATTCTTCAGCCGGGGCCACCGCGGCAAGGACTATGTATGTGACTGATCACATCTAGGTAACGAATGCACACAGCCTATCCTGCCGTGATACATTTCAATTGGGTGCGACCCAGTTTCGATAAGACACGGTAAGACAACCGATTACCGCACTGCACGCTATTATACAACTATTCAGTCGTCGGTTTCACTCAAAAATTCGATCAGTGTATTTGCATGGAACAAATAACATTATTTGTTTCAAATAGTGTTGTGTTCCTGTGGCGAGTAAGGTTGCCAGAGCTCTTTAAGGGGGAAGGGGGTTCGGGGTCGGCAACGCGTGCGTGATGCCTCTGGTATTGCAAGCGCTCATAGGCTACGGTAACCGCTTACCATCAGGTGGGCCGTAAACTAGTTTGCCACCTCTGTTGTATAAAAAAAAAATTAAAAAAATTAAAAACCTTCTATGATATATACGTCTAATTTATTTATTTTTCAAAAATATACTCAGTATTACAGTAAGCACAAATGCGCTGTGATGTACACATTTCTTATTTATAAATTATAATTAACTAGCTTACGCCGGTGGCATCGTTCGCGTGGTGCTTTCATAAAAACTAGTCTATATACTATTCTATGTAAAGAACTTTATCTATTCCAAGTTTCAACGAAGTTTAGCCGTTACGGCGTGATTGAACACATCCAAACATCTGAACATCCAAACAGACAAACAAACTTTCGCATTTATAATATCAGTAGGACAGTAGGATTTCTATCACGTAGTGAAAACTCCGAGCATAGCTCTCTCCATACCTATATATATACGTGAGACATTTATTAGCATGCTTGTGTATTGCGCTGTACCATTGTCAATAGTACACTAACTCTGGCAAATTATCACCTGGTAAGCGGTCATGTTTTACTTTAAGAGACAGCTAAATAGAATAAGCTACTGGCATAATAACCTATTAGTATTAACATATGGTGTCACTGGTTCTATTATGGTCACCTGTATTAGTTCATTTCATTTATTCACATGTAAATGATGTAAATTTCATTTATTAACATGTTAATGATTACTGAGGTATTTAGTTTAATAATAATAATAATACATATTAAATAAATATTCCGGACATATCACACACGGTCAACTGATCCCAAACTAGGCATAGCCTGTACTATGGGTGCCAAAAACTGATATACATAATAGATATATATTTAACACCCAGACACAGAACAAACATCTGTGTTTGTCCAGTGCGGGAATCGAACCCGCGACCTCTAGCGCAGAAGGCAGAGTAACTACCAACTGAGCTATGAGGCCAGTCGAATTATAAGAAAATTTATTACTTACTTATATTGGAACTATAAAATAACGCAGGGTAGGCAGAGACCACGGTTCCCATTTGCTAAGATTCTGACATACCTACCACGTTTGCTTCATTCACTATCATCACATTAACAGCTTGACAGACGTATTAGCAAATTTTCAACCAAATCGGTCAACAATTACAAAACAAGGTACAAGTTGCTGTATTTTACCTATTAACATACAGCTTGTAAAAAAGGAAGTTATTTATTCTAGGGCGTGTAGGTTTTCTCGCTTTTCTGCTTGAACAGTTACTATGGTAACTGGGCACATGTCATAACGTTCGTTGTTTTAAATCATTATAATATTACATATCACGATTTATTTAAACATCCTGGAAGTCAGAAAAATCCACATGCAACGCACACGATTTATTTACTACTTGCGTATAAGGTTTAAAGGTAGTTAAATAAGTAATGTTGCTTTAGCATATTGCTGTTAATGTGTTAAGCATACTGTATTGTTGTAATTTGAGTGTGCCATGGTCAAGTGTTGGCTTCTGTCATTGAGATTAGAAGCTGAGCTGACTGCCTCAAATAAGAGTATTTTTTATAAATAAACAGATCGAGACTTCGATTTCTGATAGACTGGGTTGACGTTGCACAGGCTCGTGAGGTGTGGAGGGAATGGGGGAGGCCTTTGCCCAGCAGTGGGATGAAAACGGCTGAAAATAGATATAGAAACTAATTGGCCCGATTCGGCTTGTGTTTGATCTATTTTTTAATCAATGAACTCCATTTTGGGCCTCATAAGATGCGAATTTTCAAAATTATTTTCTTAGTACGCCCGTACGCAACAGCAATTCTCCAACTTTTATGTCAGTTTAGGCTGTGCATTAGTCAATTAGTCATGTTAAGATTGATCGATCAATAGCTCCTCTAGCTCTTGAGGTGACTAAAGAAAAACAACCAATGAAAACAGAGGAGAAATAGAGTTTTTCACATCAGATATTGTACCTTCTCTGATTTGAAAGACTCTACCTTAACTGTACCTTCTCTTATCACAAGCTCTACGGATATTGAAAAGTTTTACAGCAAATAGGTACATTAAAGAATTCCGCGCCTGACCGAAGTGCACATCCAACACTATTGCGTCCGATATTAAAGGCTCGTGGCTCTGACGGAACCCGGCACAATGTGGACTGTTTGCTGTGCATTGCCTGTGTCAATAGCGCTGTAGAAAAATCAGTAGCTCAGCTACATCAAAGATTTTTTTATAAAACATGCATACGGGTTTTGGTAAGTGGTTGCCGTATCTTATCAACGCTTGCAATACCAGAGACATCACGACATGCACGCGGACCCCGTATTATAATATTTTCCACTACTCAATCGTATTTGTTAGATTTACAATAACATATAACATTCCACTTTGTGGGATTAAATTTGCGGGTATTGTTGGGAATTATGAAGAACTAGCTATTTCCGTTCCGCTTTGCTCGCGGTTTCGCTCGCTAGGTACCTATAGAAAGTAAGTTCCGCTGCTGTGGGAAAGAAGGACTAACCAACCAACCAATACATACACTTTTGCATTTATAATTTGTAAATTAGGATCGAAGTTCTAGCAGAACAAACTTCAACTATATCCTTTAGGAAAGGATTCTATATAAATTCCATTCTCAGAGCATACATTTAGATTTCTAAGACTTCATCTTGCACTCTCTTCTGTTAGCCGTTATCTTCGCATTTACTTTTATCTTACTTATGTAATCTTTAATACCGACCATCCATCTTTTCTTAGGCCTTCCTCTACTCATATATCCATCCGCATTCATACGTAACACTCTTCTCGTTCATGACTTTCATCCTTCCTGACATGCCTATAATTTCACATACTGCAAAGTTCATGGTAGCAAAAACCTAAAAATGGATTTCAAAGCAAGATACTGAAAGGAGTTAAGTTACTGGTTTCTTAGCTACTGTGCTACTAGACAGTGCATGGCCGTGGCTGTGCCAACACTGTCATTGAAAAGTATCTACTCGCGTCAGATAAGGGACATCGAAGGCTCTGACCACACAAGAAGGATTTTATAGCTCTAGAGTATGGCATCTTTTATAGCTTAGAGCGTGTTAATAAAATTACGATTCGTTGTAATTGTTATTCTCGGTAAGTATTGCGTTTTGTAACAGTTTGTTCAAGTAGTCCATCGACTAAACTGTTATGAACGACTAGATTATGTTCAGATAGAAGAATAGGCCCTTCTGTGTATATACCTAATGTCATGGGCCACGTGGATGTCGTAAGAGGCGACTAAAGGGGAAAAAGCTAGGCAGCAGTTTCCCATAATTTTAACAAACATATTTCTATCTCGCCAACCCGCGTGCTATGCGTCGTGAGTATGGGCAAATTTCCACACGATATTAAATCGAAAATCTATGGGGAGGCCTATGTTCAGAAGTGGACATCCCACGGCTAAATGATGATGATGACCAAGTTAGACCCCCAGATTTGTGTAACACACAAACATATAGCAAACAATACCTAATCCAATTACTGAAACATAACGGAAGCCATGTAATTCTGATTGCCTTCACTGGCTTCACTGATTAAATTACCTTCGCAATAAGAGCACCACTACAATTAACCACAATTTACTAATTAATAAGCAAGATTCATTCATTCATCATTGGTGTATGGCATTTAAGCAAGTGATGAAGATAATATTAAAACCCAACACCCGTCAGTCACATACATACTCCTAACCCCACACGAGGAGTCCCTGTGTCGTGGGAATCAGAAACTACGAGTACCATGGTACCACAGCACCCAGACCCCGACACAAATATTTGCAGACCACGCAATCATTTGTTCCGTCGTCGCGGGGATGGAACTACCATCTCTTCCGTCTCAGCCGGGCAATCACCCGCCACGCTGGCGAAGTCGTCCGGTGCGTGTGGTTAATCTTGCGCCTTCTTATACGCTGACAATCTGAGTTTTATCTGTGTAGACGCAAACAGATACAGGGAGTGAGGTGATAAGGATGGGACTTCCCATCCTTATCACCTCAGACCAACAGTAGAGCAGCCTAGAGCATAGACAAAAAAATGAATTTCCATACTTTAAAGCAACTTGAAAGAAAATTAAATACCTATTTTAGTTACTACTTGCGTGGTTCACCATGCCTCTCGATCATGGGAACTCTTATAGCTTATTACAGTTATGCAGAAATTTTGCATAATAATACTAATAAATATTTTGTTTTATTCGGGAAAACATACAATTATACTTAAATATAACGTAGCACGGCACGTCCAAAAATTAGGGTATACTTAAATAAGGGCACTGTGCAAAAGTGCGTAGACAGACATATTAGTAGGTAGAATTAAGACTCGTCAAAAACTACAGCATTTTTAATTCATCAGATTGTTAAAAAGCCTGTTACTGTCTGGTTTGCCCTACTTTATAACGTAAAAAGAAAGCTACATAAAAGCTTACAAGAGCCAGCCTTCCATCCTCATATCTAGGAGCTTCTAGTAGAAACGGCTTGTCTTATTTAAGCAAAATCGCAAACAGACTCGCTGGGACATGATAACCATCTCGAGACGAGAGCGCCGGTAGACAACGCGGCCATTCTGCCAACTGAGGAAAAT
The DNA here is from genome assembly GCA_947579855.1 of Anticlea derivata. Classification (NCBI taxonomy): domain Eukaryota; kingdom Metazoa; phylum Arthropoda; class Insecta; order Lepidoptera; family Geometridae; genus Anticlea; species Anticlea derivata. Next base: position 2,575,850 of record OX388266.1, read on the forward strand.
GTCGAGCAGCCATAGAGTAGTGCGAAATGGAACGACAGTAGAGTCCCCTCCAATAAATGTACCATAACCGTAAATAATAAAGATACTAAACATGACACATAATTAAAACAATTGCGTGACTGACTAGCTTATAATCAATGCACAGCCAAAACTAGATGTCCTAAGACTATCAAATTAGGGGGTAGCTTTCCGAATTTCCGATGCCCGAAACTCAGCCCGATATTCTAAGTCGGTACTCAATCAATTCTTCGATTAGCAAGTGCGTCAGTCATCGATCAGCTTTATGTTGATAGACCACAGACGTAGTGTCTGATATATTATTCGAGTGAAACAAACATTGTTAAAGTTACGACTTAGAATACCACAGTAAGATAACGGAGAGGAACTCTGAGAGGACATTTAAAAAAAATGAATAAATTATTCAGCCCTTTCTATGAAATTAATGTTAGGCTGCTGTTATTGTGAGTGTAGTGAAAGCATGTTAACGACTAAAAATACCTGGATCAATCCATGTAGTTGAAGTTTGTATGAAAATCACTACTTACATGTTATATTTTTCCATATTATCTACCAATATTATCAGAAGAAATGAGGAGTCGCCATAATTTAACTACACATACAAAAACTCACTCAGCTTTAGCCTGTTCCATTGAAGATACGGTATCTAGACCTTATTCACTCTTCGCAAAATACTCTTAGAAAAAGTTCCGTGCACTCCCAACTTTCGTGAGTGTCACTCGAAACAACGGATTTAACTTTTGAGAATACTTTTTCTTGATTGTGCTCAAGTGCCTTGTTATTTTTTAGAGCTAGACTCGACTTTCAAGGGAACTCTCTAAATACCAAAGTGTGATTTATGTACCCAAGAATGTACTTAATTTTGACGAGATTGGTGGCTTCAGTTAGTGTAATATGTGATGTGTAAAAAAATAAAAAAAGGTTAGGTTTTGGATGTGCGAGTGAATAGTGAATCAATCAATGGCTATTTCTTAGTGGATCCAGCTCGAGACATGACACTGCAAAGATTTAGTGATTTGGTAAAAAAGCTTTGTTCTCACACACACGTCTTCGAATTTACAGGTTCTCTAGTGTTAGCAGTCCGTCTTTTGTTCTCAACTCAATTAAAAGTTGCCGGTCGCTGCGGAGTTCCGGAACGGAGCCGTAGCCGGCGGTTAAGTGGTTTGCCCGGGTTACAGGTATATCGTGTACACGTAGCTCAACGATAGGATACCGGAACATTTCCATTTGGATACTTCGAGTTTTGACCGTTCGAACTGGCAACAGACCCGTCAATCGCTAGGGCTGGTAAAGAAAGTAACCTGATGATTTACTAGCTTCAGCCCGAGGCTTCGCTCGCGAGGTACCTACATAAAAAGCCTATATGCTATTCCAGGTAAAGAACTCTTTATAATCCAAGTTTCAACGATATCGATTCAGCTGTTATGGCGTGATTGAATAACAAACATCCTCACAAACTTTCGCATTTATAACATTAGTAGGATGCAGCGTCAGGTGGAACAACTTTTTACTCGCTAAGACTACGCTGTAGTGCCTGGGACAGTATTAAGATGGAGTAGGCTTTTTCAGAACCTTTTTTTTAAGCCTATACCATCCTGTTACCCTGGTCCTGACATTTGGGACACTTGGCGAATTAAAGTTTCTTAGCTAATAAGTTGGTGTAACTTATTTTTCGTTTGTATTTCACGTCTATTTTGATGACGGTCATAGCTTGGGATTGAATATCCTCCGTTTCGATTATAAGTAAATATGTAAAACTATAAATAAACTAACGTAAATTCAACTATATATAAGACATTTCAAAATAATCCATGCGGTTTCAATTAACAAATCAATATTGAAGTTTGAATGATCAGCTTATTGTAAACCTGAATGTTGAAAAGCTACTGTGAATGTTGAAGGATAGATAGATTAACACTTTATTGTACACGAGGATTACATATAAATCTACAACAAACATAATGTAGTACAATGGGCGGCCTTATCACTGAAAGCGATTTCTTCCAGGCAACCTTCAGGATTGTGTCTTGAGTACGCCTTATGGAGGCTTTTTTTCTCCCAAAAACACTGTAGAGCTATTCAACATCGACTCAAATAAACATGTATTTGACACTTAAAATGCTATTCGGAAAATTACTCTTTATCTTTTTAATTAGTTACTCAATTGGGTTAACTGCGCTAATAATTAAACTTATGTTCACCAACTCATGACCACCGGTTAAAGATCACACGCACACAGATCTATCATTAAGTTTATTTTTTCAAAACAAGCTTTTGTAACATTGGTAATGGTTACCGCGAGCTGATGAAAGTGAGCTCAAAGATGGCAGTCTACTAATATTCATCTAAAACTTTCGTTGTCGACCTTTAAACACCATCATCAGATCAGCTCGCTTTCAAAATAATGTATTGCCATCGGACCTTGACAGGCAAAGTTTCAACTCAAACGGACAACAGGGACCGTATGAAAATCAGTTTGCCAGATTTGTACCACTCACAAACCAACAAGCAATTTGAAGCTTGTAAAAGAGTCGATCGGGGCAAGCATCGCGGGCCACAACTGGATGAGGCTTACACAGAATCAAGGAAAATGGCATATACAAAAGGAGGTCTATACCTGGCAGTGGATGATGACGATGATGATGATGATGAAAAGAGTCTTTCGGGGAACAGCCGTTGCAATGCATTTAGTAGTGAAAACTAACCTTATGATAACAGAACTATTAAGGAACCAATAAAAAAATCAACAATCGATTAAAATGAGGCCGTTCCAACTGACAGTTAACTAAGATATTTATCCAGAAGCCCCGGTTAAACAGCGAGCTATAAGCTATTTTACGCCTGTCCACATCTGCGACTATCACCGTTAATTAGCGCACTAAAATTATGTAGGTAACTGTCGGCGAGAGACGCAGGTGTGAGTGTGGCGTTACTTATATCATATTGACATTACCGAATGCTCACACTATTGAATGGGACGGAAATGTCAAAAATTATAGCTAATTTGCTTTAATTTAACACTGACAAATGCTATATATAGAATGTGATTCATAAAACGTATATTATCCGGAAAGGTGAAACTTATACTATCAACAAAAACAAAAAATATTCAAAAGATTATAAAAAAGTCCCAAACTTTTTCAAATAAGCTGTTTTTATATAGCAATTTTTACCATATTTAGAACTAATTATGAATCACCTCGTATTATTTGAGGCCTACCATGACGGCATCTTACTGCGACCTAAACTGAATTGTTATTGATATTTTAAGCGATTTTGCTAGTCCTTGAAACCCTTGCTAGTCAAGCTATGCAGTGTAAATATCTGTGAGCTATAAAAACGCTCGCCGTTTGAAAGCACCTTGAATCTTCGCAGTTCAACGTGGCATTACAACTGATACAAAACAAATGTGTGATATACTGCCGCAGCAGTAGTGAATTAGTAGGCGCAGCACAGATTAAAGAGAGTAGGATGCGTCGAATGCGCGCTACACGTTAAATACGAGCTCTTTCCCAATAGGGCTGCCATGGTTCCACTTTTGATAATTACAATAAATTCATGTATCAAATTTGAAAAAAATATGTATATGCTCGTTTCTTTTAACCTCAAGCATGGTAAACATCCTAGTCTCAGAACTCCAAGCAAACAAATCTATGAAATTAACTAAGTGGATAGTCAGACTCACGTCCACATATTACGTGAATGAATAAATGAATGAAAATGCTTTATTGTACACCTTACAAATTGAAAAATATAAAATAAAACAGAAACTAAAACTAAAGACCATAACTGTACAATGGGCGGTCTTATCGCAAAAAAAGCGATTTCTTCCAGACAACCTTTGGATGGAGTAAAGATAAAATTAGAGGAAGATATTACGTCCACATATTACGTGGCACATTTTGTAGCAGATACCCGAGTCCGTGATGTTTGAAAGTTACTCACCGGTGAGTAGCGAAAAGTGAATAACGTTGCGGTTTCTTTAGGGGGTCTTTACGTAACAACTCACAAAACGGTAAGGTATTCACTTTTCACCACTCACCTATGGAAAGTAGCTCGCAAACTTTAAAACTCCTCCTCTCTAAAACTGAATGCCTGTCAAGCAATGTAGGGAGCGTTGACGTAACACAAGCGTAAACACAGTGGAGGGACGCTCAGTTTTACATTAGACGATCACCTCCTTTAATCATTGCTATTCTTATAGGAGACTAGCTTCCGCCCGCGGTTTCGCTCGCGTGGTGTACATAAAATGTAGCCTATATGCTATTCCAGACTATAATCTATCTCTGTACCAAATCCGTTTGGCCGTTTAGCCGTGATTGAATCCCAAACATCCTCATAAACTTTCTCATTTATAATATTATTAGGATCTGTGAATCACTTAATATATATATGTATTTTATATCCCAGATATGGATGAATAACGATATTTAAATTAAGAAATTATAAGTGATTATAAGTTCAGCCGAAGCAGAACAGCTAAAAACTAGTTATAGACTCATTTGAGTGTTCCCCTCCACGGAAATCTTTAGTAAAAGGCGAAAGATTTGTACGTGTTGAAGGGAAACCAGAGTGAAGATACATTCAATCGAACAATGTCCGGATGACGAGCCGTGTGTTTTCGTCAGCGCGATTCAGGATCGGAACATTTTTACTAGCGACATCTAGTTCTGCTTTGGCGCACTACAGAGCGCTTTGAATCACTCGCAAAAAATCTAATAACAGCTAGAAAATGCCTTCATCCATTAAAGCAAAAAAATGGCGTCATTAACACTTTATGATAAAAAGAAAACTGTCCTTATAATCTTTACATGAGTGCCAACCCTAGAACCCAGCGTGATGCGAATTACAGCGGGTACCCAGATTACCTATTGGGCAACGTTTTGCAGCGCCTAAACAGTTAAGCGCTCGCGGCTCGCTCGCTCCCAATTGCATTGCCATTGCATTATTTAGAGCGCGCATTGTATTGCAAAATAAATGATAATGCAGTTCCGACGATGCGTATGAGTGTACAGGATTAATTGTCATTTGAAATCACATCGAGCGGTATTGGCATTTGGAATTTAGTATGTAGGAAGTTCCTGATCACAGCCAATTCAGATTTAAATTCAATACACAGTAGGATCACTTTGACTCAGTAAATCTAATAACTTTGATTATAGGAGCATGTTCTATTATCGTAGACTAGTGCAAGGATGAATTACTCTAGTTTTATTAGTCACTAGCTAACCCGACAGACGTTGTCCTGTCCAAATTTCGATAAAAGTGCTAGTGATCGTTTTGTGAATTTGATAACATATTTTTTACAAAAACTAAAAACCGACTTCAAATTCCTGAATATTTACAAGATTAACACCAACCTCTTTTTTATGTTATCAACCTCTTTGCGTTTTGCTTACCTACTGAGGATGACACTGGCCACAAACACTTTCGAACAATAAACCAAAGTAAGTATGACATTCATGCATATATCAATAACTCATATGGTACTGGCTGACTGACAGACAATAAAACGTGGTGGTTTAATTCTCTTTGACAATCAACGCAGAGCCTAACCAAAAGTCCTAAGAGTATGAAATTTGCTGGGTAGCTTCCTGTTGTAACGTATGGGTGCACAGAAAGGAATTCCCGACACACAACCCCTAAGGTTAAAGTTTATGTCAAAATAGCAGCCACCGAACGAGCCGCGGGGATAACCAAACCATATCACAGTAGACAAAAAAAATTTAGGCAAGTCGTGATTTCAAAAGGTGTTTTTTATTTTTATTTTATACGGAGGCAAACAGGCTTACGGCCCACCTGATGGTAAGCGGTTACCGTCGCCTATTGACATCTGCAACACCTGTAGCATTGCTAATGCGTTGTCTGCCCTGGAGAAATCTTTTTGTATTTGGATGACGTTTATTTAAGTTTTACGGGACAAGTAGCAATCCCTCAGGAATTAAATGGGACCACCCCGGGATCATACTCTATACACCAGCGAAAGAATTATAAAACTTTAAAGTCTCGATAAGATAGACAGTTTATCGTCTTGATGATTCTCAAAAAGTGATAAAATACTTAAAACGCGTTACGTACACTTTCGATCATTGCATGTCGTAGAGCCTTGCCTTTGAATATTGAAAGTAGCGCAAACAAAACTGAGAACGAGTATTGCCTTACAATATATTATTATCATAGTGTTTGCGAACTCACTTGGCGATCATTATTTGACATACTAGTTTGTGTCCGCGGCTGTGCTCACGTGTTATCTATATAAAAGTAGCCTACAATTTTCTATTCTAGGTAAGGATAGATAGATAGATAAGCTCTTACATATATATCTATAGTACACAGAGGAAAATAGCATAGGGAGAAACAACCAATATTAATTAAGGATAATGGGTGGTCTTATCGCTTAAACTGATCTCTTCCAGACAGCCTTAAAGAACTCTATCTGCGCCAAGTTTCCTCGAAATCGGTTGAGCCGTTACGGCACGACTGAACCACAAACATCTAAACACCTTCAGACTCTCATAGTAGTAGAGTAGGGTCGTAAGCGAGAATTTGTTTAATTAACGATAGAGTCGCTTTTGAGATTTTCGCTTACGATAATCTCTAAGCGATTATCATCACAAAGCGTGCGTGAAACTATCTCCTTCTTAATGAGATACATGAAAAAAAAAATGGTTTTTCAATATTTATCCCGCAGCGGGAATCGAACTACTTGCGTCTTAGACGGGAACCCATCCGCTACGCCACCGAGGTCGTCATAAAAAACGTGAATTTTGCTTAGTCGTGCATATATATCGGAAGTTATTTTTATGTTATATGTGTGTACTAGAGTAGTACTGTTTCAAGGTACAACAGTGTCATTGACTCAGGTATCAATATCAGGTATACAAATTAATGATAGCAATTACCGTTTGAATTAAATTGAATAATTGAGTTGCCACCAGTTTCTTCTGACGTCAGTGTTGCCACATACATGAATATTAGATTGTCTGAATGCGTTCATGCAGATTACTTGTTCTTTTATGATACAAGGGTCAGTGACCGATAGTGTAGAAAAGCGTTGGTGAAGCTTACCTATTTGTTCGTTATGTACCTTCCTAACTTCCAACCTTCAGTGCGGTCGCCAATGAATATATTACCGCCACTATCACGTCACCAGAATTGACCAGAGGCATCTTTGGTCATTCCCCTCGCGACCAAACCTCGTTCAGGCAAAAAAGCAACAAAAAGATTGAAACTGTGGAAAGAGGACAGGCCTCTTGATTTCGCTATCCCACAGGAGCTACTGCATCCTCGATAAGACGTCGTGGAATGCATGGAAGTCGCTAAACCGATTTCACACGCAGATGGGCCGTTGCAGATTCAGTATGTGTGAATGGGGGTTTAGGGACTCGAACCTAACCCAATGTGATTGTGGTACTCCAATACAGTCCATGCCACACTTGCTGGTTTGTCCTATTTGCCCAAACATCCGCACGAGAGAAGACCTCAACGCGGCTACCTATTACTATTAAACAATATAAAATGTGAAGCGAAGAAGAAGGCAAAAAAAAACAATTATTTTTGCTTTTTATAATGAAGCTCTATTACATGTTAATCACGTAATTTAGACCATTCCCTCCAAATTGCCAGGATTGTGATGTGCAGGGAACGGGCGGCAGAGCGTATGTTCATAGTCAGCACCGTGCGTTCTGCGCCCCTGTTTATATGAAACCCAGTTCAGCAATTTCCCTTTTTTTCCTCTATGTATTCAAATGTAGCTTGTAGACTTTTTTTTTCTATATCCTTTAATTTTCATAGTTACCTATATTTTTTTTTTGGATGTATATAATCTCTTTTAGTCCTTAGGTCAGGCACTGGAAATGGGGACACAGTTTATCATTCTGTAATTTCCAGTATTCTAAATTGTATCCTGTACCCATGTTTTTACGTTCAAATAAATAAATATTAAAAAAAATATTGCAGGAGTGGTCTCAGTCAAAAGGTTCACCTATAGTTATGCCCACTAAGCATTACAAATCGAGGTAACTTGAGAGCGCTTACGTAACACTCTATACACTTGTTTAAACACAACGTGCGCCCGCGCAGCCTTCGTGCGATAAACATCTTTAGATTACGAGAATATAACAATAAAACATGGAGTTTATCCTGCGTTTAAATCGTACAGAATTGTCTGTTGTTTCCGAGATAAGGTTTTAGAAGGCAGATTAGGTGCTGGTTCGTTTTGTCTGGTGTTTGACTAGATAAAGCAACTTTCAGCCTCATTTGGGCTTTTGGGGGACTGCTAGCTGCATTCACCGAGGCGTTTCAGCGCGTATGGTATCTTGGGTTTAATTTATTCATTGAAATTTCAAGGATAGTTTTGAAACGTGTTAAATCAAGTTGAATTTATCCTTTGACAACTTTATTATTAATGAAGTAAAGGCATAAGTCCCAAGCCTTTTTTTGTCATCTAAATAGTCGGATATTTATAATTTATGATAAACAGTAAATCCGAAAATTCTCTGTAATTTTTTTATTTAAAAAACAAATAACGAAAAACTGGTGTTAGCGATTTCTAAACATCCACGTACATAGATGTGAAAAAAATTACTGAAGTTTGAGTTAGAACAAAAGTTAAAGGTCCACGCGAGCGAAACCGTGGATACAGTTTTTAATAAGATTTTTATAGAGTCTACGTTTCTATGGTTGGCTCTGGTAGTTGGTTCGTTGGCTGCAAGATAGAAGCCTTCGGGCAGCCTGCCAACTTCATCACCAGATTTGAACACCACCTATTACCGTGGTAACTTTTTGATGTTAAAACTTTCAAAGGTAGGCGTCCTCGTCACACACAAACACACACGCACTTATACACAAAATGAAGAGGGACAGTATGCAATGTACGCAACTAATGTGATAAAGGTATTTATGTAGGTCAAATTGTTTCTATTTTAAAGCCATACGCACTTTTTTCTTTTTATAAATTGGGGTATTAACACGATGTGTTCCGTTATTATAAAATAAAATTACATAAAAAGAAATATTAAAATATGAATTTAAGTGGAAGGATAGGTATGGGAAAGGGTAGAGCAAAGAAAAGATAGATGGATTGTGTGAAAGCCGACATGAGCAAGAAAGGAGTGAATATTGACATGACGGCTAATTGAGGTGAGTGGGAGAAAACAACATGTTGTGCCGACCCCATATGAAGTAGGATGAGGGCAGGGAGCTGAAGGTAAAAGGACCGATATTGAAATATTGCCGAAGATGAGTGAAATTGTTTTTTTTTATTGTCAGTGCTGTATATGTTACAAAAAAAACCTATATAGTACAACCGATAAAAAAATAATGTGTATCTTACACATATAGATGCAAAGATACGCGCGACAAACATAGCTCGGTCTGCCGGATAAAAAAGCTTTTGGATTTCTTAGCATTACAATGCTGCGAAAAAAATACGGAATAATAAAATAACACATAATAATAATCGAATAAACGTCAGGTATGTTTGTTTACAACGCACGTTATTTTTATTCACAACCCGTTCACATTCTCGAACGCAATAATTCCATCCAATATCAACAAGAGTGCTATTTAAAACAGACAAATTGTTTGCTGACGTTTACAGATACCATAAAAAAGTGTATAAAAGTTGCTCGAAAGCTTAGCGTAAAAAGGTTAGTAAAAAATAGGTTAGTATTATCACAAAATCAGAGCAGTGTGTGATGAAGATATGGCATAATATAGTCTCAATGAATTTTAACTGAGAAATTTTGAGGTAGTCATTCTGTTTCCCAATGAATTATCTCGTGACCTTTGTATCATTGGTATAAGATTCTAATTGCAACGATTTAACAGACTTGCAAACGAATAACTATACATTTTATAATTGTGTGTTACTTTGTATAAAAGTTTAATTTCAGTGCTTCTGTTGCATTCATTCATATTGTTGCATAATTTTCAGGACTATCACTGACTTTGAGTTATCTGTAGATCGTTTGCAACTATCTCTAAATCGGTCGACTGTTTATTTGTGTGTTTGCGTGTGTGGTTGTGTGTGTATGTGTGTGTGTGTATGTGTGTGTATGAAGTATAATAATTATATGAATATAACAAAAATCTGGCAACCTTTTTCAATAATAAAATTTCCACCCAATAAATATAGTCAAATAAAGATGTAGTCGTAAAGCTCCTAACCCCATTTTTCGTTGATCAACGTTCGAGAAACTGACTGATTTGTCTGTGACACATATTGTTTGTTTGTTTAAGCCCGGATAATGCAATCGTAACACAAACATCGATGCACCGTAGGAATGTCCATTGTGATCTCATGTAAACAATTCCTAAGCCGTCACGTCAATGCCTATCCAGTTATTGATTGATTCATTTGTTTAAAGTTTTAAAATATTTATGCACATTGAATTTCTAATTTCATTGATTCCTAATGTTTTCTCATGTATTTAAAGTGTTGGTTCATAAATCTCAATCTTAAAACAAAAGCCAAGGTACAGTCGCTTGTATTAAAATGTATAGATTTATAATCTTCGAAATGATGGCATAGTACAAAACAAAGATTTATAAAGCAAAAACTCAATAATTGTGTACCTAACCTTCTGGTTACTTACTTATGCTACTTTCCCCTTTACTATATACTTACCATGTCCAACAGTTTAGTGACATTTTTTTGAAAATTATGAATGGTTTACATGTGAGCCAAGCCGTGTTTGTTGATTGAAGCCGCCTGATTCTTCTAGGCTTGGTCGCGAGGAACAGGCATAGCTTCACCTAGTTTCTAAGACGTTTCAAAGTGATCCTAGTGATTTTATTGAAATAAACGCCTTTTGACTTTGACTTTGACTTTGAGAGCTGAGATGATAGAGGAAAATAGAACAGAATACATTTTGTGCCGACCCCACATGATGTGGGATAAGAGCTGGAAGTTGATGACGAAAGGTGTACATTAACAGTGTAGGTGACAGTACCTCCACAAAAATAAACGTAAATGTGTCACATTACATTTTTCAGGCATAAAATCACTATGTTTTTTGAGTAATAGGTTAATTAAGTATGTACTCAAAGAAATAAACAATTAAAAATGTTTATTTGTAAATGATATGAATTTAATTGTGCCTACCATAAAAATATCTAATCATGAGTAAAGCCAGCGTAGCAAAGAGGATAGTGGCAACAAATAATTACAGGAAAATGACAATAAATGTATTTTACGCTTATTTGCAAAACGGGATAAAATGAGGAAAACAATAAGTAGGTCCTTTATATTCTGCATGTACACCCAGTATACAAGTAGGTACATAACGGAACCGGTGGACTATCATTGCTCTTAGAATCTCTTTAAATTGTATTTAAAAATCATCCTTACGTTGAATAATTAAAGTCAATTTTGTGTTTGTATTTCTAAGAGCGTACGACATAGCTCAACGATATCGCAAGCTCTTATGAGTCCAACAAAATTGACTTTACTCAGTAGACTTAACGATCATTTTAAAATAATTTAACGACATACCGCACGTCGTTCGAACATGGTTTTGGGCCTTAACTTATATATAGCGTCGGGTGGAACTTTTTACTCACAAACGCTTTAGACTGCCCGTGACTTGTTTAGATGGAGTAGGCTTGCCCAGCACCCTTTTCCTTCTAGATGTTTTCCTTAACCGTTATGCGTACTAGAATGATCCCTGGCCATCCACGACCAACAACTCCCAATAGGCCAACAAGGTTGGTGGTAAGGAGTATACAAGATGATGCATAATTGTGTGTTGTCGTGAAATGGCCTCATTGTACACCTAATTGGAAATAAAGTTTGTTCTATGGCTTTTGGAAATTCAAGTTCTATGACTTTGGTATCATTACACCGACTTCTTCTTCTTGTGGTGTCACTAATTCTTTCTTGGTCATCCTGTCTTTGGTCAGTGACCAGGTTGAGGTATGGTGGCCCTGAAAAGGGCCTATGACCGTCGATGAAAGAATCAGTGTATTGAAAGGATTAAAGTGCGCCTCTTAGAGGCTCCTTTCGTGCACAAGAGTACACCGACAAGAGCTAAGCTCTTCAATCATAGATAGATGACTTTTGGAAATTTTTCATTGAAAAGCTCAGAACAAAAATCATCTGTTTTGGGTTCAAATCAGCTAAAACTCAATTATTAAGCTGTTTAAGTAGTAATCTTGAAGTCAAACTTCTCGTACATATAATTATTACTGATAAAAAAATACCAAAAACAGCTCATTTGGAAAAGATCGGGAAAAAATCAGATATATATTATTTATTCCGCTATTCTTCCTTTCTGTTGGTAGAATAAGCCCCTTTCGGAATGGTATACATAATAATATTATAAATCACCTTGTATAAAGGATTCCCTAAGAATTCCTCGGAAAGGAATAAACAGTGAAGAATTGAAGTTTGTAAGAAAATAACTCCATGCAAACAATAAAGGTGATAAAGCACAAGGATACATCACAAGGGAAAGAGTAGGTACTCTTATACTCCTTAATTTGAAATTCACTAAAGCGTTTTAGGAGTATTTTCACCTTTCACTAAAACTCACTGTTTTAGTACAAACAGTCCGACGTTCGAACGAAAACGAATAGCCAAATAGTTTAACCCCATTACCTATTTGCTGGCGCTAATTAGCAGCGAACGAAGCGCCAAGTAAAATTACAGACCGCGCAAAAATCATGGTGTTACAGACCGGTAGTAGACTTAATAGGTCTTATTTATTAGTCTAAAATAGTTCCGGTACCGATAATAACTTTTGGGCATTTTTACTCATGAACTGTAGGACGATAAAAAAATGAAAAACTGATCAAGCATTGATGCATTTGAAAAGGATCTTAAATTTTGTTCCCCTCCATATCTACCTATCCGCGGATTTCGTAAGAGGCGACTAAAGGAAAAAAGCTAGGGGATGGGCAGCAGCGTCTCCTATTTTAACAACGATAGCTCTAACTGCGCACACCAACCCGCATGCCCAGCGTGGTGAGTATGGGCAAATCCCCCCACATGATAAGGAATTCGCTCTGTCTTTGGGGGAGGCCCTGTTCAGCAGTGGACGTCGTACGGCTGAAATGATGATGACAGATGCGTTTTGCTACTGTAAGAGAATAAATAATCAAGATTTATAGTAAATTAATAACACCCAACAGTCATATACATTATTCTGACTCAACACTAGGATTCCCTGTATCGTGGGTACCAGAAACTTCGAGTACCAAATATCTTAGCATATCGGCTAAGATTGTATAAATTAAATTTATTTTTAAACTCATATACTTTGAAATATACTAAAAGTCAAATTCGAAAGGCGTTTTGATAAAATCATAAGGATCGATCGTGTTAAGTAGCCCCCGTAATATCAACTTTGCGTTTTTTTAGGCGCTGACGCAAATTGACCGTACTAAAGATTAAAATAGGGCTAGGTACATGCGTGCATTTGAATGGTCCGAAACCTAGAAGAATCAGACAAAAAAACGAATAATTATTTTTAACAAATGGAACTTAGAGTTTCATTATCTCCAATGGAGTGAAAGGTAACTTGCCTAGTCGTTCCTAAAATCTTTTAGGAACGCCTAGGCAAGTTACCTATCTAATCTATCGGCTAAGTTGAGCAACTTCCAACAAATGGATGGGTGAAAGCTAGTGGCATTACCAACTGAGCGGTTCCGTGCTTCAAACTAATATCACACTTACACGAACTAACTTACTAGTCTATTGTTAAACAGATTGTGTCGCAATAAATAAACATGTGAAAACCGAGTTCTTACAAAGTTATCTAGCTGTTCTATTCTAGACAATTCCTTTAGCTGTTTATTATTTAACTGGGAATTAAGTTGCAAAACAACAACTATCACATGCGTTTAAAATTATTCAGAGAATAAATGGCCATTGCTCCTTAATTTCACGTCTCTCAACATTATTATTGTGATACTAGCTTTCGCCCGCGGTTCACTCGCGTGTTATCTACGAGGGTAAAACGTAGCCTATGTGCTTTTCCAAACTTCAATCTATCTCTGTGCCAAATTTCATGCAGATCCGTGAAGCCGTTCTAAAGCGTGACTGAGTAACAAACATACATCCATCCAAACATTCGTATTTATAATAGTAGTGCAAGATTGATGGTTATTATTTCGACACAAAGCTTGAATTTAGCAAGATGCGAAAGTTTTAATCATGTTTACACTATAAGTTTGAATTAGTTTAGTAACATTTACAAGTATCAATTCATCATCATCAGCCTGTAGTGTCCACTGCTCACTATGTCTGTTTTGGCTGAGACAGCACGGGAGACTAATCTTAGGTACTTATATTATAAACAAGCTTCCACCCACGGCTTCGCTCGCGTGGTAGGTACCTATATGCTATTCTAGACTATAATTTATCTATGTAGCAAATTTCATCCAAATCCGTTCGGCCCTTTAGGCATGATTGAACAACAAACACCCAAACATCCTCACAAACTTTCGCATTTATAATATTAGTGGGATAAATATAATGTTTGATCAGCCAAACTAACAGCCCACGTGACATGGCGCAGCAGGATAATAGAGCAAAACGAGGAAACTTAGGATTTATTTCAGTAGTTTCTGATCAGGAAGGTACAACAATAACCTATACAATCATCTGGCTATTTATTGAACCTGTGCTAAATAGGTAGGTAAGAAATAAATAGCACCCAACAGTGCTGAACCCAAACTAGGATTCCCTGTGGGTAACAGAAACTACGAGACTTGGCAACCCTTCAGACGGACGACTCGCACAGTATAGTTTTGTTCAAATTCTGCTAAAAAAAAGATTTCATTTAATGCAACAAATTATATAAATTCAATAAACCTTACTGTACTTATTTTATTAAAAAGTGTATTCAACTTTCTTCATAAGTTACTAATCTGAATAATTGTCTAATCAAACTTTACTTTTTTTATCGACATTCTTAGAATAACATACTGTATGCGGAAGCAGCTAATTACAAAATCGAATACGGACTGTTCTTAATTATAAATTCTGTGTATTTTACATAGCATATTGTTATGTTGGCATTGTTGCGTAGCTTTTCTAGTACAGCTAAATATACAAAGAAGTGATTCTGACTGAAATTATATTTGACAAATGCTGCCAATACGAATTAAACAATGTATTTAAACCAATAAAGCTATTTCAAAATGACTAATAAAAGTCAATGGTACTTACTTATACACTGTGTATCATAAATGTAAAGTAAGCAGAATAGGGCTTATTCTACATCATAGGCAATAACATTTGTTTTACGACTTTCGGATAAACTATATTTTTCATTGAAATAGCCCTATGCATAAATCTGCTGTTTTTGGATCAAATTAGTTCAACTCAATTATTCAGCTGTTAGGTTTCTAATGTAAATAAGGTTGAGAATCAGTTGATTACTTGATAGTTATAGGAAAACAAGGTGAGTATCGTTCTTAAGTTCTCTTCTGACTGACTGACTGATAGACAGATTAGAATAGACAAAGCACAGCCTAAGTCGGTGGCCGTGGACCGAAATTAAGAGTGTATTTGTTTTGATTATTATGCCATTTTGTATGACAATATAAGTGCTTATTATCTTTATGCAAGTTAGGTACATACAAAGAATGTCAATTTTAAATCGTCAGCTTAGCATTGTATGCTAATTGCTTTCTTATACGATGCCTACTCGGAGCATAGACGGCCATTGGGTCAGTTCGGGTTCTAGAGTGGCAACACGTGATGGACCACGGAATGCCGACCTCATATAGGTTTACTAGGCAGGGCACATACGACAGTTCTTATGACCATTATTTATGATGATGATGACTTTAGCTACCTCTAAGGTTTTTTTACATAATGATATATTTTTGCATGATGTAACTTTGTATTTAGTATTTATTCCTAACATTTCTGTTTTGGTAAAAAAATAAATTCAAATAAACAAATTATAACCTCGCTATATTATAATAACATTAGCTATAAACTGAAATTGGATATGATTTAAGAACAGCTCAGACTCATTATACTAATAAATGTGCCGTTAAAATCATCTTTAGTGATCGTAAATTTTAAACATTCTCTCTTAAATTTTACAGAAACAGCGGTCGCCGAAGCGCGGGATATATTGTTTTTCAGTGTACATATCGGTCAATGCCAAGTTCGTTTTCCATTTCAAATCGGTAAAAAATTACTCGCAGAAAGAGTTGCCCTGTGTCATTTTTTTAAAGCCGAATTTTATGAAACTCTTGAATACGACGGTAATTATATTTGACTGGCTGTGGTGGCCCCGGCTAAAGAAACCACTCCATGTTTACCTACCCATGGATGTCGTAAGAGGCAACAAAGGGATGTCCCCTATTTCAAACTGCCGTCGCCAACCCGCGTGCGTGGTGAGTTCAGGACTTGGGGTAACCAAAGAATGGTAACCAATCTCTGAGATCTCCAGGCTATGAGATCCTCGAAGATGTCTAAGAGGGGTAGCCACGTCCAACCATTTTGATTCATGCCCCAGTGTCGTGAGTATCGGAAAGTTCCCCCATATGATAAGAAGTTGCTATAGAAGTCTGCGGGGGTGACCTTTGTTCAGCACGGCAAATTCTACTGCTGAAATGATGATGATGATATTTAACGCGATCTTTAGATAGATAGATATATAAATAACTCTTTATTAACACATCACAATTAAACCAATAAAATATAAGTAATAATAGTGGAGTACAATGGGCGGTCTTATCACTAAGAGTGATCTCTTCCAGACAACCTTTGATGTCCTGACCTATGCACTGTATTAACGCAAAATAACAAGAAACAAGCAACAAGGCTTTTCAGGGTCACTATACCTGTATAGTGACCCTGAAAAGCCTTGTTGCTGATAACCTAACCATATTAGAAGTAGAATGCATAAAAATGATTTCATACATTGGAATAACGAGGGTCGTAAACAAGTTGGTACCTAAGTTCGTATGAGAGAAGCTGTAGTGCTCAGTTGCTAGCGCTGCTAGCGGTCACCTTTCCATCTGGTGACCGCGCTGACCGTTGTTTAATTTGACTGATCTATTACAAAAAGAGTAATTTGCTGAGGTCGATATAGCTGGGCTCAGTGCAGACAGACGGATGGCATCTTCCACCGCGAGCACCGACCAGTTTTATGATTTCAGCCGTTGTAAATAAGGTTGAGTTTTCTTTTTCTTTATGTCCTCTGTGACTGTAGTTGCCACAATTTTGCAAGATTTAAAATGGTAAAACGATGTGTGTCTCAGTGAGAGAATGGTCTGTGATAGAGAGAGCCTCGGAAGGTTGAGTTTCAATTATTTAATGGAAAAGTCCTTCGCCGCCGTCACATCGTGAAAGAAAGAAAAGACATTTATTTGTGACGACAATACAACAATGAGACACACAGCAAAAAATAATAACAACAAAAATCGTGACAACACATAAACAAAAAAAAAAAAAAACAGGCAAAGAAAAAATTGATGGAAAAAATTAAGATAAAAGGTACAGGTTGTAAGAATGTGTGTCCTAGCACCCAGTCCACGCTTCATCACAAATCGGAGTCCAACTCACTCGTGAAAACTGTCCGGAATGAACTGAAAAAGCCGGTTGTCTTGTAACTAGTAGACAGTGAAAAAGAGCCGCTGCTAGTCATTCACCGGCCGTAATGAACACGATGCGGTAATTACGGGGATAATTTCGCCTAATGTTGGTCATGGACGCCGTTTTTTCAACCGCGAAGTATCGCAAGTTTGCCGTGCTGGCCCCGAGTGAATAGGCCCCTCCATATCTCCTACCCGTGGATGTCGTAAGTGGTGACTAAGGGAAAAAAGCTAGGGGATAGGCAGTAGCGTCCCCTATTACATATGGGCAAATTCCCCCCACATTATAGGAAGTCGCTCCGGAAATCTGTGTGGGAGACCGATTTTTAGCAGTAGACTGAAAACGGCTGGAATAATGATCGCTAGTTTTAATTATTGTACAAGGCGCGCCCGTATTTTGTTTGCAGTTCAGTTCGGAGTAAACAGACAATCACAGTGTCAAATACAAGGTGGTGCATAGTATGTTTGCTATCTAGGAAGGGTTCTAGGACTTTTGGAAATTCAACATTTTTCATTGAACTCTATGCAGAAATAAGCATGTTTGGGATCGAATCAGTTTAAACACAATTATTCAGCTGTTTTAGGAGGTAATTTTGATGTTAAACTTCTCGTACTTCTCGTACTTATTACATAGAAAGATGATAAAAAGACCAGACAGCTAATTTTAAAAAGTTCGGGAATATATTTGCATGATATTTTATTTTTCGCGCTTAGTCTAATAGGTAATAAGTTCGCGCTAATTCTAATAATAAGCCCCCCTTTGAGGTTGGTATACATATTATGAATCACCTTGTAGAAAGAGATAGAGTATGCCTAGAGCACTGGTGGTAGTGATCTCGCCTTTGGAATACTGAACTCATTGTCATTAAAATACCATTTTTATTTATTATTTGTTTTATATTTAACGCCAATCAGTTTCCTTCCCGTCAGAATTTGATATTTGCTAGAATGATTTAATGTGATAACATCAGTCATTATTATTATTTAACCAAATTTTATGTCAGCGATAATAATTCGCAACATTTTTATTACTAAGAAACATCGGTGTTTAGAATGAGTCACACCTTCAGGTAAGTTGTTATCAAAGTCTAAACAATTCTGCAATACTGAGTAATAGTAAAGGTCTCATTCATAATTTATTCCACTTAGAATTTGCTTAGCATAATATGGCAACATCCAGCATGCTCTGGCATCAAAAATCACCCCAGGATAGACTTGGATCATGAGTAGAATGAGATAGGTATTGAAACGTTTTGGAGACTGAACTGGAAAAACAGGGGGGGGGGGGGGGGGGGGGCAAGGTTCCTTGCGGTCCAAGGCCTCACACGTAAGGTCGAATTTCGATGCACCGAGCGTACTGCAATCGCATTCGAACCTGGCACATGGTACGGCGTCGGGTTGGACGGAGGCAGCCAATAGGCGGCACTGATGGCCGGGTAGCCCCCGTTTCTCGCCGGGCCGGTCTTGCCTCTCGCGCCTCCCGTCTCACCGCGCATCCTTATTTACGTCACTTCACTTGACACACCGCATGACAACACACGTGCACGTGATACCGCGTCCGCGACACTACTGCCGGCTGACGGCGGGCGGAGGTGCGCGCGCGCCGACGTTGACAGACGACGCACGATCAGTCACTCCTCGTGGTGTCACGTCGCCTCCACTCCCCCCTTGCTAATGAGCTGCGTCCGTCTGTGCTCGCGGTTCAATTGTGCTTCTCTAGTTGTTGATAGAGCTATCTATCTAGGACTCTACATAATACTATGCAGTTACTCGAATCTGTTCAACCGTAACAATATTTTCTTTAAATTGCATGGTTTAGTTTTCGATTCCAATAATATCAATTGAATATTCAAGACCTTTACTAGATGGACTAGGTGTGAAACATTAACAGAGTAGGAAAAGGAAAGCAGTAATATATTATCTTGTCACGTTTATAGAACAATGCATATGTTTTATGAATTCGAGGAAAAATGTTAAAGCCATTCAAAATACGTATAAGCCGTGTTGGCGGCCTAGGAGGAGGTACCTCGACTTTCGATCCGAGGATCACAGGTTCAAATCCCAGTTGTATACCAATGGATTATCTACTCGATAAAATTATGTGATTAACACGTACAGGACGTAACAGGAACACATCCTGAGGAAATCCGCGGCTTAGTCGCACGTACTGACCACGTCTTTCCTGTGGATAAGGCTGACTAGGCTGAGAGGATGGTATAAATGCTGGACAAACATACTCCAACCATACATGTCTCAGGCACTACAACATGCGGTAAGTGAGAAAATGTTCCACCTGACGTTCTATAAATCATCTAGAATGGATGTGTACAGTTTTTTTTATTGCTATACGGAGGCAAACAGGCTTACGGCCCTCCTGATGGTAAGTGGTTACCGTCGCCTATTGACATCAGCAACACCTGGAGCATTGCTAATGCGTTGCCTACCGAACCCCTCCCCCCTAAAGAGCTCTGGCAACCTTACTCACCGCAGGAACACAACACTATTTGAAACAAATAGGTAATGTATGGTTTGACTGACCTCATAGCTCAGTTAGTAGTAACCCTGCCTTCTGCGCTAGAGGTCGCGGGTTCGATCCCCGCACTGGACAAATATTTGTGTGATAAACACAGATGTTTGTTCTGTATCTGGGTGTTAAATATTTATCTATTATATATATCAGTCTCTGGTCACCATAGTACAGGCTATGCCTAGTTTGGGATCAGTTGACCGTGTGAATATGTCCGGAATATTTATTATTATTAATTATTTTAAATTTATTTGGCTGCGATCTTCTGTATGTGTTTAGTAAGGCCTTACACATTAAAAATACGTTAAAATTTTAGAGAATGCTTCCATAAATGTCACAATCACAATATCGCAATCGCGCTGAAGCCTTCACGGCACATTAGCATCTACAAATTAGTACATGGATACCGAAGTCGAGTAGCGGAACCTTGGAAAAAGAAACTAAGACCTGAAACCACACGATTACGGATAGTTTTTATATATTACAACCAAAAAAACTATAGTACAATTATTCATATAAAAAAAGCGGGAAGTTCTTAGACGATGTCTTATCTATTGGTTACCGCAACAGTTCAAAGCCATCTAGGATTATTTTCGTGGGGCATTTGTTAGAAATCTAAAATTGGAATTGCAATGATTGGTCAATATCTCACCCGATCTTTAAATTAGCCAATAAGAAACAAGAATATTTTAAAATCAAGAACAGACTTGGTTTATAGCTAACCATCCCCAGTAATGAGAGCCATTGTGTCTGCGAGAAAGGGACATCAATTTCGAATAAAAGATGGCGGACGATCTCACCTGTGCACTCTGTGCAGGTACGAATATAAGTACCTGTACAGGTGAGATACCTCAATAAAACAGTGAGAGGGAATCACCCGAAGTAAAGTTTTTAAATTAGCCAGTGAGATACAGGAATATTATAAGCTCAGGCACTTCAGACTTGGTTTATAGCTCTCCAGTAATAAGAGCCATTGTATCTGCGAGAAGAGGACATCAATTTCGAATAAAACATGGCGGATGATCTCACCACAGGTACGTGTAAGTACTAAATACCCAATAAAACAGTGAGTAGAGGAGTACATACCTGTACTATATTCCGCCCGCATTTTCCCTTGCGTGTTAAAAATACAGCTACATGCCAATCTAGACTTTATTCCGTCACTGTACAGACTTTTATCGAAATTTCGCCGTTACCGGTCCCGATTGAGCTTATACAAGGTGATTAACCCCCTTTCGGGATACATACATAAATGTATACTATCCATAAAGGGTATATTTTGCATCCAATTGGAAATAAAGGTTGTTTGACGACTTTTGGATGTAGGTACACCATTTTTCAGTACAAAATCCAAAAATCCAAAATCCAAAATACAAGTTTTTAACTTAGTTTGGAGGTCCGTAGTCCATATTATTATTTTTTCTCAAATGTACCTACCACCTAATACTGATAGCTCAAATAAACATTTTTTTTTTCAGTGAAAACTTATGTACCCATATCAAAAACATTGCATCAAAACAATGCAATATCAGCTGTTTTGGGGTCCAATAACTTAAAACTCAGTAGCAATCAAAAGTGTAATATGATCAAAAGACAGCAAAGGAGCCATTTCATTCTGGGCCTGGTCCATGTACACTACATAGAAAAATTTGGAAAAAATAGGAGATTACAAGAAAAATACAATTTCATTAATTTGTAGACAAATGCGATGGTACAAGAAAAGTTATTCTGGTAAGTTTTTTACTATGTGAACACTATTTGAAGGCCGCCATGTTGGTTTATAATTGGCGTTTGACATAATATTGACATATTTTTCATGTTATGTTGTTTGATTTGATGTTTTTGTTTTATCAGATAAATGTAGGTTGTCAAAATGACATTTCACGCACGTCCATCCGCCATATTTTTGTAGCGCTGTGTGTTGCTCTCTTTGTCGAAGAAAATCATAATGTACCTTAGAACGAAGTCAATTTAAATAAAATAACCAATTAAAGACGTTTAGTTTATTGCTAAGCCAAATTTTAGAGTAGTGTACACAGTGCAGGCCCAGGCTCCATATATTGATGAAACGTCTCTTTTGAAACAATTCGGCGAAAGATCTTGAAACCATTGAAAATGTTGATATTTGTTTGCGCTAATATATGCCCCTTTGGGGATTGTATACATATTACGAATCAAACATGAACGAAACATACACAAAAACATTCAGATTCATAAATATTATTATGAAATAGGATTGATAACATTGTAATTGGTGTATACATCAATTTGGCGGGCCGCCTAATCGTAGGTACCACTTCATTTGATATACTTCCAAATATTTATTATCTGTACCTACTCTTACGCGAGTGAATTATATGCTTTAATCACGTAAATTCCGGTACTTTATGCAGTGTATACAAGTTATGCATAAAAGGAGCACTTAAAGATACTGATTTTTTCACCAACGGTCATTGGGCCTTTTCAGGGTCACCATGCGTCAACCTGATCATGGACCCTAATGCAATACTGAATGGCCAAGAAAGAACCAGTGGCACGACAAGCAAGCACTAGTAGTAGTTTTGTATGGGCACGATTACAAACTTAAGAAAACCTGGGCAAGCTGTAATAAATTAGAGTTAAAATTGGCCTTAAAGCCCGCAGAACCGACAACCGTTGGGGAACAAAGGTGCTCGAATGGCGACCACGAACCGGATGACCCAGTATAAAAAGGCACCCCACCCGATGGTACGACGATATTGTGAAGGTTACGGGAAGTAGCCGGATGAAAAAGACTCAATACCGTTCGTCATGGAACTCTTTGGGGGAGGCCTATGTCCAGCAGTGGACTTCTCCAGGCTGATGATGATGATGAGAGTTAAAATAAAGAAATTTTGCTTACTTCACTACCTAACTAAATAATTTACCATTACTGTTTTTACTAGCACGTCACTCTACAGAACTTTAAGTGCGTAATTAGCATCAAAAACTGTCCAATACAGTACGTATTTTTACCAAAACTACTTTGAAATCCAACTATTACCGGTCCCAGTAACACAATCACCGCCCGCTCACTAAAACGAACACTAGGGGATACCCACTACGATTTGAACTCGAAAAATTGTCACGCGCACACTCAGCTTCGAGTGGCCGAGGACGTGACGGGGTTGCTAAGCGCGAATGTGCTTGAGGTAAGACCAAATAGTGGGAGACAAGTCTCGGGTCTAAGCTTTACAAGGTGATTTTCACTATGTATATAATTCTGAAAGGGGCTTGATCTATCAAAAAAAACCTCACTTGCCCAAAAATGGGACACAGCAAGCTTATCATAATCGTAACGAGACCCAAAATGCCAGCGCCAATTTCTAGCAAATTTGGTGCTTAAAAAAGCATGCTCCATACACCACAAAGTAAGCTACGTAGCCTACTTCAAGCGTAGCGCTGTCTACCCCACTTAAGTCTAAGACCTAAATTGGCAGTGCCAATTCGTTCCACCGAATTTGGCAGTTCGGAATAGACGCGTATTATAGCCGCTGAATAGAAGATGTTCAGTGCATTCTTCGCAGTTCACCAGCAATTTCGTGAATTGAATTTTGGCTTTGAGATGTGTTTCAAGGCAACGCCAATCAAGTGTTTTAAAACTGTTATTGAAGTTATTTAAATTAGTTTTGGAAGCTAATTTCAATTAAGTAAATTTTTGAACTAGAGGAATTCGAACCCGTATCTTACCCGCAGGATATCTCAGATAGTAACGCACAGTCGCAATTACTTAATGTATTGCTTAGTCACGCCACCTTAACCTACGAATTGGGCGATATATAATGTAGTAATTTGATCACGTTGATTGATACAAGACAGCTAGAGAACTAATCTATCTGATAGATCAGGAGCTGCTTTGTGTAGTAAATAGTGCTAACTATAGATAATAGACAAATAATTAGAATTATATTCTTTTGACATTAAATAATTTTTTGTTGTTTTTTACGAAATTCATTAATTTTGTTAATTGAATAAGCCCCTTTCGGGATGGTGTACATATTATCACCTTGTAGAACAATTTAATTTAAAAACATTTATGGTTTGACGACCTTGGTGTAGCGGACGAGTACCCGTCTGAGCCACAAGGGGTGCGAGATCGATTACCGCTGCGGGACAAATATTTGTATGATCTGCAAATATTTATTCCGGGTCTAAGTTGTGGCACCATGGTACTCGCAATTTCTGGAAATCCTGGTGTGGGGTCAGAACTATGTTATGTGACTTTTGGGTGTTATTTATTCATCTATTTATAGTGATGAGTATTTATTAATAGTATCGTTTATGTAACGTTAACTGTAAAACACGTTCTTGGCATCCATTGGGAAAGATTTTTACAGGAGGAGGTAGGGCACAGCGGGATTTTCTCGTTCTAAGTTGGAGCAGCCCGCTTGGGGAGGTACCTCCGCCTTACAGAAGATCGCAGCCAAATAACATTATTTGTTTCAAATAGTGTTGTGTTCCTGCGGTGAGTAAGGTTGCCAGAGCTCTTTAGGGGGGGAGGGGATTCGGGGTCGGCAAGGCGTGCGTGATGCCTCTGGTATTGCAAACGCTTATAGGCTTCGGTAACCGTATACCATCAGGTGGGCCGTATGCTTGTTTGCCACCTCAGTAGTATAAAAAAAAAAAAAAAGTTACGTCACTGTTTGGAATCGGTCGGGAGCTCATGTATGAATATTTTTAATCACTGAGAACAAAATTTTGTAATCGTGGGACCAGGAACAAAAGTTTTGGAAAACTAGGAACAAGCCTTCAAATAAACCATTAAAAATATATATATATATATTCCGGACATATCACACACAGTCAACTGATCCCAAATTAGGCATAGCCTGTACTATGGGTACCAGAGACTGATATACATAATAGATATATAATATATATTTAACACCCAGACACAGAACAAACACCTGTGTTACTCACAAATGTTTGTCCAGTGCGGGAATTGAGCTACCCGCTACCTCTAGCGCAGAAGGCAGAGTTACTACCAACTGAGCTATGAGGCCAGTCGACATTACCGGCCCTCAGACTGTAATCTGGCGTATAATACATACCTATCTGCTTTATATGCTGATCTATGATGCAGTTGTATTGATCATGCACTATGGTGCGGTTAGTAATACAATGTTTGTCATGCGGTGTATCCTTGAATGACCCCTACTGCCTTTTTTCGATCTCGATCAAAGTTTATTTCTTCGATTTGATTGATTCATCCTGGCTCATAAAGTCAAAGGAGTTTTTTTATAGAGCAAACGAAGAAGTCATAAACAACTTGAAGACGAAACGGTGTTGCATGTTTATATGTTTATTTGTTAGAGCATAACTTTCGAACCGTCAATTCGATAAGTAGTACAATTCAACTAGGTAGGTCCAACTTCAACAAAGAGGTCAACCGACGAATTCAACTCGGATGGGCAGCGTTTGGGAAACTTCGTCATATCTTTTCGTCGCAGAAACCGCAGAGCCTCAAGACGAAAGTCTACAATCAGTGCGTGTTGCCAGTGATTGGATGACATATGGCACTGAGATTTGGTCGTTAACTATTGGCCTCATACACAAGCTTAAAGTCGTCCAACGGGCTATGGAGAGAGCTATGCTCGGAGTTTCGCTGCGTGATAAAATCCGAAATGAGGAAATCCGTAGAAGAACCAAGGTTACCGACATAGTTTTCAGAATTAGCAGGTTGAAGTGGCAGTGGGCCGGCCATATAGCTCGCAGAACCGACAACCGTTGGGGAACAAAGGTTCTCGAGTGGCGTATACAAACAAGACGACGCAGTGTTGGAAGGCCGACGACATTGTGAAGGTTGCGGGAAGTCGGTGGATGGAGGCGTGTTCAGCAGTGGACTTCATCAGGCTGATGATGATGATGATGATGATGATAATAAGTAGGTCAACAGGTTGTACTAATAAGATCTGCTGGTAAGAATATGAGTAATCCTACTAATATTATAAATGTGTGTGTGAGGATGTTTGGATGTTTAGATGTTTGGATGTTTGTGGTTCAATCACGGCTAAACGGTCCAACGGATTTGGATGAAATTTAGTATAGAGATAGATTATAGTCTGGAATAGCATATAAGCTATTTTTTATGTAACTAGGTACCATGCGAGCGAAGCCGCGGGCGTAAGCTAGTTAGTAATATTCAAAGTTGAATCAGCCAAGGGGTTGCTAAGATATAAGGAACCCAAAAGTGGGTTCATTAAACAAATATGTTTACTTTTTTTTTTTAAGAGTGGTGTCTTAAGAAAGTTCTTTGTTCTGCTGGTAAGAATATGTTTTTAAATTAGAAAACGTTTTTTTTTGTTGGAGGTCACAAGGTTTCTGAAATACAACAAACAAACTTACTTTAAAAAAGCAAATTCGCGCTGTCATAAATGTTCTAATCGCACTAATAAAACTCATGATAAATTTGCGAGCATCGCGTTCTTTTATAAGAAGCTTTATCATGAAGGATGCGCGACTATTTGCATTTTTTTTATGTCTTTCGTCCCATGCAAATATGAGCAGACGCGGATAATCGGCTTAAAAAGGCGAAATCGAATACGCGAATTCTTATTATAGTTTGGTATTCCATGGTAAGGGACAGCTTATCATTCTTTGGCTAAACATTGACAAGTAAACACGACGACCATCCTGTGAATAGTTTAAAATGGTTACGACTTGACCTTGGATAGTCGCGCTATGTAAACTATGGAGTTTACTTAGGAGACACTACCAGATTACGAAACTTACTCGAAGACATGTGACACGTACACGAAAGGAGCCTCTAAGAGGCGCACTTTAATCCTTTCACTACAATCACCTCAACCTGGAGGAGGTAGGGCACAGCGAAGTTTTATCGTTATTGGAGCAGCCCGTCTGGGAAGGTACCTCCGCCTTACAGAAGATCGCAGCTAAATAACATTATTTGTTTCAAATAGTGTTGTGTTCCTGCGGTGAGTAAGGTTGCCAGAGCTCTTTAGGGGGGAGGGGATTCGGGGTCTACAACGCGTGCGTGATGCCTCTGATATTGCAAGCGCTCATAGGCTACGGTAACCGCTTACCAACATGTGGGCCGTATGCTTGTTTGCCAAATAAGTTGTATAATAAAAAAAAAACCTGGTTACTGATTTAATTACAGGATTATCAAGAAACAATCCATGTCACGACATGGAAGCAATTCGTCAATTTAAAAGACAAATGATAATTTTGTACATGTGTAATGTATGAATCGTATTTTTCCCATACTTTTTGCTTATCTATGTTATGTAGTGTATGTAGCCGTGGTGGCCCCGGCTAAAGAATAGGCCCCTCCATACCTTCCTATCCGCGGATGTCGTAAGAGGCGACTAAGGGAAGGAAAGCTAGGGGATGGGCAGCAGCGTCCCTCATTTTAACAACGATAGCTCTAACTGCGCTCGTCAACCCGCATGCCCAGCGTGGTGAGCATGGGCAAATCCACCCACATGATAGGAATTCGCTCTGTCTGTGGAGGAGGCCATGTTCAGCAGTGGACGTCGTACGGCTGAAATGATGATGATGATGATGATGTTATGTAGTGTATCGCCATGTGAGAACATTATTACCCCCCTAATTCATAATCAGTCGCTAACTTCTTTAGTCAATAACTCTCGGTCTGTCCTTTTACAAAAGAAAGATACGGACATGAATTTATGAATAGGGTTACGTAGTAAGTTATAAGTTAGGTTGATTATTATTAAACCACTTACCGTTTCTATTTTCACTGTCAGCTGGCTTCATCTGGATTGGATGGTGCATCTGTAACAAATAATTAAATTTATTAAAAACTAATATTAGTATACTTAATAAAATAAAGACCTTAAACAACGTGTATCAAAGGTTTGTTTGTAGTTTTGATTGCATGTCGCTCGGGCACATTATTGTAGCAAGATATACACGAATTAAACTTAAACAATACTGAATTAAAGTTTACTTTCATGAGACGCGATTTCACGCGCGGATCTGGCAATAAACACTGCTTTGTTTGACTTTGAGCTGCGAGCAGTATTTGTAACAGTTGCAGATACAGTTGCGAAATTCTAGTGTATACCTACATACACTGTTGCATTGTGTGCAACATTTCATCCAATTTGTTTGAGAGATCTACGCTCGCTTCACACGCTCGATCAATGATGCCCACATCCAGTGAGCCGAGCCCATGAGCTACAATATATACACAATGCGAACAGTCCTAATATAATATTATAAATGCGAAAGTTTGTGAGGATGTTTGGATGTTTGTTGTTCAATCACGCCGTTACGGCTCAAGCGATTTCGATGAAACTTGGAATAGACAGAGTTCTTTACTAATAGCATATAGGCTGTTTTATTGTTTTAAAAAGGTCTTTATTGAATATACAATTTGTACAGAAGTTTTATATCTAAACACAAGTTTAGTACGATACAGCTTATTTTTATATAAATATAACTCGGCAGGCTAAGGCGCCTTTGTGAGCTTTTTGAATAAATAAATAATATTTTGAATATTTGAACTTGGTAGATCAAAAATTAATTGATAAAGACTTAGTAATCTATAGGACTAAGCGGTGAATAAATATGAGCACTTTGTATAGCGCGCATTTTTTAAGTGACGACTCAATAGGCTACTTTTTAGTAGGTACCACGCGAGCAAAGCCACGGGCGCAAGCGAGTAAAATGATAAAATTGTAATAAAAAAAAAATAAAAAAAAAATATTTCGGACATATCACACACGGTCAACTGATCCCAAACTAGGCATAGCCTGTACTATGGGTACCAGAGACTGATATACTTAATAGATATATATTTAACACCCAGACACAGAAGAAACATCTGTGTTAGTCACAAATGTTTGTCCAGTGCGGGAATCTAACCCGCGACCTCTAGCGCAGAAGGCAGAGTTACTACCAACTGAGCTATGAGGCCAGTCTAATTAGTTTCACCTCAAGGTTCATCCATCTAAATACATTGATTACTCTAACATTTTGTACACAGTTTCATCAACAGAACCCGTTACCTTAAACCAACAGAGTTTCGCATATCAATTAATAAACAAACAAACACATTAACCCGTTAGAAGTTAGTTGATACAGTATTAAAATATTGACGTTCGACGTTAATATCGAAACAGTCGATGTGAATTATTCATTAATAAATTATTATATTGACGAAGGAAGAATCCAGGGACGAAACAGGGAAATACGTTTGTATGGAAAATTAATTAAAATTCATTGACCAGTTGATCGAGTGAGCGAAGATCTCTCAAACGAATTGGACGAATCGAAAGTTTATTTGTTAGAGAATTTTCGAACCGTCAATCTTATCTGTATGGAATTTATAGTATGTTCTATAAAAAAATTCTGATAAGACGTCAAGGAGTTGCTTAAATCTCAATAGGGGTTTTAAAAAAGTAATACAAATTGACGAAGTGGGGTGTCATATGAAAGAGTTACTCGGAACGTTCATACTTTGGTAAAGTTTAATAACCTTGTGGTTCAGGTAAGATTGGTTATTAGTTAGAGCATGCAAAGGTGCTGCTCGGTAGTTTATAATAAGCCTCAGCGATCATCGAAGCATCAACATTACCGGACATCGGACACCGCGAGGTTTAAGTTCGGGGCGAACAACGAGTATCTAAATTCGACAGTTTCAGTGTCGCCAGGTGAAAAATTAAACGTGCAGGCGTGTTTTCACACTCGTGACGATTGTCCAACAAGCCCTCGCCACGTCCCTGGCGCAATTGACGGCAAACAATGCGAGAGTTATTCGCAAACATCGCTCGGTATCGTCCATGCAAACAGCCATCGCATCGGTGAAATAAATTGTACGTGTCAGCTGGATGGTTAGTGTAAGCTACTCGGTATGTTTTTATGGTATAACTAAGGTGGCAAACAAGCTTACGGTCCACCTGTTGGTAAGTGGTTACCGTAGCCTATGAACGCATGCAATACCACAGGCATATCGCACGTGTTGCCAGCTCCTGGAAACCTTACTCACCGCAGGAATACAATACTATTTAAAACAAATAATGTAACTTGGCGACCGAGCCTAGAAGATGATGCAGGAAAGAAGCCACGGCTTGGCTATTTTTTAAATGCTCCTTTTAAAACTTAATTAATAATCGAGTTGAAGCATATTCATTTTAGCTGCCAAGTACAAAGAGGTGTTCCTCGCGCCCGAATTTTGGTCAGCTGGAGTTGTATACCGTCGCTACAGGGAGGCGCTCACGATCAAGAAAGTCCCTGACTCTAGATGTGGTGTAGTTATTTAAGTTTAATATTATATGTATGTTAGTCTGTAAGGTATTTATTAATATGGGCCATGGCATATTACACATGTTTGTGTAATATGTCAAGTAGCCTGAAATAAAGATATAAATAATAATAATATTCACTCCAAAGCCTTTTTTTTCATCAAAGTAGGCGAATATTTCGGTTTAGGATTTATTAAAGAGTTTTCGTTTAATTAAGTTTTTAAATTACCTAATTGATAACTTGAGCAAATCGTTTGGGACCTTGTTATGCCTAATCGTGGGAACAGCGAATTTGTCTTTGCTTATGATTGCTACTAGGTACCTATATACTGTGGTAAAAAAAACGAGGGATAGACAAGTTTTTGCAAGACAAACGGAAACTCTATCTTTTTAATGTGTTTTCCCTATATGAGTAAAACAGTACGAGTATGTACTGTCTTTTTGGGAATAAAAAACCAGCTATTATTCTATTTCATAGTGTATACCTATAGTCTCTACCACGCAAGACAAGTTGGTAGCACGTCAAAGTCTCTCGTCAATCAGCGACAGGCTATTTTTACAAGGCACGCATCGTCGCGCGACCATTATTGAGTAATGGGCGCAGTGTATTGGCAGGTTCATTTTAAACTGTCAATTTAATAGTCACAGACAATTGTCAATTAAAAGAGAACGGCCTAAAAATTACAAACTTAGCCTTAGGATTAACGGCCTGATTTGAGGAACCGACTTATTTCATGAGATAACCTAAACGCAGCATTACCTACGCTACGCTGATAACGTATATATATCCCAAAAGGACTTATGTACAACATCATACGGCTTGTCGTAAACCTTGCAAAGTCAATACTTTAGACTCCTTGCTCTAAGTATGAAATTGTATGTAGACGCAAGGGATCTCTGCTTCGGCCTTATTACGAAGAATGTGTCTCGGTGTGTGATTGGCTTGATCGGAAATTGTAAATGGAACCTTCATCCTAAAGCAATATAAACAGTAGAGGAGCTTGTCCATGAGCCTAAAACTAACAAGTACTATTAACTAAGGTAAAATAATAGAAATAAAATAATGAATTACGAAAAAACAAAATAAGCAAAATAAGCAAGAAAACTATAATACTTTCACCAAGGGTCGTTGGCCCTTTTCAGTGCTACCATAATAATAATAACAACCTGCTCATTGACCTTTATGCAGGATGACCAACAATTTAACAGTGACAAGACAAGCAAGCAACAGTGACACAGCTTCAAACGCAAACTCCCTTCTGTTTTTTCATATGAAGGCCTCATAGCTCAGTTGGTAGTAACTCTGCCTTCTGCGCTAGAGGTTGCGGGTTCGATTCCCGCACAGGGCAAACATTTGTGTGATGAATACGGATGTTTATTCTGTGTCTGGGTGTTAAATATTTATCTATTATGTATATCAGTCTCTGGTACCCATAGTACAGGCTATGCCTAGTTTGAGATCATTTGACCGTGTGTGATATGTCAGGAAAAACAAAAAATGTAAAAATGTTACTTTGAGGTATGAACGCTAAGAAATTGTAATATATTTATTGTAGTAATTGTATCGCATCAGCTTGCTGCCATACAAAGGAGTACTCCCCAGACAATGTATTAATCCGCTATCTAATTAGCCGTAAGTGATCATCAATCACTCCGTACACACTACACAAACATCGTACGGACGGTGTCGGCAATTTGTCATATGCGGTGTTAGTAGTGATGTCGTGATGCTGTAGTTTACGTGGAAGCTATGTGGGTCAATGCGGTTTCTATCATTTGGACACATAATGGGTCCTACCGTTGCTACTACCATTCAAATGCAAGCGTGTCAGTACTGTTTTTCACAAATTTGGAGCTTAAATCTTTGAGACAATAAACTGACTTCGCCGCCTAAAAAAGATGACGGTGCCAGGTAGAACATATGGATAATGTTCTAAATAATGTGACCTAAGAGTTTTTCATACAATATTCCCTGCATAATTATCTGGGTAAAACAGGAGTGAGTGCTCAGATGGTGGCTGATTGATGGACATGGAAGAAGAGTTACCATATTGTAGCGACCCTACTTAAGTGCGATAAAGGCAGAAAGATGATATTCTGGATAGCGACTTTAGACTTGATTGATCCTCGCACTGGACAAACATTTGTGTGATAAACACAGATGTTTGTTCTGTGTCTGGGTGTTAAATATTTATCTATTAAGTATATCAGTCTCTGGTACCCATAGTACAGGCTATACCTAGTTTGGGATCAGTTGACCGTGTGAATATGTCCGGAATATTTTATTTATTTTTTATTATTATGGCAACTGAGATATCTGTATGTTATACTTTTACGAGTATTTTTTAAAGAACTGCGCCTGTTTCCATGTTCGGGAGGTTAGTTTCACCTTTACTTGAGAATATTAGAAATCTATGTATATATCACTTAGAGAATCGGTCATTACTCCTTTGACAACTTGTTCTCCAATTATTATGAATCACTTTGTACCTACAGAATATCTTAACGTAAAAAAACTTTCGTCTCTGTATGACTGACTGACTTACTGAGTGAAAACCAGGAGTATACAATTAAGAGTAGATTTTTGTTGTAGTGTAGTGGTATAAAATAATTTCCGAAATCCAACCCCTAAAAGCGTGCAGCAAGTGTAGTTCGTAAGAAAATACAAACGCGAACGAAGTCTTAGGTATTTCAAATAAAATATTTCAAAATGCGACAAAGTCTTTCAGTTTATGACACGGAAGCAGCAAAGCAAAGAGCACCCGATTCTTTATAAAGCTCAAATTCACTTGGCTCAATTTTCCGCCGTCAATATAAATTCCCGATCGGTGCGAGCAGTATCCTCGACATAGGTACACACTCTAGGTAGGTAATCGCATACATGCCAATACTGATGTACTGTTGTATGCTCGGGGGAAAAATCGACGATATACTGCATCACTAAGGAAGTAAATGGGTTAAGAGTACATTGAATACCTATATAATAATAAATAAATTACGCCCAACAGTCACATACATAGTCCCAACCCCACACTGGAATTCCCTGTGTCGTGGGTCTGAAACTACGAGTTATATTATATGAACTATTTTTTTTCCCTTAGAAGCCTCTTGACTGGCCTCATAGCTCAGTTGGTAGTAACTCTGCCTTCTGCGCTAGAGGTCGCGGGTTCGATCCCCGCACTGGACAAACATTTGTGACTAACACAGATGTTTGTTCTGTGTCTGGGTGTTAAATATATATCTATTATGTATATCAGTCTCTGGTACCCATAGTACAGGCTATGCCTAGTTTGGGATCAGTTGACAATGTGTGATATGTCCGGAATATTTATTTATATTTATTTATTTTTATTTTACAACATCCACGGGTAGTAATGGAGAGCCTTATCTTCAAAGAATTTTAAGATTCTGCGACCGAATGATTTAAAACTGTATTGAGGTAATGTTGTGGTCATTGATCTAATCCTGTACTAGATCAGTGACCAAGAAATAACCACAAGCAAGCAAGCACTTCAAGTGGAGTAGGCAACGTGTTTTTATCTTCCACTCTATTCCACTACAACTCTTCTAGTCGTCATGTATGTGTGACCATCTTATATTGATGAGCATTTAAGAATTTCGCTACAAATAAGCACTACATTTCCCCTAGCCAGTACAAAGAGACGGATGAACCGTTTAAAAATAAATGAGGTGTGTCGATTTGCGCCAAGACAAGACGTTCCGCGGTCACCAGCGACATGCAATAATTTATAGCCTGTGAGTTTTGTTGTGTGTCTATAATGATCCTTATCTCTATGGAATAAAGTACATTTTTTATAATAGAGTTTGACTTTTAGGCTTGCGATGTCGTTGAGCTATATCGTACGCCCTCAAATGTCAAACTCAAAAGTTAAGTGGTCATCATCATCATCATTTCAGCCGTAGGATGTCCACTGCTTAATAGGCCTCTTCCATAGATTTCCAGCGCAAACGATCATTTGGGGGGATTTGTTCATACTCGCCACAGCACGCATTAGCGAGTGCAGATAAAGCTATTGTTTGATAGGGAACGCTGCTGCCCATCCTGTAGCTTTTTTCCCTTAGTCGCCTCTTACAACATCCACGGGTAGTATAGGTAGGTAATAGAGGTGCCTCATCTTCAGCCAGGGCCACCAAAGTAAACCTATACGCAAGTTTAGTCTATAGAAAAAAAGTAAAGGTCTAAAGTAAAGCTTGTAAACCTGTAATAAAGGTTTTACAAACCTATCTCAGGCACCAGTCTCTCACTAAACAGGTTAACAATGTGTTTTCCACCTAAATTCTAAGTCTAACTTTCAGAAACCTTTGTGAGAGGGAATAAAAACAAATGTAGGTTTGTCGGGAACGTCTTAATGTACGCTGTTACTGTTTATATTTTTTCTGCACTGATTCATTCACTAAAAGTTAGCTTTTTCTATAGGAAATTATATCAGGTCACTGACCTAACGCAGGTTGACCAGATTTTTCTCGATGGGCATTTTATTGTCCCCGATCAAATGAACACATATTTTATTCCACGACCCCAAGCTCGATTGTTCTCCGAGTCACGACACTAAGCGACACTCAACAAAATCGCTGCATTACCGACCGACACGGCTGGCAGGAGCAAGGATTTTAGGGTACTCTAGAACAGCAAAGCAAACCTTTACCACGGTGTCGAAACAGAGGATCACAAAACTAACTGGCCTCACTTAATGGCATACCTGCTCAATCAAACCCTTTAAGCCTAATGACCTAGCCTAGCCAACTAGAATATTTATTATCAACACCCAACAGTCCCATTCACAGTCCTGACCCCATACTAGGATTTCCTGTGTATCAGAAACTACGATTACCATGGTACCACAACCCGGAACAAATATTTGCACGCGCACCCCTTTCGTCTCACACGAGCACCTTGCCCTCTTCACCACCGAGGTCGAGGTAGAATAAAACGTAACCACTGGTTAGCGAGTCCGACTCACTCTTGGCTGGTTTTTTTCACCGGCCGTCCCCTGAACCGCGTAATAAGCCTAAAAGGTCCTTTGATTTCGCCACTCCCTTTAAATGCCCTTTGGTTCACCTTTTGTGGGCGGCAATTTTCAAACGTCGCATCTCCAATACTTGTACCTCCATAGGACCACTGTACAGACTATAAAACAAGAGCTGACTCAAGCTGCTCTAAGATTTTTTTTGGTAGGTATGTTTTTATGATATCCGTATCTCAAGAGAAAAAAACAGAGGCCTTATAGGATCACTTTATTGTCCGTCTGTATATCTATCTGTCAAGAATTCAAGATCCTTTATGTCGCGAACGTCTTAATGTTAAATTAAAATGATACACAAAATTTTCGATCCAGTTGCATTCGAACTCGCATCTTCGCCTTGAATCGACAATGCGATACCAACTATGCCATGGGGCTAAGGCTTACCCCAAAAATACAAACTAAACTCGAGTATAAAACCATAAAGACGCATAATTTGACAACTCATTCAATAAAGTATGACCAGTAGTTAAAGGTACCGAGTGAATCAGATATCTCCTTTTTCACTGTAACCGGTCACCGCATCTTTCACAACGGTATTATGTTTTTTTGCTGTTTTCCGGAGGACCGTTACATTTTCTTTGAGGAAATGTCGTTTTTGGCTTTGAAGTTTGAGAATAATCTGAAGTCTGAGTATAGGGTTTTAGTGCAATTAAGGCTCACTACACCTCATCTCACCCTTCAGTATCATGTTTATCATATCGATCTTATTAGCTTTTTTATGAATATTTATCAGTACAATTTGTGCCAGTTGCGTATTGCGTTATTGTGAGTAGCGTAGCGGGTAAGTGCCTGTCACTGTACATTGAGCCCTACTGCTCTTAAATAAGGTGCTATGATATACTCTTATTACGTAGTTTATTCTTCATCATCATCAACATTTCAGCCGTAGGACGTCCACTGTTGAACATAGGCCTACCCCATAGATTTCCAGAGCGACCTTGCACGGCCTGAACCCAAATAACCATTTGGGGGGATTTGCCAATACTCGCCACGCTGGGCATGCGGGTTGGCGAGCACAGATATAGCTTCTGTCCACCCCCTAGATTTTTTCCCCTAGTCGCCTCTTTCGACTTCCACGGGTAGTACATTACAGTTTTTAAGTTAACTAATGCAGTTTTTCAACGTGTTCCTATTGTTTCTATAATGTAAAATTTGTTTTTTGTCCCAAATAAAATTATATTGATATTTTTTTTGAGTAATGTAAATCCTATTCTTTTTATATGAATGAAAATGTAATCGTAAAAGGAATTTTATATGTGTATTAAACATTTTCCGAAGACATTAGGATTGGTCGATGGACCTTCTGTTGATCTCTTTGAAATATTATCCTTTATAGCATTTGGATTATTTTGACCAAGGCATTGGTCTAAGCACCTTTTATGACCCTCGGTTTTCATGAATTCAACAAAAGTTTCTTAGAATATACTCTTCTCCTCATAGTATAGTCAACAAGATGTTGATGACTTTTTAATAATTTAGAAATTATTGAAAAAAAAAAAAAATAACTCAGAAATAGTTGATCATAGTTTTGAATAAATGTCAGAGCTAACTTGTAAGATAATCACTACTCTATGATAATTAGTTTAATATAACCGCTGGTTTACATTCATTCAAGATTTTTTGAGCATTATTCATAATTTACATTATTAAGGATCTCGGTGGCGTAGCGGGCGAGTTTCCTTCTGAGACGCCAAGGGGTGCGGGTTCGATTCCTGCTGTTTGGGTTTGCATAAACCGTACATTTATTTAACATTCTTTTGAGGGTTCTTTATCCGCCTACAGAACTCTATAAAACTGTTATTTTCCCTCCTCATTATGTAAATATTACAGTACTTATAAATTTTTCAAGTCCATTAAACAAGAGATATTCAAGAAAAACATTAAAATCAAGTTTTACAGCACAATTGCAAAATTGCAAAGTTTCTTTTGTAAAAGTTATTGTTGGTATAAAATATTTTACGAGTCGCTTTAAGAGCTGATGAAGTTTTAATCAGAGAAGTTCCCGAGTTAAGCGCAAGTACAATAGAAATCTAAATATTGCAAGAACGTGGAATAACAATGCAGTATAATATAATAATATCGAGATTGAAAAGTGTTTTTGAACTTTTTACTGTCACTGTACACTGAATTCAAATTAAAATAATGCCCAAAATTTTCGAACCACCGAGGTATGAACCCCCATCTTCGCCTAGAATCGGCAATGCGATACAAACTACGCCATGGGAAGAATGACGATGGCGCTGAAAATCTTGGGCAGATGAAATGTTATTCGGAAAATTTATTTGCGCTATACTAGTGCTCTGGTGAAGGAAAACATCGCTAGGAAACCAGTCATGTCCAAGAACCAAAAAATTCGAAGTCATGCAACATGTGCCCGGGAAGGAGCCTCTAAGAGACGCACGTTAATCTTTTCACTACACTGATTCTTTCACCGACGCGACGGTCATAGGCCCTTTTCAGGGAAACCATAATATTTTAACCTGTCACTGACCTGATACAGGATGACCAAGAAAGAACCAGTGACACGACAAGCCAGCATATAAATGTTTTTTTTATGCACGAAAGGAGCCTTAAGAGGCGCACTTTAATCCTTTCACAACACTGATTCTTTCATCGACGGTCTTAGGCTACCATACCTCAATATGGTCACTAACATAATACAGGATGACCATGAAAGAATCAGTGAAACGACAAGAAGAAGAAGCATATAAATGAAACACTTTCAAAACTTCAATAACCGGAGTCGTTTATAGCACGTTATCAACATAACGCCTAAGCAATACGATTCCCACAGTTTAATAAAGTAGCGAAGTATAACTATTCCGAGTATCCGATTAGGTAAGAAGAACTGAGTTTTTACGATTATAACCTCAAGTTGGTCCACTCACGCACACTGTGTGCTATTAGCTGGCTTGACAATAACTATGCGCTGAGTGTAGTTGCAGAATAAAAACGTATTTGCAGAAGGGTAAGTAAAGATGAGTGGTAGGTAAATTGTTTGTATAATCTTAACAAAGTTACTGGTTTGCACATTAATCATGCCAAGTGTATGCCAACGCATGATTGTCACCATAATTTGGTCATACTAGACACGCGAAAGTGTGTTATTTGGTTAGTTGATTCGTCCTTATTTCACGCAATAATCGAGCAATGGATCGACGTAATTTTTAGCTTGAATATAGATAAAAAGCCGGAGTGAAAATTAAATTTTATTTCAGGTAACGCGCGGGTGGAGCTTAGTAGTCGATATGTGTCGATTCGAAATGGTGTTTTCAATGTGATGAAATAATTGTACATTGTAATCAAAACAGGAATTTAAAAATGTCTCAAATGATTGCTGTAGAAATAGACGGAAGAGATTCTTTCCAAGTAATTAGTGGATGTATAATGAGAAAAGTCACTGATTTAAACCCATTTATCGTTTACTTCGAGATACCTTTGCCAAACATTTAAAATGTGTTACAAAATCAATCTTGAAACTTAAGATCGCATACTTCTGTCAGTTGTATACTATCCACCGTCTGGTTAGTTAGCACACTGAACTCTCCACACTGTTGCGTAAAGTTTGACCTTGTTTTGTTGTTAAGTAAATTGTTCCGCGTCCCGCCGAGCGACGGACGAAAGTTGCAACTGTGACTTGGGTAATTTCCCCCGGCGAAAAAGTTTTCATTCGGTGAGGCTGGTGGGCGTGTTGCGACTAATTTGCTCTTTATTTGGCCATTTCACGATGTAACCAAAAATAGATTCACCAGTGGCGTTGGTGGTAAACCCCAGTGACCCGAGCAAGATATTCACAATAGCTTTCCGCTTAAGATACTAGCAAATTTCGCCAAAAATAGCCAATCAAAATTAAAAGATTTTAAGCATCGCTGATGTCATTAGTTAGAACTTTATCTATTAACTTTTACTATACCTAGTATCCGTACCTTGAGGGTGTATAATATCGCAGTATCTAGAAAGCTCATTGTTTTCTAATCCCGCAAGAATCAAAGAGTATATAAGACACTGGCAAGAATGTATGTACCTACTTAAGAAAACTACCATCGTAGACAATTATTGAAATATAATAATAATCATTGTTGCATGATGAAGATGACCCAGTTTAGTAACATAGATACAAAGTAAACATCTAAACGAAGTCTCCGATACCTACAGGTAAAACCACGTCAACACAAAACAATTCATGTGAAAGATTCCAGCGAAATCTCCTCTGATCCCTGTTTATTTTCGACTAGGGGT
The DNA here is from genome assembly GCA_947579855.1 of Anticlea derivata. Lineage (NCBI taxonomy): Eukaryota > Metazoa > Arthropoda > Insecta > Lepidoptera > Geometridae > Anticlea > Anticlea derivata. The sequence continues at coordinate 2,615,491 of OX388266.1, forward strand.
TCGGCACACAGAATCGACCCCCAAAAGTTGGCCCCAAAAGTTAGAGGGTCGGAAAAAATCGTCCCAAACTAATGAGCCGAACGATGCGAATGAACTTTCCAAGTCGCCAACGTAGCTTTTTTGTGAACTGCCGCGTTCATGCAGAAAACAGGCCTCTATTCTAGCGTTATAGGCATCGGATGGATATTCGACCTTTGTCGAAATATGCTGCTCATTCATTTATTTTGCGTCGCGCGCCCAAGCGGGTTTACTGACAATAGCATGTACTTACATTGTACTTGTTAAAAAAATAACCAAAAGCCCATATTTGATCGAGCGACCGATTCGAGGGATGATCTCTCAAACAAACAAACAAACAAACGGCGTTGTATGTTTGTACGAGTATGTTAACCGTTAATCGGATCTGCGTGGAATTTAGTACTATAAGTACTTTAGAATAGGTTTTAGGACTGATGTAAGAAAGCTTCTTTGTGGATATCCATTTATTCGGCGCCATGGACCTAACCGAGAGTTCTTTTCAGCGATGGGACATATGTTCGAGAGCTTATTAATCGAAAGACCAAATTGCGATACACTTTAGCGATATGCCATTATTTCGAATACCGCATATCGACGATATTTACACGTCCAGGAAAATGTGTGTGCGCTGCTCTCCAACCGTGAAGCAAAACACCGTGAAGAAACCGCCCCTTCTTGATTCCGGTGCGTACCAGCAACCAGAATCCTGCTTTCATGCATGAATTCAGCCTAAATTTACTTGCTAAACGTGACAAATAAAGCTCAGGGCGGTAGTTCTACTCGCACTTGGCCGTTTATATTTTCATATAACTTCGATTTTAGATCCGTGAACGATCCGCGGGCAATGCGAAAAGTCGCGAGTGCATTTCAAACGTACTTGTAAGATATTGCAATATGGAGTTCTGCAGCATAGACCCGGGAAGGCACTCAATCCAGCACAATGGATCTGAGGATGCTCCGATTTGTAATATCCATGTTAGAGACGCTTCCGAGCCGGGTTATTTGAACGGAGGGAAAATAAATATCAAAACTGAACTATGCCTCCAAAAACTCCATTCTGAAGAGCTCCAAAGCTCTTGCTCTAAAAACACCTTAATTATTCTTTTTTATACAACTAAGTTGGTAAACAATTATCATCATCATTTGGTCTGCCTGACTACTGAACATGGCCTCCCTCATTTATTAGAGATTATAATTTGATTATTTTTCTTTTGAGCCTCACCTAGTTCGATCGGCACCACACTGAACGGATTTAAATTTCATTTTGCGAAAAAGGATTATCGAAAAAAATCATAGGCACGCGCGCCCGTGTTTGTTGTCTGATTCTTCTAGGCATGGTCGCGAACAACAGGCATAGCTTCACCTAGTTTCTAAGACGTTTCAAAGTGATCTTAGTGATTTTATTCAAATAAACGCCTTTTGACTTTGACTTCGGACCAATATTAGGAAGTAATAACCGTAGCGTATGGGCGCTTGCAATGGCATCAGAGGCATTACGTACGTGTTTCCGATCACTAAGACATGCGTTGGTAGGTCTCATGCCTGTAATTTCAAAGGCTGGCTACCCTTCAAACCGGAAGCGGAACACAGCATTCGAAGCATTGCCGCTTGGCGGGAGAATTTATAATCGAGGTAGGTAGAGGACTCTGCACAAAGAGCCCTCTTGTTACTAATTGTTATACGAGCGAGAAATTTGAAAACCAGATTATAACCTAAATAGCTGAATAATTGAGTTTGAATTGATTTGACCTATAGAATAAAAATCAGCAGTTCTTATATTGGGTGTTTTTAAAGTGTGGAATGGACATAATCAGCGGTCGCTCACGTAGTTAACTGCTTTTAACTGATATTAACCGCAAATATAATTTCAGTATGTCTGCCATTTCTATTTAAAAATTTGACACATATTGCCATATCTTATTAATGCATTGAGAAAGCACCTTGTTTCTTTTTAGGGTAGCACATACCTTTGTGCGTTCCTGAGATAAATGTTCCAAAAGACAGACCGACAAATGGTCAACAAAGCGAACCTATACGGGTTAACTTTTCGTTCTGTTAACCCTAAAAAGGAACAAACATTTTCAATTTATAAAAATCACTGTCGATTTTCGTTCGCATTTGTAACTCCATTACATCCCTGTGTACTGTACGGTACGGGCAGGAGGCGTGACAGCGCCCCAGAAACGTCGGCCAGTTTCAATAGGTATTATACAACAGAAGAAATTCACGTAGAAATCAGGCAGCCGGCATCTGGCTACGCTTACTGGTGCAATCTCAGAAAATAATAGCTGGGTTTCGGAAAAGGTGATTTTTACAGAGTTTTTGCTAAGTTACATTTTTTTATTTTTGGAAGCCCCAAATTATTTCATCATAAAAATATTCATAGTTTCTCTCTGGGCAGGCATTAGCAATGCTCCAGGTGTTGCTGATGTCAATAGGCGACGGTAACCACTTACCATCAGGAGGGCCGTAAGCCTCTTTGTGTCCGTAAACATAAAAAAAAACATCGCGGGCCGTTTGTTATAGAAGGTATGTGCTAGTACCTCAGCGTCAGGAAATGCTAATTCGTTCTGGTAAGCACCGGTAAGTCGGTGGCAAACAGTGTTACACGTAAAAGTATCGATAGCCCGGCGGACATGGCTAGCTTTCTGGATGAAATGCGCAAAGGAAGCTCCCGCCATCATTTTCGTTGACAGACGTTTTGTATAGAGCCGGCATTATCGGAAAATATATGCGCCAACTTGATAAATGGGGTTGGAATGGGACATTCGTCTTCGTGGATAAAAAAATATGAAATCGTATAAATTCGTTTTGGAAAGAGTTTAATAATGGTTACATATCAAACTTAGAGTGTCTTTGGTATAATGTAACGATGATTTTTTTCACATAATAACATTTAGCTTTTTCAGTGAAAGACATTTTATTTAAATAGTTGACAGGACAAGATTATTATGACAAACGCCAAAAAAGACAAGACCAGAACAGTAGTCAGTTTTTTGTAATACAAATAAGGCTTATTCTATCAACAATAAGAAAAAATATAAGCGAAAATTTACAGCCGACTTCACAGACTCTGTACCAACGCACTTCTGAGCCCTCCAATCTCATAGAGTATCGTGGCTCGGGCACAGTAATCAGTAGTGTAGTAGGTACAGCATAGCATATAATAGCATAACATAATTAATAAGTACATACCTTAAAATTTTAACACCTACATAGTTTTTACTAACCAGGTACTTGTACATCACAGGTACCATCTGAAAACCAGCGCCGCTACACTTCGTATGCGGCATCAATGCTGAGATGGAACCTTTTTTGGCTCACGCATGCACCTCAGCACGGACTAATGAATACCCTAGTTTTGTTACTTCCTACATACTTTTGTTTTGTTTCCTCCCTACCTTTTGTATTGTAACCTGTACCTAGTGTCTTTTTTATTAGTTTGTGCTATGCTTGTGTGTCCAAAATAAATGTATTTTCTTTCTTTCTTTCTTTCTTTTTAAGAAGTAGTACTTTATAACCCTGGTAAGCGAAATAGCAAGTACGACCCATTTCTACAATTCAATATGTACTGAACTTGTCTTTTCGTGGTCATCTTGTGCATTAAGACAAGATGATCAAGAAAGGCAAGTAAAATGTGAGAGTAACAAACGTCTTGTATGATAATCGAATGCCTACGGAGACCGGAAAATCGACGGAATACAATTTCAATCCGCAGAGACGTGAACCGAATGCGATTTCAATCGATACGTACCGTAATTTAAGGTGGTGACTGACTGGGGCTTCCAGTTAATAAAAAATAATTGAACATTAAGGGGCTAGTATGTTACATTACATCATTACAGTTTCCTTGATTCATTTATAGGTAAGATTTCAGACAACGTTGTCATCTGGTAAATACAAAATTAAATGCTTTTCGTTGGTAACAGCATCACTTGAGAAAGGCTGGACCAATAGGGCTAATTTCTTTTTGTTCATTGCGTTCGCAATTGTCAGGATAATCCTCGGGGAAAAAGCAAAATTGGAAGATATTTTTAAATAAAAAAATCTTAAAGCTTAAAGCCCTTAGGAAGGGCTGCTTAATCCGGGTACCTTGATAGCGAAGCCGAGGGCAGCCACTCGTAAGAAATAAAAATTGCATTGCATGATATGTGATTCATCGAAAAACCGACTACTGACTGAAGCAAGCGATGCAACGCTCATTTGGTAATATGTTACAATTCGTTCAGATGCTACAAGTGAGTCGTCATCTTTACATAAGTACCTTTCTCCTGTTATACATTGTAAGATATTTCTATTATATTCGATGTCCGACGTTACTTGAACCTTGGACTGTGCATCTAAGATCGTTCCTAAGCAATTATGAACGTACCTACTTCGTAGATTAAAGTATTGTACTAGCTTCATTATACATTGCCGTTCGTTAGCTAGTCCCAGGAGTAAGCTAGTTCTAACAAGAGCAGTTTTCTCAAGAACTTAAAGCCAATGGAAATATACAAGGTGATTCATAATATGTATTCCATTACGAAAAGGTTTTATTCTATCATAGCAACATAAAGAAGGGATACATTTTTTACATTTTTTATTATTCTATCCTATTTTATTATTCCTATTTCATGTAGAATAAGCGCCTTTCGGGATAGCATACATATTATGAATCACGTTGTATAGATTCAATTCATTCTTTATTTTAGTTCGGCGCGCGGACCTATATCTACAAACTGGCAGGGTTCCGACTATTTTGGTTACCACAAACCTTCTGATGATACAGACAACTGCAAAGTTACTAGTATCAAAGTTGGTCCAGTATTCATGACCAGCAGATGGGTATGTAGACCTCATGAGAACATATACTTGCAACTAACTTATAACAAAGCGGTTATCAGATCGAAGTTTGGGGGTGAATTGATAATATTGTATAATTCTTGATTAGAAGTATCTAAATCGGCTGTAGAGGCCCCGGTTGAAGAATAGGCCCCTCCATGTCTACCTACCCGTGTGTTACGAGGTCACTAAGGGAATAAAGCTAGGGGATGGGTAACAGCGTCCCTTATTTAAAAAAAGATAGCTCTAACTGCGCACACCAAACCGCGTGCCCAGCGTGGTGAGTATGGACAATTTTCCCCACATGGAAGTCGCTCTGGAAATTTGTGGGGGACCCATGTTTAACAGTTGACATCCAACAGCTAAACTGATGGTGAGTTGATGGTGAACTGATAAAATTATATCTAAATATTTGAGTTAAAAATTAAAGGCAATTGTGATAACTCATAATGTGAAAAAGTGTAATAGATTCAAAGCAATAAACTCCTGAACGGAAATTCCTTCCTACTCAATTACGCCGGAGCGGCTGAACGGATCTGGATGAAATTTGGCACAGAGATTGATTATAGTCTGGAATAGCACAAGGGCTAACTAAGGGCTTTTTATCCGTTATCGTAGGTACCTTGCGTTGCAATTATTTTTCTCAACCATAGCACGCATCCGCATGCATATACGCGTACGCATCAACAAAAGCGCATTTTTCTGCTAAAGTTAACATCCTATTATGTTCATGCAAAGAGTATGTCCCATAATTCACACTCTATATCCGTTACTTGACAATCTTTATCTATACCGCACCTTATCATAAAAAATGGGGGACAATTCGCCTTAACCTCATAATGTAAAGGTTCCATTCGACACGAAAACCTATAGATTAAGGCAGCGTGGCCACTGAAGCTTTGCGCCCGGCATGCAAGGTTTTTTTTGTGCTATAACCACCTAAGATGCGGTGTCAGTGGTATTCGCATTTCATCCCAGAGACATGCGTTGACAAGTTTCATGCGGGCTACCCTTCAAACCGGAACACATTTTTTTTATTTTTTATTTATATTTATTTATTACACAAAAGGAATACAAATGAATGGTAGTAAATGTCTTAAAACCTATGTTAGGTTTGTCTAGACATTAGGTTCTCGATATTGAATGTAAGAAAAATTGTAAACAATCTTTACTTATTTTCTATGAAGAGCGAGCGCATGTAAAGATAACACCGTCACAGAACAGCTAACAGTATGTAACATTGCGAGCATTGCCACTAAATCTATTATTCAAAGTCAATTTTGAGTTTGATTTTTAAGGCCTTGCGATATTATTAAGCCATATCGCAAGCCCTGAAAAGTCAAAAACCAAAATTGACTTAAATGAAATGAAATGAAATAAATTTATTTCGACAAACAGTACACGCAAGGATCATTTTGAAATAGATTTTAAGCATACTTTAGATGACATATGGTATACTTTAGTAGACCGCGCGCCTAAGTCCCCTTTCAACACGAACATCTATAGATTTATTAAAATAACCACTACGCCCGGTTATACCAACCCGGGTTATAGGTTATCGGTCCGAATGAAACGGGGTAAAATGATGCATGGCCGGATAAGACAATGTAGCGGAAGGGAAGGGCGCACCCCGCTCGGGCCGACCTTTCAATTTCCTTGATTGTAAGCCTCGTGTCTTTATTCCTCTATACATGACTGCGATGATATCTTATGGTCAGTACACTGCAATTTATTCGAATGGTGAGGCTTCGACCCGGATAAGTAAATGGAAACTGGTGTGGCTGATGGGGACTCGGGTTGTATGAGTGCTTATTTGAGGTAGGTTTTTTGGCTTAGATACATTTGTTTGATAAACATTTTGAGTCACTGTACCTAACTAGGAGCCAATTTCATAAAACGGACAAAACTACAAAACCTACAAAACTTGAACGACAGAACCTCTGGGCCTAGATCAAAATGTGTTTGCAATATAAAATGCAATTTGTTGAATCAGGGGCCCCCGAATGGATATCGATGCTTTTGCCAATTTCCGCAGTAGTTTTGAGTTATTTTTTACAAGTTAATAGTTAGTTAGTTAGTGTGGGACTGGGTTTTGTGGCACCATGGTACCTACACACAGTTTCAGATACACACTCCAATATACAGTGATGTCACGTGTAGGTTATATAGTCATAGAATGAAAGAATATACTAACAATTCAATAACATTTGGCCCATTTTTTTTATTAAGAAAATATGTGATTGTAGAACTCTCTGGGTCTCAAGATTTTCACACACGGCAGCTATAATGTAAAAATGTATATTATAGCACGATACATCTCATTGCATCTTACCATAGAAACTGTCAGAAGATACGAAGATGTAAAAAGATACATTATAGGTGCCGTGTGTGGTCTGCTGACGGTATCTATGGAAAGATGTAATGAGATTTATCGTGCTATAATATACATTTTTACATTATAGCTGCCGTGTGTGACACGCTTTTGGGTTATTCTATTTACGAATTAGCAATTTTTATCATCTTTGTAACTAATTACTTAACGTACGAGAAGTTCGGCATCAAGACTACTACCAAAAACAGCCAATTAATTGAGTTAGAATTATTTTGACCCAAAACAGCTGATTTTGCATAGAGTTTTCTCAACGAAAAATATCGAATTAACTGAAATCGTATACTTACCATTTGGGATAGCAAACATATTTTATATCAGCTTGTAATACTATTGTACCCGTAGCTTCATAATTAATTTGCTTTTACTAACTAGAGTAGCATCGATATCACCTAAGTGGGACAGGCAGGTATTTGAACTATTCCAATCATCCAATTGAGCGTTCAGAGACTGAACCAGCTAGACCTGTATCCCTTCGAATAGGCTCACAATGTAAAATAAGTTTTGTCACGCTGACTTTAGATTCAAAATGACTTGGCAGCAACAAACGGAATCCTGAAAATGAGTACGCTGTCGATGAGTAAAACTTCTGTACCGAACGCGCGCGTTACTCTTCAAAAGTGATGGAGCTAATTTGACTTTTGTGAGTTGGATATGCTCAATGTCGCTGCGCTGGCACAAATCTAATATCTCTCTATTTGTGGAGCTCAATTTGGAATTGCATTCGACACGGTGAAATCAAATAGAAAAACTTTGTTCATTTGAGTCGATTCTGGAGTTAGCTTGCCGCATCATCAGTTCGTTTCCATTCTAGTAAATCTATAACGTGTTCGTTAACTAAAATCCTGGAAGTTATTTATTTTTCAGTTTTTTATTTGATTTTATAATTTAATGTTTATAATAAGTAGGTTACCTACACTGTAGACAAATGTTATTAATAATTTCATATGTGATCCATCACAAAACTTATTATGTAAACAAAAATAATGTATATTAAGCAAAAAACAAATCTAAATTATTAATTAAAAAGACCAGTTTTTACCCGAACTTTATAAAATTAGTAATGTATGCCCTTTTTACCATCATTATAACTAATTATTAAGCTTAAGAGAAGTACACAATCAAGTTTGCTCCTTATAACAGCTGAATATATTAATTTGAACTGATTTGACCCTAAAACGGCCGATTTTTGCACAGTATTTTTTCAATCGAAAAATGTCGATCAGTTATTTATCTTGTGGCGTGGGTTGTATTATTGTATTTCTCCCTAACGGTTGCTATATGGCCTGCCCACTGCTACTTCAATTTGCGAATTCTGAGAGCTATGTCAGTGTCCGTGGTTCTTCTACGGATTTCCTTACTACGGATTTTATCACGCAGTGAAACTCCGAGCATATTTTTCATATAGAACACTAAAATATTTTTACAGACTAGGTACTTCAAATAAAAGGAGAGAGTCATTAGAAGTCTACGTCACACCGGCATTTCAACGTTTACATATACCAAAACACAACCATTTCTTTAACGTTCGCGGAAAACACGTTATATTTTCTTTCCACGCGAAAATATTCGTATGGCAGTTCGCGACGTAAGCGGTCCTAAAGCCTCTAATGATTGATGCGACGACCAGCCGGCCAGGATAAGACAATGTTCCGGAAGGAACGACCGGGCCCGGCCGGATGGCTACACGAGACATTTGTGACCCGACTCTTTCGGAAAATGTTCGTCATAATATAAGCTGTTGTGACGAACAACATGATATTGAAAGTGGAGCCTTCTGGTCAACCCTTTTCAACGATCTTCTTGTTGTCCTTGTTAGCAACATTTTGAAGATTTCAATTTATGCCGGTTTCAAATTCACTAACAAGCAAGCTCCTATAATATTATTTACAGAAAAATATATTATACACTTTTCGTAAATTTAAAATTTATGACCATTGATTCTTTTTATAAAGACGTTTTTAAATATTTTTGGTACGGGTCACAGGCGCTTTAAGCCGATTGGAAGTCCAAAAATGTCTGAGTCGACATTTAAGGGATATTATAAAAAATAATGTTAGGTATGTTTTTAAAGAAGTACAAAGCCCTCAATGGATCCGGTAGTGTTTTTACATGATATCAGCTGATTCTAGACAAAAAATATGAAAAATATGCCTATTGTCTTTTCCAATGAAAACAGACAAAAAGAAAAAGCCAAGCATTATTATGATTCCCTCCTACATAACTCCTTTCCCACAGCTATGTGCTCTTAGGGCGATATTCATATTTTTACCCCTACAAAGGCTCCTTGTTTACAGCCTTGTTAAAAACGTAAGTTGATGCGTGCTGTTTGAATGTAGGAGGCGTCGCGTATCAAATAAAACTGCTCTCCTAGTACTTTAGTACCTTTGGTACGACTTTGTTTTCTTAGACTGGGCTAAATAATCGGAATTTTGCGAATTTTCGCGTAATACATGTCTGTCTATCAACGCGAACAGTTCGGATACCGCTAATGTGGCCCAGCATTACAAAGCTCGCGTTAATTATAAAATTCTGAAATTTCTTATACGTTATGCTAGCTTAGTACTTTCCTGACTTGAACAAGTCATTATAAATCAATATTCAATGTAAAATGAGCGCTATCACTCTTACTTCAGATTCGAATTCAAATGTTGATAGATTAAGATATAAGAGTTTATAGTATACTTATTAAGTTGTTTAAAAAATAACCTGTCTCGTGCTTGATTTAAGTTTCAATATCGCTCGCGTGGATGTTATTAATTAAATCGTTTTTGTATGACTGTGACTCGATTTCTGCCATAAGTACTGCTATTGTTTCTTCAAGATAATGAGTAAATAATATAATAATAATAATATAATAGTAAATATAATGAGTTTTGTATTCTATTTTCTTTTAAAACGCCCTTTCACGAAACCTTTATTTATGTAACGGTGTAAAGTAACGAGGCCGTCTGCTATTATTTGCGTTTAAGAAATTGCTTTAGTAAAAAGAAGCGATAATGTTGCGACTTGAAAGAACACAATATTAGAATAATTTATTTTATGTTTTTGAAAGTATACACCACTTTACAATAAAAACAAAATTATTTATCTTTATGTTTATTTTTCTCACATTTATGACCACTAAGCCTATTTCCTCCGTGGTGGCCGTGGTGGCCCCTGCTGAAGAATAGGCCCCTCTATATCTACCTATCCGCGGATGTCGTAAGAGGCGACTAAAGGAAAAAAAGCTAGGGGATGGGCAGCAGCGTCCCTCATTTTACCAATGATAGCTCTAACTGCGCTCGCCAACCCGCATGCCCAGCGTGGTGAGTTTGGGCAAATCCCCCTCATGATAAGGAATTTGCTCTGTCTGTGGGGGAGGCCATGTTCAGCAGTAGACGTCGAACGGCTGAAATGATGATGATGATGATGAAGCCTTTTTCCTCTCGACGTTTTCCTTTACCGTATGAGCAATAGTACCTATAGCGCACATACATTTTACGAATTAAAAATTTATTGGTGTACGACCGGATCCGAACCCACTACCTGTGAATCGGAGGCGGGGCCACTACCAATCCACCAGTGCAGTTTAAATTTAATTTGTATCGCGTCAGGTGGAACTTTATACCCAGGTACGGGACGCTGTGTTGCTAAGAGAAACAACTATTTAGGTTGTTTCTCTTAGCAACAACTCTCTTCTAATTATTTGTAATGGGCACGATTATTATAATCTCACATTACAAATCACACGTAAAGTTACACCCACGCATAGCATACCCGGGGTTCTAATAAACATATCAAGAATCGGGGTAGCACATAAGATCCGGAGAGGTCACCCCACCCAACTATCGCTTGGACGATTCAGCTACATGATCTGGAAAATCTTCGCTAGCTACGCCAAGTTTGGCTTAGTTATATTTGATTGTTTTTATTTTGCAAGTAATAATAACTTAAAAATCTTTATGTTATATGATTTCATTATGTCGTTGGTATCAGATACTACGAATACCACAATAGCCGTGCGGGAATCAAACACGCGCCTCTCAGGTCACAAAGCCAATCGCCTTGAATACTTCTTAGGACTAGCACATAGGTAGGAATTAAAAGTGTCGTAAAAAGTGATTTTTCAATTATTGTTTTCACTTCTTAGTACTTGCGTAGCTCACGCTTGCGAAACGTAGACCTCGTAGAAAGTCTACGAAACTCGAACATAAAAAAAAATTCTGAAACTTTTTTTTTGTCCACTAGTGAATAATCAAATTTATCAGCAACTTTGTTTTTTTTACTAGTGATCCTCCATTATATCTTACTTATATTTTAAATGCGAAAGTCTGTACGGATCATGGAAATCACGCCGTAACGGCTCAGCCAATTTCGATGAAACTTGGAACAGATAGAGTATATACATATATATATCTTTACCTAAAATATCATATGGGCTACTTATTATCTAGGTTCCATGCGAGTGGACGGAAGCTAGTTTCTAATAGATGGAATTCCAGTTATAAATAGTTCTAAGGCTGTTATCGCGGGGCAACGGACCCCATTATGAAATATTAGGGGCACTGCGCTCGATATTCGGATTAAGAGGAAGCTAATCCCTGTTTCAGAGTTCGGGAAATGGTTCATTGTGACCCACGACATTATTACTTGGGATGTGACCTTTGTCAATATTTCTGACCTAAATTACGATGAAAACGATTAGAAAAACACCCAGGCTGGGACGTAACGAGTTCCCAGAGTGACGACTAAATTTCAAAGTCCACTAGGAATAATATTGGCATAGTGACAAAAATGTTGCGGATTATCGTGTTATTGATATGGATGTCTACAAAGAGATTGAATTGATTTTTTGATAGTATTTTTTCAATGAAACAGGCTAAATTTCCTTAAGTCGTGGAACAAGCTTTATTGCCAATTGGGTGTAGAATAAGCCCTTTTTGGGATGGAATACATATTATGAATCACCTTGTATAATATTTTATACAAAGTGATTCATAATAAAAAAGATTATAATAAGACCAAAAACAACTGATTTGCAATAGTTTGAGAAAAAAATCTACAAAATATATTTTTTTCATTTTGTTTATGGATAATTAATTTAGGGGATAGGATACTAGTTAAGGAACACGTATATAAAACGAGAATACGGGTGAAATAGATTTCATATTTTTTATTTGTAGTTTATTATAATAAAATCATTTAGTATTTAATTTGTCCTTGCCTACACATTTTTATAGCTTTTTCGATGTTTCAGTCAATACTTATTATAACAATAGCCCAGTTTTTGGCGATCATTAACGCAAATCGTAGACACTTTACAATGAAAACTTGAACAGGCGCCATTTTAAAATCCCGATAGGAATATAAAACAGGAATTGTTTTGCGAGTCTGTCGCAGACACGGCGTCGTTATCGTGAAATTCAAAATGCTTTCGGGACAGGTCGTATAATGCTTGAGCACCACTGATTTGTAAGCGACACATTTTTAGAATATTTGAGGAGCAAAGGTACCAAAAAGGGACAAAATCAACTTTACCGACCAACAGTTAGCGAGCAAGTCTCAGGGCCATAATTATGTCATACAAATATACAAATACAAATAGCTTATTTCAGTCATTGGTCACAGAAAAAATCATGGGCTCTTGACACTCAAACTAAGCGCAAGCTTGTGTTTTGAGTGCCAAGACAAATGGAAGAAACATTTTTGACTTTGTCCCCTATACTTAACTTATCACTTTTGTCTTAAGACTCTGCGAGAAGATATGACTCTACTCTACTTCTACGAAGCCTAGTAAAAGTTGGTGCTTCGATGATCGTTGAGGCACAATTTAAGATCGTAAAGATCAAAAATCTTTTGCATGTTCTAACTAGTATTGTACCGCCCCCCCCTAAAGATATAATATATTGCCTATCCTAACAGCATTGTATGAAGTACAGTATTGTCATGATAGAAGTATGGCCACGTGATCGTCTAGTAGTAGTGGTAGGACCCTAAGATGTGAACTAATGTAGTAACTCAAATCCTTTAAAGACTTTATAGACAATTCAACTTAACTAACTAACCTACATCTAAATTCTTAACCCTTTCCGAATCTAACTTATATTTAACTTTGACTCATTCTGACTCTAAATTTAATATATGAGATGTATAATTCTAAACTCTAATTATAATCTGGAACTGTAGAATAGCATGATAGGACATATGATTGGGAATCAATATAATTATTTAATATTAGGAAATACTTCAATCTAAAGGTTATACTGAATTTAAGTAGCAAAGGGATTATAACGCCAAAGGTCCGGGCCCCTCCTCCGCACGCAGACTGTAAGAAACATCACAATACTTGGACTTCTTTCCAGCGTTGTAATAAGTGATTATTTAATTCACTTATAGGGAATGCTGTTCTTTACATTTACTAGATCTTATATCTGTATGTTTGTCAGTCCTTGTTCATCAAAAGATTATGAGGAAAGCTAAGTAGTTAGTATTTGTATGTTCGTCCATTGTCAAACCATTCAAGGAATCTCTACTTTACTTTTCTTTGCAAAGCAAAACTTTCATACTCATCCATCATATCTAGTTATCATGCGGAACTCCAAGCTACCGAATACTTCGGTACCCAAGAATCCCTAACTTCCGCTGCGGACCGCTACCTAAGAAAACCTAATAGTTCCTAAAGTAGCTATTGTCATTTATTTGTAGTTTAATTTATAATTCTGTGAACTTCCTCTTCCCCTGGATTTGCGTGAAGGAAAACATAGCTCATACGGCCATCAATCTGACTATTATAATCAGTATCATGGAGAGTATATTAACTCTATATTATGTAACTAGCATATTCACCTGGTTTCGCGTGAATGAATACTTAACATAGCTCTCATAGCCATAGATCAGTCTATTTTGATCAGTATTCTAAAGAGTATATTTACTCTATATTAAGCAATTAGCTTATTCACCTGGTTTTGCGTGAATGAATACTTTACATAGCTCTCATAGCCATAGATCAGTCTATTTTGATCAGTATTCTGAAGAGTATATTAACTCTGCTAGCATCATAGCTAAAGGTACAATTTAGTACAATTCCTTTGGAATTCTATTTAAAGCTTTATTTCCAAGCTACATGGACTACTCCCAAGTAAATTGATATCTCCAACCAATTAATGAAGAAGTTATTCCACCTGCATTTATTTTGCATGAAACAACTGTTATAGGCACATCCGGCCAAAGGTTGTGATTAAAGATTTCAATCTTTCAAGTAGAAATTACTTAGGTAACAAACATGATTTGCATAGTCTTAATTCTGTAGATAGCCTCTCTGTTCACAGTTATTTACAGAGGATGAAGCTTAGGGCACTTTCGGCCCACTCTGACTTTTATTTATAGTTCAGGGGAAAGCTTAGGACCCTTATAGTCCTCTCTGTGATTTCCGTTACAGAGGTAGCTAAGGACCCTACCGGTCCTGAATCAGACTAAGTAAATCAGTATAGACCTTTGCTCAATTAAAGTTTAGTCTCAATAAAGCCATAAATAAAACTCTTAATTTATTCAAGTAAATATTCAATATTGTATGAATGCCAGCAGAGTTTATAACCCAATTGCGTACTTTACTGTATTATGAATTGCTATTTTATAATTTTGTCTCTTTTGTAATATATGTGGTTAGGTTAGGAATAACTGATGATAATAACTCAACCTTCCAACCAGATATTAATGAAATTAATGTTATTCCTCAATTACATAGCCACTCCTATGATGAATTGATTTAGATTAAACTAAGTTTCTTGTTTATTTAGTTTTTGAGTTTTAATTATAGTAGTTTAGTATCCTTTCCTTCATCAGCCTTTAGAACCCAGCATCCTATTTGAAACTAATTGAATGTATGAGTACCTAAGAGGCCCTATTCTAGCTAGATTCTACCATCCAAACTAGGAGACCGACTCCACATTTACTTGTAATTGTGTGAGTAGACTGACGGAGTGCAATGTCAGTCACCTAACTAGCTAATTGAATGAGTGCGGGTGGTAAATCCCGACTTTGTCCTGCCCTATAACCGTGTGCTTGCCAAGATCTGCTATTGGACTGGGGGGCAGATCTCAGCCTAACAGGGGATAAACTTGTGTACAAATAAATATATAAATAAGACTGGACAAGCGGACTAAGAATCCTAAGCTCAGGTGCCCATACAGGCGCGGGCTCCACTTCGACGGTGCCCTCCTGTTTAGAGTTCAAAGGACGCACTTTCCAGGTAGCATATCGATGCCAAGTTAATGGCCAAAATCGATTGGTGGTCCGCTACAAAGATTATCACCTTCCTAGCTAATATGAGGACACAAGCTGGGTATAACACCGCAAGGTAGCAACTCCGCTTGCGACCAGTGTCCGGACTGGGTTTAGTTACGGGAATGCCCTAGCTCCTAATAATTTCCTTCAGACGGCGAACACTCAAACAATACTACACACAATCCAATCCCATCCAAAAGTACTAATAAGAACTTAGAAAATTCCAACCCCAATGTTACGTTCTGAAATCAAACCGGCAGAGCTTCGCCCTCTGAAAGGAAATCTTGAAATCGAATGACCATGATCTTAATCCTGACGAGGCTTATATAGCCTGATTGTTCTAGAAATTTCTACGAATTCAGGTTAGTTCAAAATCCTTTCCTATTTTCTATGATGTAAATCTTCTTCTCCCTTGGCATTCTTGACTCATTCCAAATTCAAATTCTGGATTCAAAAGATCCTACTTGGAAGACTGAAGGAATTTTGAGGAATAAAATATTTGCTCAGTTTCATACCTTATTCCATTGACATAATATGTTTTTCCCTTTAGCAGAAGTACAGTGCGAGAAAACCAGAAATTGATTGAAATTTGACGAGATCTTGATGAATTTGAATTATTTGCTCGAATTCAAACCTTATTCCTATGACGTAACTTATTTTCCCACTGCGCATGCGCGGAGGGTTTGAACATTTTAGCACAGATCATAAATATTTTCTTAATTCACCTTAGTTTTTGCCGCCAACCTGCAATTGTTCTACTAGCAGCGCCATCTACCTTCCCACGCAAATATGTGGCTCCTAATACTACAACGTTAAGGTTCATTTTGATAAAACATTTAAGTTTTATTATTTCCAGCAATTATTTGATTGAATGAATCAACATTGATGTTTAATAAATATACTGAATTTTACTATTCTTATTAATGGAGTTTATTGAAATAGTATTATGATTTGATATTACAAGACATATTTTTAATTTAGGTTTCATATTACTTGTTTTAAAGTTTAATCGATATATTTCTATTGTGTTGACTAATTTAGTCAATGTCTTGAACGGATCTAGATGTTCAATCAATAATTGCGCTAAATTCAAAATGCGCTGCTTCTCGATTAATTACTAGTTTCTAATGCGAATCTTATTAGTAAAATCGATTATTAGTAATCTTTATTTGTGAATGTAAGGAGACACGAAGGTGGACCGTTACAGCCGCCCCCTAGACTTTACGCAAATGTAGTTATTTTAACGTAGTTGGAGTAAAGGCTATATTCTTATTTTTTTTTTAATCATTTCAAATAAAGATTTTATTTTTATTACCATTACTTATTTTTCTATGTACATTACTTCTAATTTGATAACGTTTGATTCAGATAACTCATTAATGTTTGAATGTGGATGTATGTACCTATATGTGGTGTATTTTTAAACCAAATTTAAAATAAATAACATTTTGTACCAGTATTTAAGTTTCCAATGAACCAAACATGAACAACTATCCTCCCAATCAGAATCATCAAACCAGAGTGAAGGAACTCGGGCGTGACTCCAAGTCTTTCCTGTGAAATAGTATAATATGTTTCATTGTTAACCAATCTTAGGTTTCAAATGAACTAAATTACACAACCTTGCACCGATAAGATAACTCCTTATAACCAAGAACATAGCCCCCCATGCCTAGTTCATCCCACGAAAACCCGATCTCAAAATTATAGTTTATTTATAATTTGGCGAATGTATTGTGTGGGGAAAATTTCCAAGGCTTCATGTGTAGTAAGAACCTTTATGAAATCAGCGTTCGCTGATGATTGTCAGCTGACTCAACCTAACTCCAAACTCCATCATAACAAGTTCTTTGTTTTGTGTTGTGGAATATCTGAATTCAACCATCATCAAATCGTCTCAAATTCTGAATTCTGTTGAATCATAAGGCCCTCCAATTCCCTAAATCACTAACACATATTTTTCATTCGTTCCCTTACTTTCATCTCCCTTTCTTCCTGAAAATTAATCCATATATTCGCTTCCAAAGAATTTCTTTCGGTTCTGTTCTCGCCACCCAACAACCCAACAAAACACTTAAAATCCGAGAACACGAAAACCAATGCACAAAAATGACTGTGTGTGGTACTCCCTTTACCTCTATTAAATTTATTCTAAATGTACCTATCTACAAAATACATTTTTTTTTTAAATTATGAATCACATATTATTTTATCGTGTTGTTATTATTATTATTATTTTTTAGTAGTGCAAAGTTTTTTTTTTTATCGAATTTAAATACCTTTAATTATTTATGTTTTTCTTTTTCACCCTGTATTTAATTTATTTTTTATTAAAAATTTTAAAATTAAAATGGCAGAATTATACAGGGCGTCCCAAACTTATGGGACATGAAGGGGAAGTACCTTAAATATCGTAGATAGGGTATTTTGCTGAAAGAAGACTTTATGTTACTTTTAAAAGTTAGTAATTCTGCATTCATAGATTTTCTAAAAAATACTTGCTTCGTCTGGGAATCAAACCGACTTAAATGTCAAAAAAAAAATCATCCTACTTCTATGATGCCAATCGAAAGAATAGGGTACATAGTATTTTTAAAAAAAGGAACAACATGAAAGATTCAAGAAGAACTTCCATTAGATCAAAACTTACTTGATATGCCATGTTCGCAATAAATTAACACAAAACTTGTGTAAGTGAATTATTAAGACTAAACAGATCAATCCAAAAACAAACGCTCGCACACACTGTTCCATTTAGAAATTTAAGAACAACATTTAAAAATATTAGTTCTTTTTAAAAATATTAAAGTATGTATTCAAACAAACGCTCTCATAAACTGTTCCATTTTCAAATTTAACAACAACATTGGTGTCGATTCTGTTGTTTTGGGATTCCTAACATAAATTTTAAGATTTCCTAATTTTCTAAGTTAAGTGGACCTAAACATTATGGTATTCTCTTTACATATCCTAAAAAATCCTAAATAAAACGTGTTTGAAAAATTTGACTCAATCATTTTACGTTGTTCCTTTCTTTTAAAATACTATGTTACTTAAGCAAAGTTATTATTTTTTAGCTATTCTTTCGATTGGCATCATAGAAGTAGGATGATTTTTTTTTGACATTTAAGTCGGTTCGATTCCCAGACGAAGCAAGTATTTTTTAGAAAATCTATGAATGCAGAATTACTAACTTTTAAAAGTAACATAAAGTCTTCTTTCAGCAAAATACCCTATCTACGATATTTAAGGTACTTCCCCTTCATGTCCCATAAGTTTGGGACGCCCTGTATATAAGTACCTACTGAGTAGTAGTAGTAATAATTGTATTTACACGTAGATATCTAAGATTATAACTTACATCAAACATTCCTCCTATTCCTAGATAGGTACTTCAATGGGCGCGCTATCTACATTTTTTCGTTAGAGGATAAAACTCAATTTGACTGTTACAAAATCCATGAGAATGTTTGAAAGGTACTATAAAACTAGAGAGTGATATTTGTGATTAATGTGGAAGTAGGTACCTACCATCACTAATGCTACCTACCTCCTACGGCTCAACAACATCAATCTGTATTCCAAAACTGACATCCCTAGGTTTGTGGCGCATCCACAAAATAGGTATGACCTATAGCTAGACTACACTTTCTCTTAAACAACATGTGAGGGTGCATCTACGATACTTTTTCTATGAAATTTGGATAAATAGATACGTCAAGTACCTACGTCCTATCTGTATTTCAACTAATCCAACTAATATCCCATCGTCATAATATCCCACCCCCTACCATCACACCAATACCACAACCGCGAAAACCTACTAGGTTATCCGGACGTTCAAATGTTTGAATGTTTGGATATCTGCGACTCAACCACGACACAACGGCCCAACCGACCCCGACGAAATCCGGAACAGACAGAACTCATATCACCCCTCACCCAGACACCACGCGAGTGAAGCCGCGGGAGTAGGCTACCAGATAGATATTCTTTAAATTCAATCAACATGTCGTCAGTACTGCAGACAGAGACCATGCTACGGTGGTGATAACCATCTTATTCCCTGTCTAACTAAAGTTCATACTCAACTTTCGTTGCAAGACGTAAAAATACTTTTTCTGACCTATTTTTTTTTTTTTTTTATCCTACTCTTCAATTTTATCTTTAGGTGTCAAAATAATATTTTTGTGCTAAGTCGTCGACAGGTAATTCTTGCTAAGTACACTGATCGTAGTGTTCCATTCCATTTTATGCTGATAATGATTCATTGTCACTCTCTAACTAGACCTTTTTTAGCTAAGTGTGAATGAGAAGCAATGATGAAAATGTTGCACTGCCGGACTGCGACCGTTATCGAAACACCATTACAACATTACGACTGACCTTGGATATCTCTCTCTAACCCATAAAAGAGAATAGGATAGCAAAACGATTTGCTCACGAGTTTTTGCTTGATTGATGGAATGGGGAACTGAACATGAACAAACAAAACAAAACTCAGATTGAAAACTCAAATTGTTTTGATTTTATTTATTGTGCGCATGCACTTTCCTTGTTTACAACTAGGTTTTACTATAGCTAATAGTGCTCAGATCAGTGTGAGTTTAGTCTAACGAGTTTTTTTCCATCGATACACTTTGATAGCTACTGTTTGATATCTACCAGCTATGTCTACCAGTGATTTTCTTTAACTAATTTACATTACAACTGAGTGCTACATACAACTTGCAGTAGCTATTGCATTTCGGAGTCCTTGCTTTCCTTCTGAGGAATACGTGGATGTAATTAAGTAAGTACATTTTATATTCCTAACCTGTAATTGTTTTTGTAAGTTAACCGCAATTTCTAACACTCATTTTATACCTTGATTCATCTTTTTAAACAAGCTGAGAGGTAATACAACTTAGTAAAGCAGACTAGCAGTGTCCAGATGCTAGAACTATATCAGAGTCCCTATACACTTGCTTTCTTTTCGAAATCAACGCAACCCAATGTTTTTGATGTTCGTATCTTTGTTTGTTTTGCTTTACAGCATAATCAGCATTTATTTTGATCCAGTCAACCAATTTGTCCTTCCTAACTTGCCTCATAATTTAGCATTACGCGCAATGTGCAAAAGAATCTAAATTCTCTGCAGTAAGACTAATATTTTATGTTTTCTTCCAGGTTACCATGACTGAGAATATGGTATTCAACTGGACACTAAATATAAGATCTATTATCAAGCATACTATCATGATTTAGTTTAGAGTACTACTCATAACCCCAGCGATCTGATTAGATTGCCCGATGGCATCATTCCTAAACCTACGGTGAGTGTTATTTTACACTATTTTATTTAATTTAATTTATTGCTCTGCTAATACCAGTGTAGCCTAATATGCAAGCTTAGTGTCTTCCCTCGCCCCCTAGCTGAAATATAATCCTAGTATAATACCTATGTTTTAAATTACTTCCTATTCATTCTGCTCATAGGTACTAAGGTATTTCCTGAACTGAAACTTAATATAATATTTTAGAATAATTCCTAACCTAGCTCGTTGAACAGTTAACTAAACTACTGGCGTGATCACGGTGGCAAAGCAAGTAAGCGCCCGCAAATAGCAAAAAGCAAAGAAGCAAATAGGCGCGGGTTCGATTCCCGCTGCTAGACAATTGCCTACACTATCGGCGAACTCCCAGTCCGGTTCCTATGGCACCACAGAGGTTAGCCACCACAGCTAGGAACCCGAATCGAATTGAACCAACGCCCCCTATTTGCTAAAACGATTTTATTACTTGTAACTAACTATGTATTATGCCATTTCCAGGCTGAAACGTAGTAAAGCGTTCGCCCCCATTCTCCAGTCATTCCTACTACCCTCTACTACTCCGTTATAAACAAGTGAATAATTACTTCGAGTCTACGTACATCGCGAAACTGTGCTGTCTACTTCAAGAATACGCAAGACTCAAGACCTAACCTAAACGAATAGTTAGTTAGTCCTAGTTTAAGCTTTAGTTGTTAAGTCTAGGCACTAGGTCAATTAGGAATTCTCACTAATCTGACTAACTACTATAACTCAGATTTTTTTCTCATCTATAAGCGAACCTATAGCGCCCCCCATCCTAGAAAGCCCTAAATATTTAATAATCCTCTATGAATTTGTCTATAAAGTCCCTCCTATTTTACGGCAACAAATTGTGCGATAAAATCGCACTAACTCATGACAGAACTATACATTGTACCAATTACACACTAATTTTAATATTTGATTTGAGGTACGCATCCTGGTTACGGCATTTCCATATTGTACCGCCCCCCCCTAGAGATAATATATATTGCCTAACCTAACTCATCATTGTATGAAGTACAGTATTGTCATGATAGAAGTATGGCCACGTGATCGTCTAGTAGTAGTGGTAGGACCCTAAGATGTGAACTAATGTAGTAACTCAAATCCTTTAAAGACTTTATAGACAATTCAACTTAACTAACTAACCTACATCTAAATTCTTAACCCTTTCCGAATCTAACTTATATTTAACTTTGACTCATTCTGACTCTAAATTTAATATATGAGATGTATAATTCTAAACTCTAATTATAATCTGGAACTGTAGAATAGCATGATAGGACATATGATTGGGAATCAATATAATTATTTAATATTAGGAAATACTTCAATCTAAAGGTTATACTGAATTTAAGTAGCAAAGGGATTATAACGCCAAAGGTCCGGGCCCCTCCTCCGCACGCAGACTGTAAGAAACATCACAATACTTGGACTTCTTTCCAGCGTTGTAATAAGTGATTATTTAATTCACTTATAGGGAATGCTGTTCTTTACATTTACTAGATCTTATATCTGTATGTTTGTCAGTCCTTGTTCATCAAAAGATTATGAGGAAAGCTAAGTAGTTAGTATTTGTATGTTCGTCCATTGTCAAACCATTCAAGGAATCTCTACTTTACTTTTCTTTGCAAAGCAAAACTTTCATACTCATCCATCATATCTAGTTATCATGCGGAACTCCAAGCTACCGAATACTTCGGTACCCAAGAATCCCTAACTTCCGCTGCGGACCGCTACCTAAGAAAACCTAATAGTTCCTAAAGTAGCTATTGTCATTTATTTGTAGTTTAATTTATAATTCTGTGAACTTCCTCTTCCCCTGGATTTGCGTGAAGGAAAACATAGCTCATACGGCCATCAATCTGACTATTATAATCAGTATCATGGAGAGTATATTAACTCTATATTATGTAACTAGCATATTCACCTGGTTTCGCGTGAATGAATACTTAACATAGCTCTCATAGCCATAGATCAGTCTATTTTGATCAGTATTCTAAAGAGTATATTTACTCTATATTAAGCAATTAGCTTATTCACCTGGTTTTGCGTGAATGAATACTTTACATAGCTCTCATAGCCATAGATCAGTCTATTTTGATCAGTATTCTGAAGAGTATATTAACTCTGCTAGCATCATAGCTAAAGGTACAATTTAGTACAATTCCTTTGGAATTCTATTTAAAGCTTTATTTCCAAGCTACATGGACTACTCCCAAGTAAATTGATATCTCCAACCAATTAATGAAGAAGTTATTCCACCTGCATTTATTTTGCATGAAACAACTGTTATAGGCACATCCGGCCAAAGGTTGTGATTAAAGATTTCAATCTTTCAAGTAGAAATTACTTAGGTAACAAACATGATTTGCATAGTCTTAATTCTGTAGATAGCCTCTCTGTTCACAGTTATTTACAGAGGATGAAGCTTAGGGCACTTTCGGCCCACTCTGACTTTTATTTATAGTTCAGGGGAAAGCTTAGGACCCTTATAGTCCTCTCTGTGATTTCCGTTACAGAGGTAGCTAAGGACCCTACCGGTCCTGAATCAGACTAAGTAAATCAGTATAGACCTTTGCTCAATTAAAGTTTAGTCTCAATAAAGCCATAAATAAAACTCTTAATTTATTCAAGTAAATATTCAATATTGTATGAATGCCAGCAGAGTTTATAACCCAATTGCGTACTTTACTGTATTATGAATTGCTATTTTATAATTTTGTCTCTTTTGTAATATATGTGGTTAGGTTAGGAATAACTGATGATAATAACTCAACCTTCCAACCAGATATTAATGAAATTAATGTTATTCCTCAATTACATAGCCACTCCTATGATGAATTGATTTAGATTAAACTAAGTTTCTTGTTTATTTAGTTTTTGAGTTTTAATTATAGTAGTTTAGTATCCTTTCCTTCATCAGCCTTTAGAACCCAGCATCCTATTTGAAACTAATTGAATGTATGAGTACCTAAGAGGCCCTATTCTAGCTAGATTCTACCATCCAAACTAGGAGACCGACTCCACATTTACTTGTAATTGTGTGAGTAGACTGACGGAGTGCAATGTCAGTCACCTAACTAGCTAATTGAATGAGTGCGGGTGGTAAATCCCGACTTTGTCCTGCCCTATAACCGTGTGCTTGCCAAGATCTGCTATTGGACTGGGGGGCAGATCTCAGCCTAACAGGGGATAAACTTGTGTACAAATAAATATATAAATAAGACTGGACAAGCGGACTAAGAATCCTAAGCTCAGGTGCCCATACAGGCGCGGGCTCCACTTCGACGGTGCCCTCCTGTTTAGAGTTCAAAGGACGCACTTTCCAGGTAGCATATCGATGCCAAGTTAATGGCCAAAATCGATTGGTGGTCCGCTACAAAGATTATCACCTTCCTAGCTAATATGAGGACACAAGCTGGGTATAACACCGCAAGGTAGCAACTCCGCTTGCGACCAGTGTCCGGACTGGGTTTAGTTACGGGAATGCCCTAGCTCCTAATAATTTCCTTCAGACGGCGAACACTCAAACAATACTACACACAATCCAATCCCATCCAAAAGTACTAATAAGAACTTAGAAAATTCCAACCCCAATGTTACGTTCTGAAATCAAACCGGCAGAGCTTCGCCCTCTGAAAGGAAATCTTGAAATCGAATGACCATGATCTTAATCCTGACGAGGCTTATATAGCCTGATTGTTCTAGAAATTTCTACGAATTCAGGTTAGTTCAAAATCCTTTCCTATTTTCTATGATGTAAATCTTCTTCTCCCTTGGCATTCTTGACTCATTCCAAATTCAAATTCTGGATTCAAAAGATCCTACTTGGAAGACTGAAGGAATTTTGAGGAATAAAATATTTGCTCAGTTTCATACCTTATTCCATTGACATAATATGTTTTTCCCTTTAGCAGAAGTACAGTGCGAGAAAACCAGAAATTGATTGAAATTTGACGAGATCTTGATGAATTTGAATTATTTGCTCGAATTCAAACCTTATTCCTATGACGTAACTTATTTTCCCACTGCGCATGCGCGGAGGGTTTGAACATTTTAGCACAGATCATAAATATTTTCTTAATTCACCTTAGTTTTTGCCGCCAACCTGCAATTGTTCTACTAGCAGCGCCATCTACCTTCCCACGCAAATATGTGGCTCCTAATACTACAACGTTAAGGTTCATTTTGATAAAACATTTAAGTTTTATTATTTCCAGCAATTATTTGATTGAATGAATCAACATTGATGTTTAATAAATATACTGAATTTTACTATTCTTATTAATGGAGTTTATTGAAATAGTATTATGATTTGATATTACAAGACATATTTTTAATTTAGGTTTCATATTACTTGTTTTAAAGTTTAATCGATATATTTCTATTGTGTTGACTAATTTAGTCAATGTCTTGAACGGATCTAGATGTTCAATCAATAATTGCGCTAAATTCAAAATGCGCTGCTTCTCGATTAATTACTAGTTTCTAATGCGAATCTTATTAGTAAAATCGATTATTAGTAATCTTTATTTGTGAATGTAAGGAGACACGAAGGTGGACCGTTACAGTATCCAATCTCACCAGAACTACGAAGTCATTGAAACTTTATCAAATGGGAGCTCACGTTATATTGGTTATAAATATTACGTTTTCGTTGTATCTCAAAAACCATATGACCTACAAGAATAAAAATCGCTATCGTTTTGGATTGTATTGAAAACCAAGTCAGTTTTTTTTCTCATTGTTCTTGGTAGACGGTGCATTAACACTTGAGGTGCTAATGCAGCGTCTAACTAACCATCAAAATGTGAACCCAACCTCGTTTTTTTTGGACGTAGTTTGGTTAAGCGGAAAATGAGAAATCCAATACAAATCAAGAACAAATTACGAGGTTTTTGTTAGATTCCCAAAATATTGCGCAACTGATATACAGATAAACCATCTGCCTGTTCCTGTGTTCCTAATTCCATCTGAGTTGGCAGATTACCTATCCTGTAAAGGCCGGTACACAACGCGCCGTGATGTGGATTTATTCGTTGTGATGTCGCGGCACCCGTCTGTTCAAAAGGACGCTATATGCAAGAGCGGCGGAATCACATTTGTGACGTCTGTGCGTGCATGCGACAGCACGGGATGGGCAGTCGCATCTAACTGTCAATCCTTATTGGAAACTAGCTTACGCCCGCGGCTTCGCTCGCGTGGTAGCTATGCAGATAAAATATAGCTTATATGCTATTCAAGATTACCATCTATCTCTATGCCAAATTTCATCAAAATCTGTTCAGCCGTTTCGGCGTAGGTAATTGAACCACAAACCTATAAACCTACTCACAAACTTTCTCAATTATAACATTAGTTGGAAGTAGGATGCAATATGCTTTCAAATGTATGAAATTACCAAATATACAGAAAGTGTTTGCCAGCGCTAAGTATAAGTTTCAACTAAATTCATAAGTGAAACAGTAAAAAGGTGTTTATTTCAATAATCACTAGGATCACTTTGAAACGTCTTAGAAACTAGGTGCTTGACCAAGCTAGATCAAGCCTAGAAGAATCAGGCAACAAACATTTTATTACATACTGGTAGTTTTTTTAATAGTACATATTTATGGCACTGTAAAGCTTAGCTTGCAAGTGGAATACAAGATGTAAAGAAGAGCAAAGGAAGTCGTGGATTTTTATAGCTTCTCCATTTCATTGGATAGATTTTTTATATTTTAAATTAAATTCGATTTTTTTAACGAAAAACTCTATGCAAAAATCAGGTGTTTTGGGGTCAAATCAGTTCAAACTCAATGAATCAGCTGTTTTAGGTAGCAATCTTGATGCCGCACTTCTCGAACGTTTATTAATTTGTTATAAAGACGATAAAATACCAAAAATCTGATTTAAGAAAGATTTGGAAAAAACAGAAAAAAAACTAGTAGGCGCCGTCCTACCTAATAGGCCATCGCTTGCGCGATGATGCATGCATCCGATGATTCGCGCGATCGTGCGATCTACCACACTGATTTGTACGGAATGTCCTAATAGCCGTTATACGCCGTTATTTTGTTATATTAATACATTGTATTAAATTATTAGTAACTATTTAAATTTATAAACAGTATCTTTTGTAGCATAATTATTATAAGTCTTAACTGTTATTTTTAGGCACCTCTAGAAGGTCGTGACGTGACTATTATGGTCTCCGCTGAAAACCAGCGCTGGGTGCACACATCAGTGTGTATCCAGCACAATGCTGAGCGAAGACCATTCCACGAGCTCTGCTGCGCACAATATCTTTATCACTTAGTGGGTAAATTTTATTTTTATGTTATTTTATGTGTAGTAGTCTTAAGGAAATAAATCTTTCATTCATTCATTCATTCATTCATTCATAATAGACGCTCGCGCGATTAAGTGATTTTTGTATGAATAGTTTCATCGCAAGATGAAATCGCGCTGCAACATTTTGTTCATATTCGTTATTTTTGTTGATAGAATAAGCCCCGTTCGGGATGGTATACACATTATGAATCACTTTGTACAAAAATGCTGAATTTACTGCACAGATTTAAGTACCATCTCAAAAGCGCGTGCCACTTTCTTCACATGGTTTTGTAAAATATATACCTATACTATTTTGACTATAACGTGAAATGGAGCATTTGAATATCGTGCGTTGAAATGTATGAAGGTAACAATACGAAGGCCGGAAGTGGAAGGCGGTAGTGCGACCACACGTCGCATTGTGGTATGATTTACACCATAGGACATTAGGCAAAAGCTTTCATACATGCAAAAGGTGTTGGGGTACCGGCTGCGGGTTAAAATATCCTTTTATGTAGGTACATACTAATGGCTTTCTGCAGCTTCGCTCGCGCGAAGCCCGGATATTTTTTATATCTCCCACAGTAATTGAATCTATCTCGAAATAAATTTCATCAAAATCGGTTCAGATGCTAGGTCGTGAAAAGGTAACAAACAGACAGATTCAGAGATTGAGAGATACTTGTGCATTTCTATATGCAACTCCAGTGGATTTAACTAAAACTACCCTTGGTATTGTTTATCGTTATTATTTTTTCTCTCCACTTACAAGTACAATGACAGCAGCCTGATATTACTTTCATAAAAAACGCTGTCCAATTTGATTCGTTTTAATGTTATCAGCCCTCAAAATTACTCCCTTTTACTCGTACGTACGAGGCCTCTAAACAAGCTGTTGTTACTAGATTTAGTTACTGCTAAACAGATGGATTAAACGATCCGAAGTAAATGAAGTCGCGGGTGTCCCACTAGTTCACTAATAAAACTTAACCCACAACCGACCGCAACGTCTAAATTTGACCCCTCTACGAATTAGTGGCGAACTAACTATCCACAGGGTATAACGCTAAAATAAAAGGTTTTATGGCGGAAATAAAAATGCCAGGTTCCGTACATTTATTTGCCCTTCCGTTCTAAATGTAGAGACGGGATGTGATTTACGTATATTTCTGAAATTTCCAGTTACCTACAAACTGGATTTTGGCTATATTTAGAACGATAAAGTGGAAGAAGGCCAGCGAGTTTTAGGATTATCCTAAATATTAACCCATTAAGGGTTAAAACCTTTCTGAATTAAGTCCGTTTTTCAGGCTGTTATCTCACATTATAGAAGACATGATAAAAACATATATTTAAATAAATTTAATTGGTGGAATATAAAAAAGGGCTGGAAACAATTAGTGATAAGCCTATATTCTAATATTGTGCTCAAGCGTAACGGCATGCGATATATCCTTGATATGTCATATTAAATTCTTTGCAAAATGATCCATAGCTCTACCGAACATATTCAATTTTGAGTTTGACATTTTGGGGTGTGCGATATAGGTCAACGATATCGCAAGCTCCTAAAAGTCAAACTCAAAATTAACTTTATTCACATGAAGAAAGTAAGGATCATTTTAAAATAAATTTTAGATGACATATTGCACGCAGTTTGAACGCGGTTTAAGATTATAAAAGCTATATTAGGGTCACTTTATAATACACGCTCATTCGTGGACTCATTTATCATCGAAAAACCACCTAGAAACCTTTGCTTGAAATTTCCTTCAGGATACGCCTCGGCTCAAACTATCGTCTTCAAGTCAAACATGTCCGGGTCTACAAAAGCTGCTCCCGCACTAATGGAGCCAGTCAATTACTTAAGACCGGGGAAACTCGATCATAAATCGGAGCTATCGATCAAAGTTCGCCGTGTCCGGGGTGGCCCCTTCCGCTGGGCGCTACAACGAAAGTTCTCTTACTGATGGTTGCTTGGTCACACTGCTGGCAGGTTGAAAAGTAAGCTACGATTGTACTGTTCTGGAAACTGCACCCCCGCAGACATTCTGTTCATTAATTTGTCACGTCATGTTTTCGAAATTTTGGTCCGAGGACATGTCGGTTCCCGATTATATCGTTCTGGGAACTGCAACTCCGCAGACGTTCTGTTCATCACCTTTTCACGTCATAATTTCGAATTTTTGGTTCAAGAACATGCCGGTACCCTGACGATACCTCGAAGATTTATGGTTCAAATTCGAGTAAAATAGTGCTGAAACGCTTGCATTTCAATAGTAAAAAGACGTCATGGAAGGGCCCTAAGTTTGCTGCACTGATGGTGGGTGTTTATGAATGACGTAATGTAAAGAGATCAAAGGTATTTACCAAAAAACGATACGACAAGCGATACGTTGTTTCTGTGTGGGCCCACGAGCAGGAACCGACCCGTATTACCCACGCTTTTGTGAACTTGCCCGCTCGCAGCACTAGAATGCGAGCGATTGATTTATTGCCCCAGTTGAAGGTTATGCCTTGAGTTATTCAATTTATAATGAAAAAAATGTATGCCTTTTATATAGAACTACTGGGATGCCCGCTACTTTGCTCCCGTGCATTCTGTGCTGACAAAATATTTGTTCTTGTCTATGAATAATGTCAAACATAACTATTTATTACTAGTAATTACTAGGTATTGGGCAGGCTATATAGTTTGCAGAACTGAAAACAATGATTCTCAAATGGCGACCATGAACCGAATTCACGGTGATTATAGACATTTTAAAGGGCGGCTAAATCTGTGGGGGAGTACTACATCCTGCAGTATTATTTTCAAGAAGATAGAGAATGATAGAGAGTTTAAAATTGAGGAAGGGAGAGAGAGCGGGCTAAAACATGGCTATAACTTTTACATTAATTTTAGGTTATCTACCTAAACAATAACTTATCTACCTATGCAAAAATATCATAATTTTGTTAGACAAGTTATGAAATCAGATAACCTACCTAACGTTGGTGATTAATTGTTCTTATACCTAGCTACCTACAAAAGGCTACCTACGTAAATTAGTGCGTATTATAATATGAAACTGCATTGGTAGGTAAGTTGTTAGTCTGTTACATTAAGTTGCTTGAACATAACAATAAGCTAGCACGTATGTAGTTGCTAGCAACATATAAAGCTTATATGTTAGTGGTTTATAAGATTTTATGGAAATAAAAGTTATAAGTTATAAGTTCTAAAGTTATAAGTTCATCTGAATTTTGAAAGGCAGTTTGAATGTGGCTAAGATTGTTAAAATTACCTTCAAAGTTACGAACTTCATTGCCATTACGCTTACGCAATTGCACCTCTGATCGATGTTTCATCTACTCATTGTTGCTTTTACCAATCACAGATTTACCCACGTACACTTTCATTGTAGAAGCGGGTGCTACGATCAGCTACGCCGTAGATCTTCTACGTGCTTTCCGTAGCAGATGTGTTCCAACAATGTAATCAATTTTCGAGCTTTTCATTTGTTAGCTTTAGCTTTTACTTTAAACTGTGTAGCGTTTTAATAAGAAACAGTACTTAATCTTATAAAAGTGTTCCGGGATATGTAAGTAAGCCGGAAGGGGTTTAGTTTCCATACAATAGGTAGGTAAAACTTGTGTTCTATGACTTTAGGGAAGAGGGAGGTATGTTGCTTTGAAAAGAGCCTTAGTTAATACACGTACATGTTCATGATTAAAGAGATCTAGATTTTTTCATTAATAAAAATAAATCTAAAAAATAAAGCCGTGTTGGTGTAGTGGGAGGTTCTTCGACTTTCAATCCGAAGGTCATGGGTCCCCGGTTGAAATTTTATTTACTTGCACAGTAATAGCGGTGAAGGAAAGCATCGTGAGGAAACCAGTAAGTTTTCTTAAAGCGGACATGGGCTTGTTCATGTACGGATTACTAACTACTGGAAAATGTCGGCATGTGCCAAATATTCGAACGCGCCTCTGACTATACCCCTAATGTCTAAGGAGTATAGTCTGAGGGGTGTTCGAACATTCAAGGATCTGATCGCCTGAAGATCTGAGAGGATGTCATTCTTGGGGATATAGTCGTGAGCCTTTTACTTTTTTCCATAAGATTCTCATTATTCAGAACACGCAATACCATCGAATGCGAATATTCTGAAAAAAGTTGAAAGAATTTAATAAGTTATTCAAATTAGAATGCCTAGGATTACCGCGTACCGCGTGGATGGACAAAACTCGTCAGAGGGCGCCCTCGGCTCAGAAACTATGTCAAAAATTCCGCTCAAGACATTACTGGGACCTACTTTGGGCTAGTCTTCATTGCCAACTTATTTTAGGTGAGGGTAACTTTAAAACTATGCGCCGGGGAGATGTATGAACCCACTTGACTGAGGGTTTCACAACTTCTAACTTTCAAAGCTTGATGTGAGTTCATTGTCATCATTATCAGCCTGACGAAGTCCTCCTGGACATTGGACTTCCTCAAAGAGTGCCACGACGAACGGTCTTAAGCATTAAACGAATTCCGGCAATGTTCACAATGCTTGCTTGTCGTGTCACTGATTCTCTCTTGGTGATACTGTATTCGGTCAGTGACCAGGTTGAGGTATGGTGGCTCTGAAAAGGGCCTAAGACAGTAGTGACAGGTTGCAAGCTCATTGGTGCACGGCCGGGTTCGTGCCCACGACCTTGGGATAGAAAGTCGGGTTACCTCCCACTCTGCTAACATGGATAAACCTAATATCCTACAATCCTTCTTCCTACTTTAATATTATAAATGTGAAAGTTAGGATAGATGGATGGATGTTTGTTACTCAATCACGCCAGAACGGCTGAACGGATCTGGATGAAATTTGGCACAGAGACAGATTATAGTCTGGAATAGTACCTAC
Source organism: Anticlea derivata (assembly GCA_947579855.1). Classification (NCBI taxonomy): domain Eukaryota; kingdom Metazoa; phylum Arthropoda; class Insecta; order Lepidoptera; family Geometridae; genus Anticlea; species Anticlea derivata. The sequence continues at coordinate 2,647,527 of OX388266.1, forward strand.
CTTTTTATCTTCGTAGGTACCACGCGAGCGAAGCCGCAGGTGGAAGATGGTAGTTGTATGTATAAATTAAACTCCTAAAACTTTTCATCCGCTTTAACGTTTCGTAACATCAGGTGCCTCCCGAAATAACAATTTATATAAAATTTCCTAGAATAAGAGTAGAAGCTCCAATAAGGATAGTGGCTTATCATCAATCATTCAGCCTCTATATCGTACGATAGTCTATTCAGTTCGAGGTCTTAGTAAAGATTATTATTTATTTACGAAGTCGGACGAGGATGAAGATCAAGTTTTCGGAAGTTTCTCCCGTCCTAGCGTCTTCAATCTCGCAATTTTGATGAAGTGAATCTCCGAAATACCTACGTCTATGTAAGCCTCATAGTAATCATCAGCCTGTAGAAGTGCACTGCTGGGCATAGACCTCCCACAAAGAGTTCCATGATGAAATGTCTCAAACACATTGGTGCACGAACAGGTTCGAACTCACGGCCTTCGGATTGAACGTCAAGGTACCTCCCACTAGGCAAACTGGTTGGCTGGATGGTGGCCATTTAGAAAGATACTAGCTTCCGCCAGCGGGTTCACTCGCGTGGTACCTAAATAAAAAATAGCCTATATGCTATTCTAGGTTTAATTCTATATTTTTCATCTTTTTCATCGAAATCAGCTGAGCCGTTGCGGCATGATTGAACCACAAACATCCAAACATCATCACAAACTTTCGCATTTATAATATTAGTAGGATAGCTAAGTACGCTCCATTCGTTCCAAAGCTCTCTCAGCACAGGTCACTGCCACAGATACGAGTAAGTTCTTTATCGAGTTAACAAATCGATTTCGGGGAGCTTCCGTCAAAAGAGCGTAGCGCGAATCAATCGAGAGAAAAAAGCCCCGATAATACTTACAATACAATTGAATTATCGCGAGATGAAGCGCAACTAGAGCAAGAGCTAGCGAGTTTGTAGGATGCTTGAAAAACTCTTCAGTTTTAATTGCAGTTATTATTCACATTGATTCGTAAACCGGATTTGTAAACACTTGTTTTTAGAACAGTAAAAAAAATAGTACTTTGCTTTAGCAGACATAGTTTTTTCATCCACCAGCAGCATCCGATGAAACCTTAAGTATCTTAATCAGCATAGGCACACACAAAAACAAACAAGTGAAAAAACCTATTATTGACATATAAAGCTCAAACTTCAATGCTTTGCTTTAAGTCGTGTTGATATTATGGTGCGTGAAGGCCTTTAGGGGTATCACAAATCTCTATCATTTCAGTATTATGGTGCGTCTGAACGCAGATACATGCCCACAACCATCATGATTGAGGCGACGAATAAAAAAGGTTCGCAATAAACACCCGTTTGATTTCAATAAGCTTAGACAGACAGCAGAACAGATCCATTGCTGTTAAAAACCAATTATTAAAACTTATTGATGCCCGCGTTTCGTCTTAACAAGTCTACACGTTCGAATTTGTTCAAATGAACGTCAAAGTGACCCTGTTCAGGGCATATTGCCAAAACTTCTACACGTGCAACCTGGGGGTCCGCCATACGCTGAAGTCTTACAACGCTCTACGCGTCCAGTACAACAACGGCTTTAGGGTGCTGCTGGGACTGCCGAGGTACTGTAGCGCATCAGGTATGTTTGCTGACGCTCAAGTCGATGACTTCTACGCGATCATACGCAAAAGAATTGCGTCCCTGATGCGCCGCGTCCGCGACAGTGGCAACAGCATGCTGGCCGTTGTGGCAGATAGTTTTAATTATGGTTCCAGCATCATAGGCCACTGGCTTTCAAAACACCAGCCTATCGCACAGTTGGTCACTCAATAATGTTTTTTTTTTTTTACTGTTTATAATTTTGTACTTACTAACATATTTTTTAAGTTTTTAATTATTATTTTTATTACTAACAAAATGGATGACATGTCTGAAATTAAATAAATTGAATTGAATTGAATTGTAAAAACGTCCAGCAAGCTTGTGCATGTAGACTTATTGGGTATGACGTAACAAGTTCACCATTGGCTTTCGGACGAGATAAAGAAGCGGCGGGGGTGAACGCCAACTCGAATAATTCAATTGTATTCTGCTAACAACAGCGTATCGAATTGGTTATTTGTTCTTCCGTCCCTGCTTGAGGGTGTAATGTAATAAAAAATATCCTGTAAGCAACAGGTTTTTATGTATATTATAATCATTTGGCTTTGGTAACTTTTGTGTCAATCTCATATTTTTACCCAACTACGGCAAAGCGACGAATGGTTATGAAGCAATCTATCTATTGCGAGCAGTGGTGGTGTGACACTGCATTCCGATTCAAAGCTAGTGTGTTTGAATCCAGGTTGTGCACCGATTGATTTTCCTTTCGTAAAATGTATGTGCGCTTAACTAGTCCTCGGAAGGAACCGAAACGAAAAAACAAATAGTGAGTGCTTGTTTTTTTTTTATTTTAGACGTATGCGACGTCACTGCTGTACGAAAAACTAGACCATTGATTTCCAGAGCGATATTTACTGCTTACTTAACATAGCCACTAATACCTAACTAAATAAAACAATAAAAAAATTGCCGACCTCTTTAACTACCTTCAACTGCTTCAACATAGATCGGAACGTACCTACACTACCTCTTATTTAGTTATTAAATCTCGGCCTGTATCCCTGTTGTCATACCCTAATGCAGGGTCCACACGAGAAATCACCTAACTATCTACTACCTGTAACCAACCATGTGAAAGCAATAAATGTATTGAGTATCAATCCAGTGTGGCCTACAACCAACGCGGCACCTAGCAACCTTTATTAGGTCGTCTTTCCTTCTAGTGCACGGCCGTCCTACGCTGCCCTTAATTTTATTAATTTTGCGATCCCGTTTCGTAAATTAATTACATACGAAGCGCTCGGTACGTTTATATATATCAGAAGTATGCACGTGAAGAGCCTGTATGAGGCGCATTTTAATCCTTTCACTACACTGATTCTTTTACCAACGCGCGACTGTCATAGGCTCTTCCGGGCCACCATACCTCAACCTGGTCACTGACCGAACTACAGGATGACCAAGAAAGAATCAGATATACGACAAGTAAGCAATCAGAAGAGAGCGTTTTAAAACTAATTTTCTAACCACCACTTCAACACTACTACACTCAAATAATGGTCCCCGCTAAGTCCATTACATATTGGCCTAAAAGCTCATTTCAAGCTCATTACCGCCTGACATGGCGACTCTTATCGCGGTTAGTGCAAAAACGAGCTTTTAGGCGTAGAAAACACGCAATTTCTGTAATCGCTACTTTAAAACTAGAACTTAGCGTGCAGCGTCGAAGTATTCGTTCATACCTCAACGTTGCATCACATCACGTGTTAGCAACAAAGAAACTAAAAAAAAAAAACATAGAAAACAGCACTTACCCCTGTCAATGTTTTTATATTGTGCAAAGCATCTTGGGCTTTCAGCGCCGCTTTGCGAGTGAAAAACGTCACAAAACAGCACCCTGTAACAAAAGCGCACACATACATAACATTGCACGCACACATGGACATAACTTACAAGGGAGCCTAAACGTGTAAAACACAACTATTTCAATGGCAATGTTTCACTACGCACACATACACACGGTTTTATAAAGTGACGAAAACAGAGCACAGTCAATCGAGGAACATTTTGAGGTCAACAAAACAAAGACACTAACATACAACTAGACAAAGGTACATAGAAAAAAATCGACAGCGCTCCATATTTGTGTTGTGTGTATGAAACTATGGACCTAGTCTGAAATAAATATTTATTAATATTATTCAATCTGGTAAAGAGAACCGTATTAGCCGCCATTTTGAAAAAAATCACGTTTTTGCAAAATGGCGGCTAATATGGTTCTCATAAGGCTAATAGGATGGCTCCTATAGAAAAAATATTTATAACAAAAAGTGGTCTTTATGGTATTCGCCCAAGTGATATGGTTTCTAAGATTTCTGGGTTTAAAAAAACATTTTGGATTTTAAACCCAAATATCCCGGAAAGTATATTACTTAGGCTATTTTTGTTATAGACCACATTTTGATTACCTATTATCATTTTCCAAATCATTTAGGTAGTATTTTTAACAGTGCCAGCGAAATCTGTTTTTTTTTTCGTAAGTGCGAGCAGTATCTAGGCATGCTCTATACTAAAATGTTTTATGCTCTTTGTTAAAGTCACCACTTGCAGTACACTAAAAACCTGCTCCTGATACACGCTTTTCGAGGCTACAACTACTGAACCTTAGATAATTTACTACCTATACTATATAGGTAGGTAGTTCATGTCCTTATTTTCGATGTAAGCCTAACCTTAATGTGATTAATCATATGAATGCATAGGAAAATAAAGCTGTCTCTAGAAGGGAGTACCAGGCAAAGTACATATTATTAATATACTACGAACCACACTATTTACAAAACAGTGACAAAGAAATCCTACCGTTGCATGTACAAATAAATTGGTCAAGCGCGTGTCAGAATACGCACAGTGAGGCTTCCGAAGTCAGTTCGGTTTAGTCAGGGTTGTTCAGATGACATGACACTCCACCTAGTTATGACTGAACTATAACTATAAGAAATAATTAGTAAGGGGCTTCTTTGAACTGATTACCCGACTACGTTCATGTCTCTTAATATTTTTGAAAGACTTATCAATAGACATTACACACGATAGGGACTGTAATTTAAAAAATCAACCCCAAAAAACCTACTTCACATGTAGAGGAGGCAATCCGAAAAACCCTTTTCTCATAGTTTTTTTTCATAGCTAAGTAAGCGTCACCAGTACGGTGCAAAATTTCAGCATGGCAGAAACAGAAGTGCTTCTGTAGTCTGCGAGTAGAAGGGCTGGCAAGGTCGGACAGACGGACGGACGGATGGATAGACGGACATGGCGAAACTAGAAGGGTTCATTGTCAAACTTCGGAACCCCGCAAAGTTAATTTTATAAAAACCTGGCACACGCAAAGTAATAAAGGCGAACTTTGCAATCTAGCAGCTTATTAAGGCGACAAAGCCAGTGAGGCCACAGCACGGCAATTGTATTACCGGGCATACTGCATTGCATATGGAAAATAGTAAAAAAACGAGTTTCGTGCCGAGGCACAACTTTTATTCTGATTGCACTGTGTGGCGCGGTAAGGCGGTGGCATACAGCAAAGTTACACTCTCATATGCGACCTGAACTCAAACTGACAATCTTTTAGTCGACTGTACTGTATTAACAGAAAAAGTCAAATTACCGTTTGTAAAAACATGTACATACTTAGATAATTTTTTTAACAATTTACTTACTTTATTTACACTAGGGAAAATTGTATACATAACAAAGCGGCCGGGGCTTCGCACACGCTTATCCCGGATAAAAGGAGCCTACAGTTCCTGACTTCATCATCAGATCAGCTCACTGTCACAATTATATTGTATTGTCATCGGTTCTCTACATCTCTACAAGTTTCAGCTAAATCACTACGCATTAAAAAGTTACCTTACACATCATAAAAATCGGTCTAGCCGTTCTTGAGTTATAAATGGTGTATATACGACTTCATTTTATATATAACTAAGACACCAGCGGCTTCGCTCGCGTGGTAGGTATCTTCATAAAAAGTCGATAACCTGGAATAGCTATATCATACTATAATTTATCTCTATACCAAATTTCATCTAAATCCGTTCGGCCGTTTGGGCGTTATTGAACAACAAACATCCAAACATCCTCACAAACTTTCGCATTTATAATATTAGTAGGATTTTGATTGTTACGAGTATACTAAGCGACTTCTACATGGGCCAGCTGCATCGTGGTCGCACGCTAAGTCGCCGGGTTCGAAACACTACCTTTAAACTTTAGCTTTAGGTAAAGTTTGCTGGCAACATCCATCGTCCGGTTTTTGACCGTTATACTTGGTAGTTAGTGCATTCCTAAGCTGTTTGGAAAGTACGTCCTTTGCAAGAGTGGACGTAAATTCTTGTGATGCTGCAGAACTGAATGCTTTGTTGGTGAACTAAATATTTAGACGATTATGCAACTTTGACCTTTGAATTTGCCGTCACAGGCAGCAAATACAGTGTAAAAACACGACACCATAAATTGATACTTAGTTTAACCTGTTTATACTGTATCTACTGTTATTTGACAATTTATGAATCAACTAGCTTCCATTCGCGGCTTTGCTCGCGTGGTACCTACATAAAAAGTTGCCTATATCCTATTCTAGGTAAATAACTTTATCTATTCCAAGTTTCAACGAAATCGGTTGAGCTGTGACGGCGTGATTGAACAGCGAATATCCAAACATACTCACAAGCTTTCGCGTTTATAATATTAGTGAAATTACCTATTAGGATAATATTATTACTTTGGCCAAACCGAAATAATTAATTATATTCTGTGCATAACGAGCAAATAGATTTTAGATTTAAATTGTAACACAAGATATTTGCCGCGCCCTACAGGGTATATTTAATGACCTAAGCTGTAACCATGTACATATTGGCAATAAATTAATATGAATATGAATGAACTGCTTTTTGACTTACAGAGTAAACCTATATACAAGGTGATACCATTTTGAAAATAACTTTGTATAGCGATCAGCTGGATCAGCTGCGTTACCTAGTTACGACACAATGAGCAGTTCATCTCCCTATAATTTGTTTTCATGACAATTGATACAGTCACCCCCCTTTACTGGTACATGTGTACAAAAACAGTCTTCAGGGTTCCACTGATGTGCTTTGTGAATCAAACTTTATAACTCATTAAGTCAGCTGACCGACAATGTATCAGACGCCAAACGTCAAGGGTTAGGTCGGAACTCAGACGTCACGCAAACACTTAATTACTACTAAGTGGTTCGTGACGCCAGTCATGAGCCGTGTGTTTATAACAACATTAGACTGCCCTTTATGGTCACATTATGGCTGATTAAACGAGTCAAGTTTCAAAATATTACTTAGATTGACAAGTAACGCGCGTCAACTCCCGCAACTAGACTTTTTTCTGAGCGTTAACAGGCATTAAAATTATCAATGTCCCTAATTTGAACCAAGCGTAAAGCTACCAAATAGATTGCAGAGATCGTATAATCATTGGGGCATTCAGGTTTAGATTAGACGATCTTAGGTATCTACTATCACTATATTTACATTTTCATTCCTAAAGAGCAGGTTATGGACGAGAAAATGTGCCAACTAGTATTTCAAATTTTCTGTGCCATTGTATACAAATTTATACCCAAATAAAAAGCGATAAGCCAAAAAAGCAAAATCAACGAGATAGAATATAAAATAACAAGACCAAGACCGTGTACCCCATTCTGCCATATCACTGCGCGGACTCGGACAAAAGGAGCCCGTTTGCATGAAAGGAGCTCTTTCCAAACAAAAGACGGTTAAAACGGGACAAACAAAAATGTCAACATGTACATAACATACGGGATACCTTTTGTTACGTTTTGTAATATTAAACAACGTTACAGAACGAACTTGTTAGAAAAGAAACGACGCGAGATAACTCATAGGATGCGAGCCTGCTAGAAAATGTTGTTCATTTCAGTTCTTTGCATCTTCATTGTGTAGCGTATTCTGTCTGAAAAATGTCATTATTATCGATTTACATGGAGATAGTTCAGCAATCGCCTTTCGAGAATTGCATCTTCGAGACGAGAAACTTAAGCGAGAAATATATTATAGCGACGCATAAGTCTAAGATGTGTCAAAAAAACAAGTCACCAAACAAACATGCGTCTCTCTTTATCTCGTGAATTGCCCGTCTCCAACGTTCAATGAATAAATGAGATCGCTGGATCGACATCACGCTCGTAGCAACACGTCGCGTAGCGTGGATCTAACTTTTTCCATAGCGGCATCTAATCCTAATCTATGAAACTTTTGAAGCATCATTTGTTAAATCTATAAATCTGGTATGACCTACCTTTGCTCGAGCCTGTGATCTTATCCCGAAGCACGTTGATCTGATGCACTCTGCCAAATTCTTCAAACATCAGCCGCAGATCATTTTCATCCATACTCCTCGGGACTTGCCCTACAAACATCTGGAATTGAGAAAAGGTAAGGTAAGATACAAATAAGAAACATTAGGAAAATGGATAAAAACGAAATAGTATAAGTGAAGTGATTTAACTTTCTGATTCAATGACATAGCATATACTGAGGCCCCCCATAGCAGCTCTATTTAAGAAAAGTGGACTCAAATAGTGCTACTTTAGCATGACAACGCATCCGTTCGCAACAGCCATGTTGCAATGGCTGCCTTCCAAAAAGTGGCTAAGGAACACTAAGCCACTCTCTCTATTCAAGAAGATTCATAATGTGTATACCCAAAATCGGCTTATTCTACGTCCAATTGACAATAAAGTTTGTTCTACGACTTTTGTATAGTAAGCTACAAGTGCGTACAAAGTCTACTAGTGTACCTAACGTGTTATAAATAAATTAAAAAAACATTGCAAGCAATATAGTATTTTTGTTCAGTTATTATCAACTCAATTCATATTCCAATTCACCATTTCATTTCAAAACTAAATGAATACAAATCCCAGGTTTTCCAATAAAAAATGCTATTGGAAAATTAAAGTTTACATGATCGCGCTTGGATAATAAGCTAGGGTTGACAAACGTAGTGCGAATAAAAGCAATCAGGGCCCGTAATTGGGCACCTGCCGTGGCATCGTGTCTCAGGGCTATCACGCGAACTAGTTTTGCAAGCTTTTGAAAGCAATTTCAACTTATTTAATACTTTAAAAGGCAATTTGTAACAGAGTATCAATCAATTTGGTAAATTTAGATTAAGAAATAGAAATTATGAATGAATATGATGAAATAAATTTATATTTATAAAAGAGACGTTTCATTAATATATGGAGCCTGGGCCTGCACTGTGTACACTACTCTAAAATATGGCTAAGCAATAAAGTAAACGTATTTAAATGGTTATTTTATTTAATTTGACTTCTTTCTAAGGTACATTAAGATTTTCTTCGACAAAGAGAGCAACACCCAGCGCTACAAAAATATGGCGGATGGACGTGCGTGAAATGTCATTTTGACAACCTACATTTATCTGACAAAACAAAAACATCAAATCAAACAATATGACATAAAAAATATGTCAATGTCATGTCAAACGCCAATTATAAACCAACATGGCGGCCTTCAAATAGTGTTCACAAAGTTAAAAACTTACCAGAAGAACTATTCTTGTACCATCGCATTTGTCTTCAAATAAATGAAATTGTATTTTTCTTGTAATCTGCTATTTTTTCCTAATTTTTCTATGTAGCGTACATGGACCAGGCCCAGAATGAAATGGCTCCTTTATATAATTATAGGTACCTAGTCTAGCATAGTTAAGACATAATGTTTGTTATATTACACTGTTTGGTACCTAAGTTGACCAGCGGCATGGGGCCCGGTGTCCTGTAGCACAGGTTTTTTAAACCTATTTCAGGCACCGGTCTCTCACAAAACAGGTTAACTTAACTACCTACAATACTTATATTCTGCTGTATCCCATCCATTACTGTTAACCTTTGTTGAGAGAAATAAATACATATTCTATTCTATTCTATTCTAAATAGAATTCGTAGACAATTTCAGAAACTCTGCGATAAATGTGATCGAGTTGTTATTTCTTATTTTTTTTGTTATTTGGTATCATTTGGAGGGAAAGCCTTTGCCCAGCGGTGGTATATAAACGGACGACCATAGAATATAATAGAAATAAATTAATAAAAATAATATTTGGTTTTCAATTTGTTCCAAAAAAAATTAATTAAATCGTGTCGGACCATGCACAGTGGTGGCTTAGGCTTCTGAAGTCAAATCGGTTGAGTTAGGTATTTTTACTTATAAATTTATTTATTTATTTGGAAGACTAACAGCACAAAACAACATATTAATTTATATCCTTATACGAGTATATCACCTTTAACGATATGACACGCCATCTAGTTGTGAGAATTTAATTTAATAATGAGCTCAATACGGTGGTTGGACCTGATCCACTTATAATCACGAAGATATACATCTCGCCGAAAACCGACTTCGTTGGCGCAACATTATCTACAAAGAAATATCCCTATACCTAAGTATCGCTTCCCTTAGACTTGAGGAATAATAAATAATAATAAATAAATAAATATTCCGGATATTACATACACGGTCAACTGATCCCAAACTAGTTAATACTAGGAATAAGTTCTAGAGTGAGATTTTTGATCTTAAATGTGCCAACCCTACGGTAATAAGTCCATAGTCGCCATTCGTCGAGGCGGAACCTTTTTAATTATGTCAGTATATCACTTCATTTGCGAATTTAAAACATTATTTTGTTTCTCTTAAAGTTTTGATGGTGGGCAAAATTTTTTTTATTTTATTTTTATTTTTTATAATTATAACACTATCACAGCAAAGCCAAAGCCATGTTATAAGCCTAAAATATAAAATACACACGCATACACAGTCCTGACCCCACACTGGGGTAACCTATATAGCGGATATAAGAAGCTACGAGCAACTATCATGATAAATACTCCCAGACCCGGAACAAAAATTTTCAGATCATGCAAATATAGAACCCACACCTTTAGTTTCTCAGCTATGTACTCGACTGCCTTGCCACAGAGGTCGTTAATGCAGTGATTCTTTATCATATAGTAGTACCTCCATATAAATTAGGGATTTACTAAGATTTTTATAAAAATCAGGCGGGAATCGAAGCCGCAACGCTCCCCTAGATACGGGCATGCGCTGCGCCACCGAGTCAACTCCTCGTTCGGTCGAAATTCTTTGGAATGTTCCTAGGCGTTAGATGCATTTATTTTAATTTTGTTTTGAATTATGGTATTTTTACTTTACCTGTAGTGTAGTGCCGTAGTATTGGCCTAGTGGGAGGTACCTCAACTTTCGATCTGTAAATCGTAGGTTCAAATCCTGGTCATGCACCAATGGATTTTTCTATTCGAAAACTTGATGTACGCAGTTTTCCTGCATGTGTTAGTTAATGCGCACTTATGTTTTTTAATTGAAAACCTTATTGGTGCACGAGCGGGCTAGATTACACGACCTCCGGGTCGAAAGACGGGGAAGCTTCCACAAGGCAAGCACGGAATAATACATAAATAAATTACCTTGATGTAATCTGGGTCCGGCACTTCAGTTTTCACCTCATTGTTGTTGTTGTTTATACTATTGTTGTTGTTATTGTTGAGGTTCATATTGATCCCACTGAAACAAAAATACAACAATTTTAATCCATTTTAGTTACAACATGAATGAAACGTTGAATAGATCAGCACCACATAGACTAGCACATAGGTTTCTTTATATCCAGGTACCGTATGAGGAAAGCCGCGGGCGAAGTCAGTCGCTATTAGGTACATAATTTCCTGATAGGCATTCACATGTTTTTATTAAAAAAATGGCTAGGCTTGTTTATGATTTTTCACAAATAAAGTCGAATATGCATGTAAAACACAGTCAATAAAACAAACTATTACTAATAAAGATTAGTAAAGAAAAGTAGTGGTAAAGACCACAGGTTATCAGTTCCAATTTTTAAATAAATAAATATTCCGGACCTATTCACATGGCCAACTGATCTTAAACTAGGCATAGCCTATACTATGGGTACCAGAGACTGATATATATATTTAATAGATAAATATTTAACACCCAGACACAGAACAAACATCTGTGTTTATCACACAAATGTTTGTCCAGTGCGGGGATCGAACCCGCGACCTCTAGCGCAGAAGGAAGAGTTACTACTAACTGAGCTATGAGGCCAGTTTTGCATGCAAACAATATAATTTGTGTCAATTCTGTTATTGCATTATCCTAAACTAACTTAATTTGGCGCTAATAATGTTGCTAAGTTTAAAAGATTGAAATAACAAGGACGGAGATACATTTTGAGCTGTCAAAGTTTAGGATGTAGGATAATGCAATGAAATCGACACCTTACCTACCTACGGCCGATAATAGGTTATGTACCTCATAATTCTAGAATATCCAACGTTCCATACTCCGTATTGCGAGCACTTGTTTGCCATGACGTTATCACTGATAAGAGCGTACATCGCTTGATTAAACTTTATCGCTATCAGGCGATCGATGGACTGCGCGCTGCAGAGGCTCGGGCGTTCGTGAATACTACAAAAACGTGGGTAGTTTTAGTTGACTGAGGTACATACCCTCTTTAGTGAAAGATGTTGCGTTTGGATATGTTTACCAATCATGTAATCGTCATCGAAATGTACAAAAATATTAAGCGCATCACACACTACCGCTATAATGTATATTAATGTACAATATATCCCGGGATGTATAACTTCAAATTATGTTAAAGTATACAGCAGCTAATGTATCTTTCCCTTTTTTCCATTTCTTATTCATCTCGATTGTATTTTGCGATATAAAATGTATATTCTTGTATCGCTCTCTGTATCTTAAGATACGAAGATTTCATAATATATATTTTAGTTATAGTGTGTGGTCTCCTGTCAATTTCTATGGAAAGATGATTGTATAGAGATGTATTGAAATATATCGTGCTGTAAATACATCTTTACAAGGTGCCGTGTGTGATGTGCTTTACTTAGTTTGAGTTGGTTAGTTATTAGAAAACGGGATGGCAAATACTATTCAATTAGATTATTATTTGCAGTGACGTAAGTAATCAAAAAATTAATTTATCACGACAAAATAGAAAGGGAGAAAAAACTTGTAGGTTGAAATTATGCTCAAACGTGAATGGCGACTCAATCTTATCTACTATCTTACTTCCTACTACTATTCTAAATGCGAAAGTTTGGATGGACGGATGGACGTTTGTAAATGCCAGAACGGCAGAACGGATGTGGATGAAATTTGGCACAGAGATAGATTATAGTCTGGAATAGCACATAAGCACTTTTTATCCTTGTAGGTGTTAGAGTTTAGTTTTTCGTGTTAGTTTTATTTTCTTATATGCCAATATTTTTGTTTGAAGTCGATTGCTATGTGGTGTTCTTTGAATAAATGGTTTTCTATTCTTCTGTAAAAGAAGAATACCACCACATAAACTGTAAGTCGGTAGAGTTATTCCATTTCACAGGCGGCTGAATCATTGCAATTTGAATCTTATATTAATGACTTAAAAGTCATATCAGACATGTCATCGTGAAATGGAAAAACTATTGGTACAAGAGCTTTGTCCGTTACCAACCATAATTTTACCAAACAATATAACAAGCCCTTATCTTTTTATCTATCGATCGAAGAGTGCACATAGGGTGGCGATTACTAAAATAGGGTGCTTTTATCATTACGTTATTTTGTTTTATCTATATCTGGCACCTTTTGTAGTGTATGTACAAAGCAAACACAGGCGCTAATGATAATAAACGGTACGTAGGTAGGTACAGGTCATATTGAAAAGCTTTTAGTATCTAATAGGACTACAACTAGTGAAACAATGTATAAAACACTAGATTGTGCCCGCGGCTTTGGTCGCGTGGCGTACCTGGATATAAAGTAGCTTAGTATTCCAAGTTTCATTGAAATAATTTGAAAAACATCCTCGTAAACTTTCGCAGTTTAATTTATAATACATATACCTACTTATTAGTAGGATAGCAGCTAGCCTACTGCGATTGCTAAAGGTGAACTTATAGAAATTTAATTATTCATATTTATTGAGCTACTAATAAATCACTATTAGTAGATTTATTAGTGCTACTAATGAATTATCTAAATAAATCTAACATCCTATACTGGAATCTGGATTTACTTTGAGTCATCATCATTTCAGTCGAAGGATGTCCACTGCTGAACACAGGCCTCCCCGATAGATTTACAGAAACAATCATTTGGGGGGAGCATTTGCCCATACTCGCCGCTCTGGGCATGCGGGTTTGCGAGCGATGATAAAGCTATTGTTGTTAACAAGGGACGCTGCTGCTTATCCTCTAGCTATTTTCCTTTAGTCGCTTCTTACAACATACCTACACGGGTAGAAATTAAGGGGCCTATTCTTTAGCTAGGCTTCACCACAGCAACATACATTTTCAAAATGCGGGCTTTAGACTTTGCACCGGTAAGCGCCGCTTGTAACAGAACAAGCGGCAACAGCCTGCATTCTATGTAAATACGGCTGTAGGTGTAATCTCAGTGTACGGAACACCCGTCACACACGTATCCAGAATAATAAGCCAGGACGCGTCGGCATTACGTCGGTCCAATATGTTGCCGCAATCAGAAAAATAGCTGATAACGCAGCTGTCATACTAATAGGCGACAATGTGAGAGGGAGTAAAATGTGAAATGTTTGGTGAATGGAGGGAAAGCGTTGATACAATGATCTAACAATCTTTATTAGAAATGCCGAACAATAGAAATAGGCTTTGACGAAACATTTTGTTTGTAAGTTGTGTCGTGCGTGTCACTGGTTTATCTTGGATGGACATATAAGGTTAATGACTAGGGAGTCTAGTCAAGATCCTTTTTCTGTTGGCGTTAACGCCAGCGCAATGATCGAATTGTATAATAATTGTGTGGATTTCTTGTGTTGCGGGTATCAGAAACTACGGGTACCACGGCACGGCGGCATCGAACCCGCACTCTTTGCATCTCAGTAGGGTGGTATGGAAATTGAATTTAGCTTGTGAGATGCTGCTTTAAAGTTTGTAGGCTACGATAACCTATGACATTAGCGTGGAAGGAAAACGAAACGCCAGGATTTTTTGTCCAGACTCAGGTTGACGTATCCTATCCTACTAATATTGTAAATGCAAAAGTTTGTGAGGATTTTTGGATGTTTGTTGTAAAATCAAGCCATAACGGCTCAACCGATTTCGTTGAAACTTGGAATACCTAGTTAAAGTTCTTTACCTAGAATAGCATATAGGCTATGCTTATATACTGCTATACTTTCTATGTACGTAACACGCAAGCGAAGCCGCGGGCGGAAGCTAGTAGTTTATAAGATAGGTGACTGAATGAAACTGAAGTAAGATGAAGAAGACGGGTACCCGGATTCCTGAGGAATGCTCCGAGCTATTTCACAAGAGTTTCAAACAAAAAACATTCCCCGTAGCCAAGCGCCGCAATCTCGCGTTTATCAACAATGTAAATAGCCGCTTTATTGTGCGATGCGATACTTGAACGCTATCACTGATAGCCTAGTTCTATAATAATTGTAATTCTCGTCAAGTTATGGGAGATTTCCAACAAGTTGAGAAATGTAATCAGGTTGTTCTGAAACTACATTGTTGTTTAGATTTACTAATGTTATTCTTAGTGTTGCGTATACGGCGCGATTGAACCACAAACATCCAAACATCATAATTAAGATACGCATTTATAATATTGCTAGGTTAATGATTTATAATTTTTTTTTAGCTGACATTTGTCTTCTTTTTTTTACATTTTTATATGCTCATATTTATTATGGATTATAATTAGATTACTTTTCTTTTGAGCCTCATTTAGTTCGATCGGCTCCACACTGAAGCTTTAAATTCCATTTTGTGAAAAAGGATCATCGAAAAAAATTATAGGCACCAAACACTTGTTGCCTGATTCTTCTAGGCTTGGTCGCGAGGGACAGGCATAGCTTCACCTAGTTTCTATGACGTTTCAAAGTGATCCTAGTGATTTTATTGAAATAAATGCCTTTTGACTTTGACTTTAATACGTAATAAGCAGGGTACCTCCGCCAGTTGCCTTCCAATAGGTCGCGAAAATATCACCACTCCCTTGATACCTGAACAACTCTTCGTGTTTGCTGAGAGAGCGTGACGTCATGTGATAGGGAAAGGTGGGAAATAAATGGCATCATCATCATCATCATCAGCCTGTAGAAGTACACTGCTGGACATAGGCCTCCCCCAAAGAGTTCCATGACGAACGGTCTTGAGCCTTCTCCATCCACCGACTTCCCGCAACCTTCACAATGTCGTCAGTCCATCGGGTAGGGGGCCTTCCAACACTGCGACGCCCGGTTCGTGGTCGCCATTCGAGAACCTTTAATATATAAATGGCAAAGTGGAAGTATTTTGGGAAGAACCTTGCTCAGCAGACCACGAAACAGGCTAGACAAAAAAAAACAGTTCTCTATGTACTTTGCTGCAACAGGACAGTATTTCCTTGAATTAAAAGGGTCGTAAAAAAACCAAGCCGTGGTTTTTTCCTGAATCTTCTGAACTACGTAATTCCATGCAGATCGGATTGAGGGTTCGAAAGTTATGCTCGAACAAATAAACCCAAACATAAACACCGATTCGTACAAGATGCTTATTGCTCGCTTTGCACGCTCGATCAACAATAGATAGGCAATAATATTGATTGTGACTGAAAACTTAAGGTGATGTTCTGATGACGTCATCTTCGTGACTTCACTCTGATGTCACTTTAGCCGCAGATTTCTTCATAGTTACTAGGTCTTTAGCCTGGATTGTAATCCTAATCTGTTTGTAAATATTTGCTGAGTGGTGATGTGGCAGCATGTTTGAACCAAGGTTTGAGTAAGTTAGGCAATAATTTAGTTTTACCGTTAATTCGTTTGCTCGTAAGACATTATTTTGAAAGGGCGACCGCAAGAAGCTCATATCTAATTTTTTTTACATAGTTCGCACCTCGCACTAGGATTCCGTGCTTCGTGGGTATCAAAAACTACGATGGCGCCTCAACACCCAGACCAGGAACAAATATTTGCCGACAATGCAAACATTAGTCCCGGAGCGGGAATCAAACCCGCACCCCTTGCGCCTCAGACTGGCACTCGCCCGCTACGCCACCGAGGTCGTCAATATTAAAACCAAGAGGCCACAAGGACTAAACCTATAGAAAACTTTTACAACAGTTAGGCAATCTTCAACTATAGTGTCTTGGAATGCGTAATAATCTTTTTATACTACCTGCTCGTCAATGGCATATTATGTGTCATGCAAACCTTTCCTAAAGTAAGTCATTAGAGCCCTACGGTCTAGCCGGGTCATAATGTTGTACTGAATTTCATTATTTCCCATGGGACATAATGTGATTTGAATTTGGAATGCAACCCATGTAGTCGTGCTTGATCGAGGTTGGTTTCAAAAATGTTTGGGTGCAATGAGATTTTATTCAAATTAGGCTGTATGTTAACATTTTCTTTGCACTGCCTACAAATTTAAAAAAAGAAAAACATGAAAACTTTTTACGTAATTCATTTTCACCCGCGCACGAAGAAGGATTTATTCGAATCTCTGTCGAACTGACTACTACAGAATAGACTACAAAAAAAGAAAAAAAGGCGCCAAGCGCTCAAACTGCTGTGCTATCTGCTGTGTTATCTACACCGAAATTCAGTTTCGATTTAAATAAACTTCTAAAAAATGTCAAGTGATGACGACAGTGATTTTGATTCGACTCCAGAATGCATAAATCTGAAGCCTCTGGTATAGTTGGAAACTTACTTCCAGAAAAATCAGTTCTGTCTACTTAACAGTCATTGTTTTCAATTGCCTTGCAGAAAGTATAAAAAGTAGAGTATGCATCGCGGGCTTAAATGTGTATTTGTCTTGGGCGATCTTGAACCCCTCGTACTCAGGATTCTTGCCTTAACTCCCTCGCTCCGCTCAGGAGTTACCCATAGAATCCCTCGTTCTCGGGGTTCAATATAGCGCCCTTGACATAATACACTACTTTAAGCCCTTGTTGCATAATCTACTATTACTTAAATATTTTTAGGGTTCCGTTACCAAACAATCAACGGAAGAAATCAAATTTTGGAAGCGGATTGTAAATTTCAGTCAAAATAACGCAATCATGTCGTTTGATGTATAGTTATGAATAATGTATTTGATGGTTAGTTTTTAAATATTTTTAATTAATTACTTTGCACTTTTGCAAGTTCCTGAAAATATTGACATATTTATTTCAACAAATTAACAATGAAATTTCTGTTTTGATTTTTATAAGCCTGCAATTTCGTTTCAATTTCACAACTAGATGTTGCCACAAGATACAACACGATAGGTAAACTGTGATTTGTTTAAGTAAGTGTAACAACCCGAAAGAGGCTATGAAAAAAAAAAAACATAGTTGGTAAAGATAACTTTGAACTTATTTGACCCCAAAAAAGGAGGTTTGCATCGTTATTTCAGCAAATACTTTGAATTTAATTACCTAGTCTTATGACAAACTTTATTGCCGATTGGGTGTAGAGTAAGCCCTTTTCAGGATAGCATACATAATTATGAACCTAGTATTTTGTAAATAATTAGGTTACGGAATGCTCGGCTTAACTCCTATGAGTATTACTCATACTTGGCGAGGCTATTTAATTAGTCCTCAATCAGATATTAAAAACATTACCTCAAATCTTATCATGCATTTATCATCACTAAATCTGATGCACATATCACTAAAGAAAACAGTCGAGTAGTATTGCGTGTTGACGCAGCATGATAAAAACAATTTTCATGAGGCACTTAGGCTCTATCATGACTTCGTATTGTAATTCAAATGCAAGCATGTCAATGCACTATATTACACGAATTTAAACCACAAATCCTTGAGATTTAGCCTATTAGGACCTTTGACATGTCTTCGTATTTATAGGTTCTAGGACATGCCGGTTTTCTCACGATGTTTTCCTTCACCTTCTGAGAGCACTAGTAAAGTGCACTTAAATTTTATGAATGGAAAATCCATTGTTGAAAAACATGAAAATTTTAGGGATAAAAATATTTGTATCATCTTTTTTTCCTCTACTTTTCTTTATTTTTGTTGACAGAATAACCCTTATGGTTTACATACCTATTATGACACACCTTATAGATACTAGTCGCTTTCCATAAATATTATTTTAGTTGCTCACGTATGGTAACGAAGTAGCCTCGCGACGCCAACTTTGCGATTTTGTTTAGGCAGAGACGTAACCTGACAGTCTTAAAGATTAGTGGTCCAAATTCGTGGTATATAGCGCTGACACGCTCGCAATTGAATGGCAATAAGACGCCGAAAGATTCCGATTCGTAGAAAATTACAAGTAAGAATCAGTAACATGCTGGTAGATTTCAAAGGTATTCCACTTATCTCTGCTTCACGTTACCTGTGGTGATGACGGCGCACGTCTTGGAATGGCTACGGCTACTGATTTTTTTCATCACATTGATACTTTAAGTAACTAGGCCTGGTGCCTCAGTAGAACTGGATGATAACTGCTTCAAGATCTTAAAAGTATAGTGCACTTACTTCGGCTTCGCGTAAGGTGATGAAGGGGATGACGCCTTGTGGTTTCGATTCGGGTGCGTAGGTCGGTTTGCGTTTGTGTCGAGGCCGCCGCCCGGCGATATCTTGCCGGCGAGTGCGTTCAGAGAGTGAAGCATGGCGGGCGGCGGCCGCTCAGCTTGCGGCCTGGTCACACTGATGACTCGACTCTCTTTGCCGAGCTGCCTCCGACGAGCCACGGTGCCTTATCTCCTGATAAGAGGCGCGGGGGCACCGCCCCCCGCCTCATCGCCACCTGACACTGTCACACTCACAGACACACACGCGGTACTGAATGTTTGACTTTTTTTTAAGCGATTCGGGTCAGCGTCCTGTCCGTCTCAGACATTGTATTGACATTTTATCATCACTGGTATGTTTCTGCGTTTAGCTTTGCACTGTGTCTTTTGCACCGGTCACTTTAGACTGCTGGGTTAATTTGAGCTGTATAATTTGAGTTGTTAGGACGTTGCGACGTTAAGCGTTATTGGGTGATATTTCGTAAGTACTTAGGTAGTATAGCTTTCGTACAAGGAAGAACTTAATAGTCACCTATTTGCCTAATTTTTTTAAAAATAAATAAAGAATAATAAATATTCCAGACACACACACGGTCAACTGATCCCAAACTAGGCATAGCCTGTACTATGGGTACCAGAGACTGATATATATAATAGATAAATATTTAACACCCACACACAGAACAAACATCTGTGTTTAAAACACAAATGTTTGTCCAGTGCGGGGATTGAACCCGAGACCTCTAGCGCAGAAGGCAGAGTTACTACTAACTGAGCTATGAGGCTAGTCTTCTTATTTGAGGAAGGTAAATAGGTTATGTATGTTACTTCTATATTTCTATAAAATGATTTTGGCAATTGGTTCTAACATATACCAACCATAAAGAAGAAAGAACCATTCTTATTGTCTTAGAAAATATTTTCTCGTTCGTAAATCAGAACAGATTTAAGTAGGTACTTAAAGGACGGCCTGACTTCCGTAAATTTGTAGGGTACTTGGTATTATTTCTTTCGCGACATTGTTAGATTCACAAAAGCGCCTGAACAATAACGCACAGCAAACGGTAGATCTGCGCGTAATGAAATATGTGACCGCAGGCGTTAACGCAAAACCTTTTATTGTATTTTTTTCGTGTTGATATTAAATTTGCGGAACGCCATATTTTATTATCGTGTCTGAGCTGCTTGCTGGAGTCATGTTTCATTGTTTCCATAATAAATTGCTTTGTAGATATTACAAAGCATTTTTTAGAGCCTCCAATTCTGTAAAGACATTATTTTATACCTACTCAAAGTGTCTCATTCGCTACACAATTGAAATGTATAAATTGTATTATATTATACCTACCTAACCGTTCCTTTTGAGTAGTTCGTTCATAAGGTAACGCTTAGGCCCGTATTCTGAAACTTTTACTCAAACTATAAGGTAGTAGGTAGGTCGGATAGATTTGTTTTAATTTTTCACAGAGGATCGAGATGATTTTTTTGCATAATAAGTAGGTACCTATTATAAAAGTAACTGTTTGTTACCTACTAAGACTAATCGGCAGAGCCGATTTCGATGTTTGGAACGCATCGATGTAATTTGGAATAGAATAGAATATGTATTCATTTCTCTCAACAAAGGTTAACAGTAATGGATGGGATACAGCAGAATATAAGTATTGTAGGTAGTTAGTGCCTGAAATAGGTTTAAAAAACCTGTGCTACAGGACACCGGGCCCCATGCCGCTGGTCAACTTAGGTACCAAACAGTGTAATATAACTAACAATATGTCTTTACTGTGCTAGGCTAGGTACCTATCATTATATAAATTTAGATTTAGGACGTGTTGTAGTGTATAGTAGATAAGTTTTGTGGGTATAGGCAGGAAGTTAAATATGGATGTATGTTTGTGTAGGTTTGTAATTATTAAATAGTAATGTGTGTGTGTGTGTGTGGAATGCACGCAGGTACATAGAATATGATCTAGGTTGGTACATAGGATACTTTTTATCCCGGAAATACGCGAGTGCAGCTGCGGGCGGATGCTAGAAGTAAATAACGTAAAGAAAACAGCTCATGTAGGAACATAAACGAATTTTAACCATTTTATGTTAGCGCTATGGCTTAGGTAGGTACTCAGAAAGCTAAATAATACAATAAAGCCGTGACGTCTCTTTGAAAGTCACGTCGTCGGGCGGAGCTAGCTAAGAGCAAGAATAAATATATTTTTAGCGTCGAAAATGCAAGAAATGTAGTACTGAGGTCTTGCTTGAAAGCATGATTTGTATCGAAAGAGAAAATTTTAATGTAGGTTCCCAATTATTTAAAGTTTACTAGTGAAAGCCACCGCGACTTTGTTCGCGTGAGGTTTGTGATGCAAACTTCAACTCCCGCTGCACCCTTTTAGGGGTTTAATTTTGAGAATTCCTTTCTTAGTACACCCTTGCACACGAGAAGGAGAACTCATCCTTCTAGTGTTCACCCCCAGCCAGCCCAGCTCCTTAAAATAGATTAAAATAATTTAGATTAACCTTTATTCCCCAACGGTTGTCTGTTCTGCCAGCTATTTAACCTGCCGACTGCCACTTCTACTTGCTGTATGAGCTGAGTCGGTTATTTTCGTTCGAAATCAATGGACCAAGAGGTCCAGTTTCTTATCGACAATTTAAGATTTAAAGATACCCAAAGCCTCTATTTAAAGAAACTCTTTGGCAAGCTTTCGTAGCTCTGCCATCAACAACAGAACCGCTATCCGATTGGTATCGCCCAATAGTCGATTCACCAGGTCAGATGTAATCTCAGTACCGCGTTCTGGTTAATTTTATTGTATCCGTGTATCCGTTCGTACTCGGACACCCGGATGGACCGGGTCAGCTAATGTGCGCGGTCGCCGGCGTATTAATTGCTTGATTAGAGCAGAGGATGTAATAAGGGGATGCTACCTTTTCGAGGGCAAATTTGTGTTGATTTGCCTAGATTTGCTAAGTCAACCACAATTGGGTCAATGTGAAACTAGAGCACTTATGGGGTGGCGGTAGTGGCCCCGCCTTCCGATCCACAGGTCGTTGGTTCAAATCACGGTCGTGCACCAATAGATTTTCCATTCGGAAAGTTTATGTGTGCCATTTAGTGCTCTCAAACGGTGAAGGAAAACATTGTGAGGAAACCGAAGAACCTAGTCCCAGAAAAATTCGATGATATGTGACATTATTTTATGTTTTACACAGTATAAAAAAATATATATATTAGAAAGAAAGGAGCCTCTAAGAGGCACCCTTAAATCCATACTATACTGATTCTTTCACCGACGGTCATAAGCTCTTTAGTAAATAAATAGTGACACAAACAATGTGAAAATTGTTACGAGCTGCTACGAAGAACTTCTTAGTATAATCTGATAGCAACCTACTTAATCTGTGTCATAAAACTACCAAAACTCCTCATTTGATTACATTTCTACACAACATTTATGCGGAACTGTGTCAACCGTCAAAAACTTGAACACATTATGCAATTCTTCGCTCAACTGCTGCAGCACGTAAAGTTTCCCCAACTCATTCAAACTGTACTATGTCACGAGCTCAGAATGATGCGACTTGGATGCGGAGTCCTTGGTTGACATGCTTTTGGTGTTCTCGAACGTAGTTTGTAAGTCGCGCTACTAGGGTTTTTTTGGCGGTCATGGCCCCGGCCAGCCAGCCGCATTATCGTCTTGTTGATCTTGGTTCTTCTACGGATTTCGGATTTTAACACAATCATAGAGAAACGCCAAATAACTCTCCCCATAGCCCGTTGAGTGACTTTGAGCTTGTGTATGTGGCCAATAGTTAGCGACCAAGTCTCAGTGCCATTATGTCATCACTGGTAACACGAACTGACTGTAGACTTTCTTATTGAGTCTCTGCGGTATCTCCTACGAGAAGATATGATGTAGTTTCTCAAACGCTGCCCATCCGAGTTGCGATTCGTCGGTTGACCTCTTTGTCGAAGTTGGACATTTGAAACTTGGAATATAACGAAAGCGTGCATCTTAGGCCACATCTCACTTGCAAAAGTGAGATGGTGGCCAAACGCTTTACCAATATCAATAAAATAAAAACGAGTTATTTACCTAGAACAGCATTTTAACGGAGACACAGTTTTTAATTTAACTAATTCAGTTTTTCAACGTGTTATTGTTTCTAAACTGTAAAATTTGTTTTTTGTTCCAAATACAATTATTTTGAATTTGAATTAATAGGCTACATTTATACTACTACGTGAGTGAAGCCGCGGGAACGAGTAAGATGGAAATATAATGTATCCTAATACGTTTTTTTATAATTATTATTATTATTATTTTAATCTTTATTGCACACAAAGAAAACAATGTACAAAAGGTGGACTTAATGCCAAGGCATTATCTACCAGCCAGCCTGATTGGGTAGAAACAGGAGGTTGGCGTGCGACAGATTGTTTAACTTAACTAAAAACTATACTATGTATAACCATACACTATATTTAAATATGTATATATATATATATATATATATATATATATATATATATATATAATACACTGCAATATATTAACAGATAGTACAAAACAAGTGTTTTATTAACATGTAGTGTAGATGCTATATGTTCTTAAGAAAATGTTCACGAGTTAATCGTTTAAATGAATCTTTGGAGTCAACTTTTTTGATATTATACGGAAGATTATTCCAAAGTCTTACTGCTACAACGGAGAAGGAGTTGCCACGAAAACAAGTGCTATGCTCAGGGGTATAATTGGCACGACAAAGATCTGAAAGCGAAGTGAAATTCAGTCCCCGTCAATGTTTATGTACCTACCCTTTTTATTCGATACCCAGTATCATTTTATTTTTATGACCAAAGAAGCAAATGGTACCGCACGAATACATAACCCAATTAGAGCATCGGAACCAATAAAATAGCTTATTTTTATTGTTTATGTTTCCACCTGTCATGATACCGAAGCCTAAGCCGTATTGTGCCGTAAATATGGAGTCAAGATTGCTTCTATCATTATTCCGTTTTATATAAAAGGTACAAATATTCAGAGAATGTTTGATACTTTTCGTTGTAGAAAATTATTTATCAACTTTCGGGGAAAATTATTGTTATGTACAGTCAACCAGTTTGGTTTGTAGGCCACTGTAGAACCTTTTCACACTAAAGCTACGCCGCAACGTGTCATCGCGGGATCAGCCACTAGATCCACTAGACCATTGATTGATCACAGCGAAGGGTTAATCTAAAGAGTTTTGAATATAACCTTCAAATAATAAATCAGGTAAGACGCGAGTGAAGCCGTGGGTGACAGTTAGTGCAAAGCCGGTTAGCCATGGTACAATTACAGATTGATCGACAAGCAAACGAGCATGACGCAAAAGGGAATGACGTCAATAATCGATTTAGTTTCAAAAGCTCGGGTATATTGTGGCCTACAAATCAAATTTGTTGACTGTACATTTTAGGCCTTTTCCGCTGTGTACCCTTAGGTATATTAATTCCATTATCATAATTCCACCCTTATACTTTCTAGCAGGGGTTGCGAGCCAAAATCATGATGGCCGTCCCAGTGCCAAATTATTTATTTGTTTACCTATTTGTATTCATTATTATGAATATTATGATCTCATATTGGGGAAAACATTCCACTGGCTATTTCTTAGTTTTTTGTTGTCGATTTCTTTGGGGAAAATTGATCATCATCTCCCTGCTCGCATAATGTGGTGTTGGCACAACAAGTTTAGTTTTTCTGTCCATTCACCTCTTTTAGCCGTCATATCATATTATGCACGAAAGGAGCCTCTAAGGCTCGTATTCAGAGACACGACTCAAACTTAGATTTAATCACAGATTAGCTGAACTCTATTTAAGTAATGAATCTCTTCTCAAACATAACTTTTATTCAAGAACGGTACTTAAACTACTCTCAGCTGAATCGAGTCTCAAATCTGTACTCAAATGTTCTCGTTTACATTTTGATTTATTTATAATTTTCGATTCGTTTTACGTGAAATTCAAACAGCCAGGGTTGGAATAGAACAGAACTATAAAATGAAGTATAAATATGCATCAAAATACGTGTAACGGAACGAAAATGTCATTTGATTAATGTCAAATCAAATCTAAACTCAAGCACCGATTTCGTCTGATTGACGTTTCAGAACAAGCATTTACTCAGGTGAACTGTGATCATTGAATCTATACATAAATTTTGTTCAAGAATTAGAATCTCGACTCAAATCGAGATTTAAGTACAGATCAACGCTTGAGTCTTGTCTTTGAATACGAGCCTAAGAGGCGCACTTTAATCCTTTCACTTCACTGAATCTTTCACCGACGATCATAGGCTCTTTTCAGGGCCACCATACCTCAACCTGGTTACTGACCTAATACAGGATGACCAAGAAAGAATCAGTGACACAACAAGCAAGTAAGAAATTATTAGATTGCTTGTTAATTTATTAGACTACTTGTCATGTTTTCTTATTTTATGTGAACACAAAATATCTAGAAATTTTTCATCCTTTTTTTAGCTAGAACAATCCAAAACATAAATTTGTAAATTTAAAAAAGTCAATAAGATAAACAAAAACCAACAAAGTCAAGTGGTACTTCTGTCGCTGAAACTACTCTCTTTAATTGCTTCATTAATAGGGTTGTTTTCAGTAGGCATTACTTGCAGAGGGCTGGTTATTAAAACTTGCATAAAGGCAGAAAATATTTTCACAGGATTCCGTAAATTTACTAGAGTATGTCTGTTACATGCTGGCTGCTTGAAATGAAAAGATACTGTGATGTAAGTCTACATGGTATCTAGGCTATACGATATTGAAGTTAGGACACAGATCAAAAGATATTTGGGTTTTTCGCTGATCGAGAGAGCGATTTCTCAAACAACTTGGGTGAATCGGCGTTGTATGTTTGTATGTTTATTCGTTAAACCTTAGAGCTTAGAACAAGAGCATTCATTCTCACGACTTTCGAACCTCCAATCCGATCTGCACGGAATTAACTTGGTCAACAGGTTTACTATGAGTTAAATCGGCCAAAGGGTTTGTGAAGGTTTAGGGATCCTTTTTTTTATTGGTGGTGGTTAGCCGTTTG
The DNA here is from genome assembly GCA_947579855.1 of Anticlea derivata. Classification (NCBI taxonomy): domain Eukaryota; kingdom Metazoa; phylum Arthropoda; class Insecta; order Lepidoptera; family Geometridae; genus Anticlea; species Anticlea derivata. Next base: position 2,673,940 of record OX388266.1, read on the forward strand.
ACCACCATCTCACTTTTGCAAGTGAGATGTGGCCTTAGATGAAGCACGCTTTATCAGATGGAACTACTACTATTTGTAATAATTGTATTGTACTATCTTGTACAGTGTTACCTACCTGAAGTTTACAACTATGTACCTACCTACTGCTGTAACTTTTTTAATTGACTTTTCTTGTGTACTATAACTGTATCTTTATGGAATAAATGAACTGAACTGAAATGAACTTATTCACTCTAGATTTCAAGACTCCTAGATTGGATCCGAAAGGGATTTACTGCAAAATGTGGTTATATACCAAATGTTTGGACGTGTCTGGGATAAACCCTGAGACATCTTCAAGGATCTTATCGCCTGGTGATCTGAGAGGTTGTCTACTATGCTTAGGTATAAAAGTGAACATATTATATTCCACCTAGCATATTTTGTCCTTGCGAAACAAAGCCGACGAAAACAAAATTTACCAAACAGACTTAATATAAAGCCGCAACAAAATTAAAAATGAACTCCACAAGAGTTTCAAATGATGTAATTTCAGCTGAATATTGTAACTATTTAATTTAATTCAGCCGTGAAACTTATCTGACTAGCTCACAAATTAATATCTAAAGCAGTTTTCAACTGTAAGTGGGAGCGTGATGTCTGTGAATTTTGAGCGTATAGGTAACATATGATAATTAAAATATAATTCATAAAAGAATTAATTTTTATTTTCTAATTTAAATTTTTTGCAAGCTGCCCGGGTCTTCATTCGTATGATACTCGATTAAAAAGTAAATAATTTAAAATAATAAAATTTCAACAAAATTGGTTCTGCGTTTTTTCATGATAAGGTAACGGAAAGACAGAGACAAGAGTTACTTTAGCTTGCTTGCTTGTCGCGTCACTGATTCTTTCTTGGTCATCCTATGTTAGGTCAGTGACCCGGTTGAGGTATGGTGATCCTGAAAAGGACCTATGACCGCACCGTCGGTGAAAGGATTAAAGTACGCCTAAGTGCGTTGCTTTAGCATTTTAATAAAAAATAATACAAGATGATTCACAATATGTATGCTTTTTCTACAATCAATTGGCAATAAAGTTATTTCTACGACTTTTGGAAATTATATTGCAAAATCTTTATCAGCTATTTAAGGTAGCAATCTTGATCTCGAATTTCTCGTATGTTAAATAATTAAAAATTCTAAATTGAAAATTCTTATAAATATAAATATTTTTTTTGTCCCGCTTATATTCTTTCTTTTTATTTATAGAATAAGCCCCTTTCAGGATGGTACCTATACATATTTTGAATCACTTTTGTTTTGAGTTAATCTACTCGCTTTTGTTGTTTATAAAGGCTAGATATTATTAAAGTGGTAAGTTCATCCACAGGCATCCTAAAGGCTCACAGAGCTAACTACATTTTCCTCACTCGGCCAACTTCCCAGCGTGTGCGGCCTAACTGCGGCCAAACGTCGCTTGCTAGCCGAAACACATGCAATATCTAGCGCACATAATTCAGCGCTGTAAACCCGCCCATTGCTAAACAGCTCAGTCATTGCATACAGCGATACTTGCCCCAAAACTGTACTGCATCCAAACTAAACTTACTACCATGTTTTTATATCCCAAAAATTTCGACTCATAGTTCTTTTAGTGTGGGTTATCACATAAAACAAATCAAAATTATCTTACTACTATTGTTAATGAGAAAGTCGCAAGAACGGCTGAACAGATCTGAATGAAGAGATATGTAACAGTCTAGAATAGTACATGGGCTACTTTTTATCCAAGGAAAATGTTCAAAGAGCCGTCTGTTCTCACACATACACATCAAAATTTCCTCGCGAACGAAGTCACGGGTAATAGCTAGTATTATTAGTGGGAAAGTAACTCTGTCTGTTACGTTTTCAGTCCTATACCGCGGTATGGACAATATGGACATACCATTTAACCCTGAGTTTACTTTTTATCCGGTCGGGTTAAACGCGAGCGCACGGGCAGCCACTAGTACTAAATAAATAATATAAAACGGAGTTTAAAGTTCGAAGCGACCCGCTAGCTAGTTTTGTAGACGCTACAGTTGAGTGAGCGTGCTGTTTGTTGCATTCTGTGCTGCAGTAAGGTCTTGTTTGACCGGAAAATCTACTATAATACGCAGTCTAATATACTGTTTGTTTATTGGGCACCTTAATATGGGCTAGGAGCTCCATTTGGCCGGATATAGTTAGATATAGATATATAGATAGGGTCATTGTGTAAGGTGGTGAAGTGTGTGTTTATAAAATAGTAATTGTAAACTGCAAAAATCAATTTTATTGTCACATGTATGTCGGAGCATAGCTTGAGAATAGTTCGACCGATTTGGTTAATTTCTTTTCGTTATATTTGTCATTGTAAGGACAAGGTTTGCGTGAAACACATTTTTTGTTTAAACCATTGTAAAAACATTTTTAGTTCGTTTATTTATCAGAAAAAATCTTTAAGCTAAAATGAAGGGCGTAGGCTACCTCAATACGGGTACCTTGCGAGCGAAACCTACCTCCTTTTTTATCTCCGCCTGAAGTTAGTCTGTTTAGGATTAAGAGAAGTCTCGAAGCAATTTCACAGTAACAGATGAACGCCTTCAGGCTTAACGCGATAAGTTCGTTAGAGCGCGGTTCCGGCACTAACAGAGTTCTATTTTTAACTTCTTCAAAAAAGGAGGAGATTCTCAAGTCGGTTGTATTTTATATGTTTTTTCCCTCAGAACTCCATCATATATGAACCGATTTGAAATATTCTATATTTTCAGATTGGTGTAGTACTTAGGTAAATCAATTTTTTTTATATTTTTCAATTATTTATTTATTTTTTATAATTCAGATGTCTGGAGATAACTGCACATATTATCATCGTCACCGAGTAAAGGTGGCAAACAAGCATACGGGAAGTAGTTGCCGTAGCCTTTGAACGCTTTCAATACCAGAGGCATCACGAACACGTTGCCGACCCCTAAAAAAAAGGTGATGATGATGATAATTATGATTGGGATCGACTCTACGACTTGTGGTTCGTCACTCTATAAAAAAAAGTTGAATTTTTCCTCCAAAACCATAACGGAAGACAAACACGAATACATAAAGTTGAAACGCTAAGCATATATCGGTGAAATTTATGTTATCTACCTATTGCATGATAAATTCAGTGAATAATGGGTGAAATGGGTTTTTTATGGAATAACCGGAAATGCGGTTATTTATTTGTATTAAATGGTAATAAAACGCTGGGTACCGTTTGTCAACATATTATTATAGCTAAAGTGCATTGCCATTCATCGCGATAATGCAGCCAGCGTCATGGGGACGCTTCCGACTGGTAGTGATCTCGGTCGATTAAGCTATCTATAGATCGTTTGCAACGGTCTTTAGATAGCTCAACATCATCTAGGTAATACTGACTAGTGCATATCAAAATTGGTCCTTTTATACCGCTTCATAATGCCAAAATTTTCCGAGGACGGTAAAATTGCTTCATTTATATTGAAGAGGAATAAAGCATTTGCTATTGACCGTAAACATAAGATACCCATAGGAGCAGTTTAGAGGTTAGCTACAAGTATACATAACTCCAAGAAAACGGTTCGAATAACAGTTAGAAAAACAAGACCAATAAATACAGATAAAAACAAGCCCAATAACCCAACAAAATTGCCAGCCAAAATAAACACACGCTAGAGTGTACGTTGTGTTCCGGAACTAGTATGATAGGCAAAAATACAACTTTGCAATTTATTATTAAACGTCCAAGAAGGTTGACATCATAGTCGGAACTTGATTGTAGCAGCTGATTATCTGAGTTTGAACTGATTTGAGCTCAGAACACCTTATTTTGCGTAGTACTTTTTGTGAAATAAGATCCAATGTTCAAAATTCGTGCAACAAAAGTACCTGATTGAAAATTGTGTGTAATCAAATAAGCATATATCGGCATGATATTACCATTCTGGAATACCTTGAAAAAGGTGATTAACAAATATACCTACTTAGCTCTCAAAATTAACGTTTGCTGAGCATATAGAAGCGATTGTTAACAAAGCCTTTAAAAGTTTGTTTAAACCGGGGTACTTGGTATAAAACTTTAATGCCAACTGGGTGTAGAATAATCCTCTTTCAGCTTGACATACAGATCCTGGAACACCGTGTATAATAAATATATAACAAGTATGTAATTAAACCGTAGCGTAGTAGTAGTAATCTCGCGCCGCTGGATGTTATTCCAGAACTTCATAGCAACGGTCTGCCCTTCGAGGCGCATTATTTCACGCATTGATTATCCAACAGCCAATTACGGTAACAAAATTGCCTTGATTCGAATGCCACCGAACGTTATAGGGAGGAGACATATCATTTTTATAGGCTACTAGCTTACGCCTGCGGCTTCGATCGCGTGGTACTTTGATAAAAAGTAGCTTATATAAAGAACTCTATCTGTTTTACGTTTCATAGAAATCGTGCACATTGTCACATGTCTTTGACATGCCGGTTTCGGCATGTCTTAGAACCAACACGGCGTTTTTTTTTTATGAACAGCTAGCAAATATGTGTGAAATTATATAAATGCAGCAGGTTCCGTTGTGTTCCGGTTTCAATTTCGAATGGTCACATGCCTAGTTCATTTTATCACAGCAAATAAGACAAAATAATTGCGTGTCATATTGCCACCCGCGTTTTCCTTTGATCTCGTATCTGTGTGATACTCGTAATTACAAATGTACTCAGCCTCATATCGGACGGGAACATTGAGGGACCCAAAAAAAAAAAAAGATGTTTTCGGATAAAAATGATATTAGTTGTGTAGGAGGTATGAATTTCTATCAAAAGGTCGTGAGTTCGAATACGGTTGTGTAACAATGGTTCTGTTCGAAAAATCTAGTTGTGCATTAATACGGTGAAGAAAAACATCGTGAGGAAACCAGTAAGTATTTCTATGAGCGATGGGCTTAAAATCTGTCACGTATGGAATAATCTACTGCAAAATGTGGGTATGTGCCAAATGTTTGGACGTGCCTCTGATTACCCTCTAAGACATCTTCAAGGAACTGATCTCCCGGCCTTTTCTCATTTTCGCAGACACAGAAGAAAGTCAAGAAGAAAGTCTGCAATCAATGCGTGTTGCCAATGATGATATATGGCACTGAGGCTTAGGTCGCTAACTTATTGGCCTCATAAACAAGCTGAAAGTTGCGCAAGCTAAGAGATTTGTGCTATTAAATCCGAGACGAGGAAATCCGTAGAAGAACAAAGGTCACCGACACAGCTCTCAGAATCACCAAGTGGAAGTGGCAGTAGCAGGCCATATAACTCGCAATACAGACAACCTTGGGGACTAATCTTGTTTAAATCTTTTTATCGTGCTGTGTATGCTTTGTGTGTATATTGTATGGATTATAAATAATGATCTGAAATAAATGAATAATAATAATAATCTCGAACTGGGCGATTAAGTGTTGAAATGCCCCCCACACGAAGTACTGATTGTGAAGGTTGCGGGAAGTCAGTGGACAGGTAAGGCTCGCGACGGTTCGACACGAAACTCTTTGGGGCAGTCCTATATTCAGCAGTGGATTTGTACAGGCTGATAATGAAACATAAAATATACTTACCTAATTTTGCTGGGTATTTATAATAGAAATACCCATCTGTAAAATTTTGTAAGCACAAATAATCTATTGCCAAAACCCCAGGAGTATCCTTCATCTCTAATTATTTCCGGTTAAACTCGAGAATTCCTTGAATAAATAAGACACGCCAGAATTGAATTTACTCAGATATCTACTTTTCAGAGTGTTTGAAAGATCGAGAGGGCCTTTGAAACAAAATAACTTTTAGAGCTTACTTTATCGATATTTCCTAGGAAATATGAGTCTCTTGGGTCGCGAGGGGAAGTTTACGATTTTTTTATTTATTTTTTATTGAATTATGGCAGGAAAACGTTCGTGTCAATGTGTTTTTAGTGTTTCTATTCAACCTTTTATTGAGCGCGAATAGACCATAATAATTTGGGCGATTCATTTAAAGAAAAAAAAATTAAAAAGAAAAAAAATACTAAATTTCTAATAAATAAAAATAGCCCTGATCACGACGTTTTTTTTTAATATTGCGTTGCCGAGAAAATTACAGCATCACGTGAGCTTCTCTTTGAGATTGTCTTTCTCTCTCCCTGGTGGTATGAGGAGGGATGACAGTCATGTAACGAGAAGAGTGTTATGATGGAATAAGATTACCTAGAGGAAGACCAAAGAAAAGGTAAATAGTCTGTATTAAAGATGACATGCATACGGCCCACGTGATGGAAAACATCACGTGGGATCATCAATTGCATAAGTAAATTGCATGCACTTTAGTTGATTAAAATGTGTCAGCGTTGATTTTCAAAGATTTTTCTGTGTACCTCCCTTAAATGTGAAGTAGGCTTGATGTTCATGGTTCCCAAAAGTCCGACTAAGGAGCTTTATAGTTTCACTATTCCCGTCAGTCCGTACGTCTGATTTTGTCAGTCGTTCTACTCGCAGATTTTATGAGTGACATAAAGTGGTAAAAGTTGTGTAAAAAGTAAAAGCTTTCTTTTACAAGTTTTGCTGGTAAGTTAGTTACTTGTTTGAATAGTGAGTGGTGCAAATCACGAGTCTATTTTGAACATCTCACATTGTTTTGAAACCATTTAGAATCCCAACGCCCCGTTTACAGATACCCTACACAAACAGACCGTGACCGGAGCCGGCCCCGTCGAGTTTTCACTGTTTTCCACGAGATTTCACCATTCGAGTCGAGAGCCCAAGTCAAATATTCGCACAGAGCCAACTGCTAAGCCAGTCTACATTAATTAACTAATATTTGCGTTGGTGAGCTGAAACAATTTCGTCGCACACCTGCGGGTAAGTGTGGCTGGGATGGTGCCAGTGAGCGTATACTTATGGATAGTTGCAACAGTCAGGAACGTCATCACTTTTAACCTATATTCGTGTTCAGCTAAGCCGATAATGGCATTTTCTACAGACTTATTTCCATAAATAGTTTTTTATATTATCTATGAAAAAGGGTTCCGTTCAACTTACAGTTCTACGGTCCCCTTTTTTAACACCAATAGCTCTAACTGCACTCACTTACTGCCTAGCTGCCCAGCATGATGAGTATAATCAAATTTCTCCCACATGATAAGAAGTCCGTCTGGAAATATAATGGGAGAAGCCTGTTCAGCAGTGGACATCCTACGGCTAAAAGGATGATTCTTCTTCTTGTCGTGTCACTGATTCTTTCATGGTCATCCTGTATTATGTTAGTAACCATGTTGAGGTATGGTGGCCTAAGACCATCGATGAAAGAATCAGTGTTGTGAAAGGATTAAAGTGCGCCTCTTAAGGCTCCTTTCGTGCACAAAAAAAGTGTTAAAATGAAAAAAAAAAGTGTTGTGTAATGGTTAGTAGAAGAAGATAGCCCCGCCGGCCGGCTGTCTGCTGTAGCCAGAGTTTGTCTGGAAGGAGTGTACTCCAGAGTTCATCAGCTCAAAAGGATGATGATGATGATGAATTGCCCGAATAATAAATATCATAAATAGCTGCATTATTAAAATTTAATCAACATCTGTCATCTAACGATTATGCGGCGGCAGAGCCTGCAACGCGAGCCCGTGTGTTTCCACTAACTACATAACAATTTAAAGTACACAATAATGGCATAGAGGCGAATTGTCGCGATTTGCGATGCAAGTGTCGCAGTAAAGTGTCATTATACTGCGGTTTACAGTTAATTCGGTGTTTGGTTGCCAGTGAGGCTAGTATCCACTGAAGTGTAGTGTTTAGGTATAGTTAAAACGACTCTCTGTAAAAATGGTATATAAAATAATGCAGATGGAAATTAAAACATATAAACTTACAAAAAAACTGATACCAAACGCGTTTTGAGCTTCTTTTTTTTATTGAAGCATTTGGGCGCTTTGGATCGTTCTGTAAGCCCATGTGTGTTTTTATAAATAAAAAATAATAATCTCCGTATCTTTGACTGGCCTCATAGCTCAGTTGGTAGTAACTCTGCCTTCTGCGCTAGAGCTCGCGGGTTCGATCTCCGCACTGGACAAACATTTTGTGTGATTAACACAGATACTTCAAAGTGATCCTAGTGATTTTATTGAAATAAATGCCTTTTGACTTTTGACTTTTGTTTGTTCTGTGTCTGGGTGTTAAATATTTATCAATTATGTATATCAGTCTCTGGTACCCATACAGGCTATGCCTAGTTTGGGATCAGTTGACCGTGTGTGATATGTCCGCAATATTTATTTATTATTTATCTTTCGACGCTTCGATCAAGGAATATAGTATATATTTTTAAATTAAATTATAGTTTTCGTAGATTATTTTTGCGGGTACGACCAGTAGGTACCATACTATACCTACTACTGACTGGCCTCTTAGCTCAGTTAGTAGTAACTCTGCCTTCTGCGCTAGAGGTTGCGGGTTCGATCCCCGCACTGGACAAACATTTGTGTGATAAACACAGATGTTTATTCTGTGTCTGGGTGTTAAATATATATCTATTATGTATATCAGTCTCTGGTACCCATAGTACAGGCTATGCCTAGTTTGGGATCAGTTGACCGTGTGAATATGTCCGGAATATTTATTTATTTATTTATTTATTTATTTTATTTATTTACTACTATACTCGATTTCGGTGAAAATGTAACCTTACAAGGCGCCATGCTTCATTTAGATGCACAAATGAAGCAAAAAAATATCGGTAGCCAAATTTATTCAGCATAAAAAAAATTTGTTAAAAAGCATTAATAAGTTCCACCAATAAGCTCCAAAAACTTTGTTCGACTGTAAGAATTAAATGAGAGCAATACTTTACGGGAGAACTCCGCAACAGAATTGGGAAATTCAACAGTATCGGAAAATTCGATCTGAGAATGATTTGTGTTTGTCCCCAAAAGCCAACTACCGGATCAAGAGATGGCGTCGAAAGAAGTTGGGGTCCTTAAAAAATTGTTCGCAGGTTGTGATAAAGTACCGGGTATTTTTTTTGTTTGACACCTTTTGGAGAGAATTGCTGATTCAACTAGTATTCTTTGTTTTCTAGCGCAACGGCAGCGATGCTTTCCGCATTATTTTATATCCACGTTGGCTTAGTGGAAGGTTACACGAAAGAAGTGAAGTTATCAAGTGGTCAAAACGAAACAAAACAAATTGGTAGACCGACCGACCGGCTCAAGTCCCTAATGTTGATTCTACACTACAATAATACTCTAGAAGAAATTATTTGAAAGAAAATTCCATTCGCAATATAAACAAAGCGCAACCAATAAAGAAAATTGCTACCTCTCCTATTACTACTTCATACGATAAATACAGAGCACACACAAAGCAAACTCTAAACCCAGGGGAATCTTATTAAAACTTGCCCACTCTACGTACTTATATTTGTTGACATACTCCAAGTGTGCAACTGGTACGAGAAACACAAAAGGACAGAGGGCGACCAGTACTAAGCATAGCACTTATTGTTAAAGTTTGTTGAATTCCGTAGTCGGGCTTTAGCCCTAGACGTTTGTAATCGGCCCATAAATAGAGTACTAAAGAGATGTGATAGCCGAAGAGAGTTGAACGGAGCTAAATGATCAAGCAAGCGAAGGTCTTTTAAAAAACTTGGACGAATTTGCGTTGTATTTAAAGTTACGCCTAACGAATTTAGTAGATCAACAGGTTGTACTATCAAAATTTGCTTGTAAGATTAAGAATTAAATTGGCCAAGGGGTTGCTAAGATTACTTATTGACTATTGACTTTTTTTATCCCCAATCATGGTAGATAACCTCTCATACATCCAGGTGATCAAATACTTGAAGAAGTCTAAGAGGGTACTCAGAAGCACGTCCAAATACTTTGGTACACGCCTACATTTTGTAATATTGAGTATTCCACACGTGACAAGTTGCAAGCGTTTACCAAAATGCTTACTGGTTTCCTCACGATGTTTTCCTTCACGTTTTGAATTAATTGGCGCAGTTCCCGCTGCGCTCAAACCTACTTCTTCTCGCAGGTTTTAATGACTGTGAGTAGGTAAAGGTTTCGGCGGAATCTGCTACTAAAACAGTAGGCATAATGTTGAGCCGAGGGCATTTTGCTGCTGTAGCACACATCATACCATTTTTATTACTTTTGCTCGTGTTTTCTTTTCATTGTTTGTTTGAAAACATAGTTGCAAATAAATAATATCTCTAACCTCCAGTTCGAAAGTCGAGCTATGAGTACCTCCTAGGCCTTTTAACTTACATAAATACAAAATTATCCGCCAAAGTTCTAAACATTCAACAACATGAAATTGACTTAAGTGATGGAGTACGCTACGTTCGCTTTTAAGTCGAACTTCCAGTAGCAAAAACATATGAAACTTGCTTGCTTACATATAAAATCACCGGGCGACGCACCGTGTTAGAAGGCCCCCCACTCAATGGATCGACGACATTGTGAAGGATGCGGGAAGTAGGTGGATGTAGAAGGCTCAAGACCGTTCGTCATGGAACTCTTTGGGGAAGGCCTATGTCCAGCAGTGGACTTCTGCTGATGACAGATAAGACTTGGATATGACTTGATCTTTGACTTTGACTTTGATGATGATGACATATAAGATGCAAGCCCGTTGCCGCTATTAGAATACTTACTGGTTTTCTTTTGATGTTTTCCTTCACCGTTTTAAGCATTTTTAGAATGAAAACTTGTTGCTGCACGTCCTTCGGACTTCATTCATTTTTGTTCTGACAGAATTTGTTACCAAAGTTGTTTTTTTTCTTGTTTTACTAGCGATTTTGTCATAAAAATAAAGCTTCAAAGTTGCTCTCAAAATGTTTCTTTCTACTCAAACTGTTTAGCAATCTGTGTGCGCGGTAAGAAAAACTATGGCTTCCACGGATTCCCTGCAAGAACCATACAAGTAGCCAAGTTAATACTTAAATGTTTCCGGTAAGTCTCGCCTGTACCGTCTGTCCCTATAGGGTTGGGACATGTAGAAAACAAAAAAGACGGTCAAGTGCGACAATCCGCGCTACAAACTATCAGGATTCAAATAAATTAATTAATTGAATTATTATCTTACTTGGTAGCATATTCTTCTTAGCTACGTGATGTTTCTTTATTGGAGCCATTTATCGTATTTAAATTAGTTTTTATGACGTTTCAAAGTGATCTTAGTTATTTTATTGAAATAAACACCTTATGACTTTGATTTTAATAGGATTCACTGAATGAACTTCTGTTTCTATTTTGAAGTGACTTAAGTATTGGAAGGCTCCCATTCGATGGAACGATGTCATGGTTAAAGCGGGAAGTTGGTTGCTGGAAAAGGCTTAAGAACTTTCGTCATTGAACTCTTTGGGGAAGGCCTATGTCGACTTCTACAGGCTGATGATTATTATAAAAATATATGCGGAGAAGTATTTTGAAAGATATTCTACAATAATCACATTACTCGTGTAGGGTGATAAAAACGGTATTTCATTTACCAACCATAAGTCAGACTTAAGTTTATCAGACATCAGTAACTGGCTGTTCCATTCTACACTTGTAGTTGACTGGCCACATTTAAGCTAAAGAATCTTTAGCAAAAAGCCGGACTTTTTAGCCGGATAACAGCCAACTGTTGCCTTGTATTGGTTTTAGTTCGATACGGTAAGTTTAAAAGAACAAAGCGCGGTTCGATTCGCTATAGGAGGTTACTGCAGAATATAAGCAGGTATCAGTTTACTGGGGAAGATTCACCGCATACGAGTTGAGAAACTGCATACAATCTGCAGTCAAATGAAAATAGTTTGTTGACGTCTAGCATTCTTCGAATTGAGTTTTCGAAACCGGATTTATTTGGAACAAAATATCATAAGAGCTTTGAATCTAAATGCAAATTGAGGACTCTCCCTTCTGGTAGTGCTTCGGATAGATTTTTATAATAAACTATGTAAATGTTCAAACGGTACGATTTTTTGGATGAGATACTTATTTCATCATCATCATTAACAGCCTGTAGAAGTCCACTGCTGGACATAGGCCGCCCCCAAAGAGTTCCATGACGAACGGTCTTGAGGCTCTTCTATCCACTGACTTCCCGCAACTTTATTTCTTATTTATCTTCGTATTATAGTCGTACATAATTATTATAGGTACTGTAGCTCTTAAACGTGTGGATACGTTGAATAAAAGGCCTGTATAATGCCCATGGTTAATAAGCAAATTGAAGTGGCACTGATCAGGCCACATAGCTGACAGAACCGACAACTATTGAGGAGTAAAGGTTCTCGAATGGTGCAACGGACGATGCAGTGTTGGAAAGTCTCCCACCCGATAGGTCGACGACATTGTGAAGGTTGCGGGAAGTCAGTGAATGGAAAAGGCTCAAGACTGTTCGTCGTGGAACTGTTGGGAGGCCTATATACAGGCTGATGATGATGACGATGAATGTCCTTGGTACTTTTTTGTGTTTTTTTTGAAGGCTGTTTAAAATACAAACCCACACACAACATTCATCACATACGTTATCAAAATTTGCCCTTATTGATTTATGTGAATTCGAGTTGGCAAACCCAAAACCGAGGTAATTGATTGGAAGGCGGCGCCGCGGGTGCTCCACACCCGAAAATTGATAAAGTTTCGATGAATATTCAGTCGATAAGTTCGCGAACTCGACCTATCGGCAATATGAGTACATCATTCTAATTTAATTTTACAACAAAATATTGTTGCTGAATTCCCAGAGGGGTGAGTGAGGAGTTGGCACCATAGTTTTTACACGTTTTTCACGTGGATCACGCTCAAAGTGCACTCACTTGTGAGCGTGATCCACGTGTTTATGTATGGAATCCGTAACAGTGCATCTAGCGGACCGTTACTGTCACTCATTTAGTCCATAAAAAACACATGTAACGTGCTTTTTTCCACGCACGAATGTGAGTGAAAACTATTGTGTCAACTCCTACTCACCCTCCTGTACATGTTTGGCTGATACGTGTTATTTTTAAGCTTATATATTACCTTCCTATCTCCGCTATGTAGCAAGGAAGGGTATATGAGGCATCATTGTCCATCATCACTCCATCTGCTGAACCTCCCCTATATATATCTAGATCGACCGATCTTATGCGGCATCCAACGGCTCCCAGCAAACTTTGTCAGGTCATCTTTCCATGTCATCATCAACATTCCAGCCGTTGGAAGTCCACTGTTGAACACCGGCCTCCCCCACAGATTTCCAGAGCAACTTCCTATCATGTGGGAGGAATTTGCCCATACTGGGCACGCGGGTTGGCGAGCGCAGTTAGAGCTGTCTTTAAATTAGGGGACGCTGCTACCCATGCCCTAGCTTTTTTTTCCCATAGTCGCCTTTTACGACATCCACGGGTAGGTAGATATGATTCTTCAGCCGGGGCCGTCACGGCTATGTAATGAAATGGGGGAGTAACATAGGCCTACCCCATAGATTTCCAGAATCTATGGGGTAGGCCTACGTTTAGCATTGGACGTCTGAAATGATGGTGATGATGATGATTTCTAGGTACCTGAGACTGGGAATCTCAGTGTGGGTCAGGACTATGTATGTGACTTTTGAGTGCTAGTTATTAATTTATGTATATTCTACATTTACTTAAATATTTCTGAAACTTAATTAACATTGTAAATATGGCTTCAATTAAAATACAGATTACGTATCGTTGTAATTATGGGGGAAATCGGTGAGTAAGCGGAACAGGCTTATTAATTGGTGTACCAAGAAAGGAATCGATTCGAGAGCAAAGATAAATTACCTGAAAGTTAACTTATGAGAAGCGGAGACTGTCGGATATTGGATAATGAAACAGACGCGTGTTTTGAATTTTGTGACAAAACTAACCAACTTTTCAAAAATAAATCTCTAGCAATTCCGCAATATTAGAAACCAGTGCTAAGGGTACAAAATGGAGGCGTATAGCGATAAAGCCTTTGCAGACGGCTGAATAGTATCTATTATAATTACAGTGCCGTTAATTAATGAAGCCAAAAAGACGCCCTAATTAGACCTTACAGTATCATTATAGTAACTTCATAGTTTTTTGCGCCATGACTTCTCTAAATCCATTTTGGCCAAGTGGGATGAATCTTGACTTTTGATCCGTGTGAAAACGAGTATGCAGGTCAGGTATGTGTATTTTTGTTAAACTCTCCATAACTAGATCTTCCGTTGTGGCCCCGGCTGAAGAATAGGCCCCTCCATCTCTACTTGAGGATGTCGTAAGAGGCCACTCAGGCGAAAAAGCTAGGGAACGATGAGCTTTATCTGCGCTCGCCAACCCGCATACCCAGCATGAAGAGTATGGGCAAATCCTACCAAATGATGATTGATATAAATAAAACCCAACATTGACTCCATAAATAATCTGGAAATCTATAGGGAAGGCTGTTCAGAGGCGACAGTATGATCAGTATTGGACGTCCTATGATGGTGATGATGAACTAGCACTAGCAGTTTGGGATGAGGCAAGAATATTGCCCGATTGGACTTTATTTCTGTCCATCCGACATCGCTAGCTCCACTTACACGTAGAAAGGCAAGGTACTTCATCTTTCAATCCCCAACCCTTTTTAATCACAATACAAACATAACGGAGTGGGCACTCGGAGTGATCCCAGTTTTTCCTTTGTATCTATTCTGGCGAGGGCACTCGTTAGTTTAATGGTGGTTTTAATTGCCACCGTGTTGTTTGCGTAAAGCTATTCTAAGAATAACAACGGTCGTATATACAGCGGTGAGCGAAAAACCCATGCTTGCGATAATTCTACACTAATATTATACAGAAGTTTTTTATAGGGGTTAATCGCTGGAAATACTGAACTCATTCTACAAATCCTTTCACTTATAGAAAGCTATACTATCCCTAGCTATACTACTACCTACTATTGGAATTTATTTTTTTGATATTTTTTTTAAACCCCGTTTATACCCTTTGGCTGATTTAACTCAAATTAATGCCACCAAAAATTGTGATAGTACAACTTGTTGACCTTCAAAATTCCATGCATATCGGATAGATGGTTCAAAAACTATGCTCAGACAAACAAACATACAAACATACAATGGCGCCCAAGTCGAGTTTGAGTGAATCTCTAGGTCAGAATTAAAGTTTTAAAGTAAGAATAGAGAGTTTTTGTGCGGTCTAGACCTAAAGCACCTGTAGAACAACGGAACCTAGGAGAATAGCTTTTGTATGGAGTTGTCGCGTACATTGGGAAATTCCAACTCAACGACTCGGCACCAGCTGTCACTAATAATTCATATCAAAGCCGAGATCAATCAGCTCAATCACACGTTTCACAGCGCATTGTTATCTGTCGCTCTCGTCTAGTGGGACATCGGCCAGTCCATTGGATCGAGAAGATTAACGAGCGGAGTGCAGTAAACCTGTAAAGACTAGGAGCTGTTAACCGTTTTTCTACGTCATCATCCCAAGAATTTGATTTGACTGAAGCCGAGTCCAAAAGGCGTGTAACCGCTCCATATAAAATGTTTTTACAAATAAGTTTAAAAAATTGTCTCACGACTTTTATCCCCAAGCATGGTGAACAACCTCTCAGATCCTTGAAGATGTTTAAAGAGACTTTTTTTCGATAAGTTAATGTAAAGCTGGACAACATCAGACCCTGGCTATCAACTCCAATTTGATGATAGAAGTCCTGGATCTTGTTCATCCTATACTGGTCATCATCAGATCCTGTAAAACTAACTCTAGGTCGATGTCATAGGAACTGAATTGTTTGATAATTACTTATATACAAAGTAGCAGATGAACATTGTATTTATTGTTTTGATTATTATTGTGACACCAGTTTGTATTTGTCCCAACACAAACTGGTGTCACAGTATCTATCATTTTCAAATGTCTGCTTGATGGTCGTGTCACTGATTCTTCCTCGGTCATCCTGTATTAGGTCAGTGAGCAGGTGGAGGTATGGTGGCCCTGAAAAGGGCCCAGGAACCGTGGGTGAATGAATCAGTGTAGTGAAAGGAGTAAAGTCACTTAGTACAGGTACATAATATTATAAAATTTACATAGGTACCTGCACTTATTTTTATTTGGTTTTTATAATAATTCACTATAATATTGCTTATATTAACTGCAAAATTTCATAAACAGACATAAATTGACCTTAGCCAGCTTCACAACTTGCACCATCGCCTGTCCGATGGGCGGCACCGCGATGATGTTTATGTACAAAGTTGCCCTAACGGCACAACTGCGACGGTCACGGTCTGTATCGAAAGCTACATCAATGGTTCTTTAAAGGTCACCCTGAATATATTTCCAAGGAAACCACAAACAAGTTCTGTACTGTTACTGTTTTTCGTTTAATACCGAGATTGGCCCGATTTTAATGGTTTTTTTTTTCTCTATTACGCAGGAAATAATTCCAATATACTTGTAAGATACATTTTACTTATGTTACCTACCGCATACCCGCGGCTAGCCGCTAACATAAGTAACATTTATTGAAGCACGGTTATGATGAAACAGCGAAGTTAGTCCCTTCATTTGATAACCATTTTCAAATAAAGGCGAGTTGAAAGAAAAAGTAAATATAGCTACAGGCATAATAAAACGTTAAAGCTTCGAGCAAAGTGTTACTCGAACAAAGATAAAGTAAACTTGTCAATTGAACGAATAAACTTGGTTGGCGGCAACTTAGCAGCCATTACTGTGCGGTATAACTGAGAAAAACTATTTTCTTTCCATCTCGTTGAGAGTATTATGCTTCATTTACATTGTGCTACTTAGTGAACCACGAGCGACCATCAGCGATGCTTCTATGCTTGGTCGCGAGGAACAGGCATAGCTTCACATAGTTTTTAAGACGTTTCAAAGTGATCCTAGTGATTTTATTTAAATAAATAAAAAAAAGTAAAGATGTATGTTTATTTGTTAGAGCATCACTTTCGAACCGGCAATTTGATCTGCATGGAATATAGTAGTTCTTAAGTTGTAATATCAAAAATTACTGGTAAGAATATGAGTGAAATTAGCCAAAGGGTTATTAAAATATAGGGATCCAAAAGAGGGTTTAAGAATCTATACCATACCCTATACAGGTTCACTTCAACCCCCTGCTGGACCCCCTTAGGGGTAGAACTTCAAAAATGTATTTTGTAGTACACCTCTACATACTAAAAGAACCATACCCTCCAAATGTCAAGTCTCTAGGACCAACGGTTTAGGCTCTGCGTTGTATGTCATGATGAGCATCATGTTGGGTTGTCATCATTATTTTAAGAGTTATGTTACTATTAAATTTGTTTGCATAATCCATTCAACAATATTTGTATGCCTTATCGCAAGTCACAGTGCACATTACTATTCAATTCAATTCAATTCAAGTATTTTATTTCAGCTTTCACTTAATACACCTACTACAGCCATATAGTTTTAGCTTAATTTTAGCTAATTTTATTTTTAACTATGTATTGACTTCTACTTCTTCTTTTTGACATATATGACATCTTCATTTAGCCTGTGTATCACAAATAAACGATATATAAATGAATAAAAAATTAATGGGGTTAATGAAGTGCCGTACACTTCATTAAAATTTTAAACCGATAGGTAGTCTCTTTATTGAAAATACGGGCGAGTAACTAGCACATTGTAATCGTAGCACCACAGAAGTCAATGCGCACTGGGCAGAGGGAAATGTTTAATTGCGTTTCAACTTTAACTAGACTCAGGTCGAACGCTAGTTTGACTCCAACTGTTTAATCCCATTCATTGAGCGGTCGCGCGAAATTATTATTGTTTCTTCGTCTATTGAACCGTTCCGATCTTGCTATCGATAGGTTCAGTTCTTAATTGTTAGTTTCTAGTGGTTTTGTTGTGAATGTTCAATGTACTTTTTCAGATTTCTCAAGAGCGTAAAACGTAACCCTTATTTATAGCATTACTTTATTAAGATAATTGACTTATTACTTTAATATGAGAGATTTGATGACCTCGCTGGCGTAGCGGGCGAATGCCCGTCTGAGACGCAAGGGGTGCGGATTCGATTCCAGCTATGGGACCAATGTTAAATTAGCGTGCAGCTGTCCCAGATAAGACAATCCAAAATAATCATATATTACTTAAACTTTCCGCTTGAAACACTCTGTTTAGAATAAAATCCATTTAGAAGTTACTCAGAATATATATTTTTTTCTTATTTTTTTAAATACAAAATAGGCTTACGTTTGACCACAATCTCGCCTATATCATGCATAAACAGACAAACATCCAGACTGACGCAACGAAGGACTATATTTTATACTTTGTAGTGATAAATAAGTCCCTTATTCGGCAGTTACTTACTCGTGGCAAAGTTCACCTGCATTTCGTAGCAGCCATCATCATCATCAGCCCGTAGAAGTCCACTGCTGGACATAGGCCTCCCCCAAAGAGTTCCATGACGAACGGTCTTGAGCCTTCTCCATCCACCGACTTTCCGCAACCTTCACAACGTCGTCGGTCCATCAGGCTTTCCAACACTGCATCGCCCGGTTCGTGGTCGCCATTCGAGAACCTTTACTCCGCAACGGTTGTCGGTTCTGCGAGCTATATGGCCTGCCCACTGCCACTTCAACTTGCTAATTCTGAGAGCTATGTCGGTGAACTTAGTTCTTCTACGGATTTCCTCATTTTGGATCTTATCACGTTGTGAAACTCCGAGCATAGCTCTGTTCATAGCCCGTTGCGCAACTTTGAGCTTGTATATGAGGCCAATAGTTAACGACCAAGTCTCAGTGCCATAAGTCATCACTGGCAACACGCACTGATTGTAGACTTTCGCCTTGAGGCTCTGCGGTCTACGGTCTGCGTCGCAGCCATTTTAAGAAATTAATTTGGAAAGCAAAGCAACAGCATAATGAAATAACGCGCTTGCAATCTAGATTCCGTGATAACCATTAACAAAGTTAGCCGTTAATGGATTTAACATAAAATAAATTATAAAATCGCGTGTCCGCCCGCCCTCACCTTTCAACTCCACACTACAACCGGTAATTAGTTTAAACAACTCTTCATATAATGCCAGTTTGTGCATTGTCATTATGATACGGTGGTATAGAATGAAACTGCTCGCTTTGCTATGAACAAGTGTGGTAACAATGTAGACCCTACATGATTATGGAAATTCACTTGTCTGATTTCATGACACAAAAATAAATAGGTACAAAGCAAGCAAATACATAGGTATTTTTTTTAATATTTGTTCCGTACTAGGCCATACGAGTTGTAGGGGGTTTTCCGAATTTCGATCTGAAGGTCGTGGGTTCGAACCTGGTAGTGCCCCCATGAGTTTAACAATTCGAAAAATTAAAGTACCAAACATCACGTGTTGTAAATTTCGAAGGAAAATATCGTCTACTATTTAGTAAGTATTCTTAGGTGAGCGGCGGTGGTCTTGCTGCCTGTCACGTATGGAATACTCACTGCTGTAAAATATGGGCATGTGCCCAATGTTAGGACATGCCTCTGACTACTCCCTTAGACATCTTCAGGGATCTGATCGCCTGGAGATTTGAGGTGATGTCTACCATTCTTGAGGATATCAGTCGTGAGCCTATGTAATAATCATTTGAATAAGCAACGACACCTTTAGTCAATGAACTAAATAAATAAATAACTTTAGTCACTAAACAGGTGGAAACCAATTGTTTCTTCTGTATGTTGCGCTTACAACGCTTTAAGCCGTTTGGAAGTCCCAAAAAATGTCTACTTATATAGCATATAGGATAAAGATAAGATAAAGATAAAGATAAATTTATTTCGGTAACAAACTTCACTTATGCTAATGTACATCAAGTTTTTAATAAAATGTGATCGTTGGACCTGATTGGAAAACATAGGTACCCAAACTAGGAGATCCTGTAAGATGGCGTACCTATGCCCCCGCCGGAAACGGTTTGACAGTAAAGCTAAATAGAAATTGATTATGTGTACGTCTACAGGTAAAAAAAAAGTTTAATATAAAATAAATAATATAAAATAAAATAAAAAGGATACTATTTATGCCACGCGCGCAAAGCCGCGGAAGTTAGTTGTAAATAATTGCGAATTAGTTGGCCCCATGATGATGACTTATGGCACTGAGACTTGGTCGTTAACTATAGGCCTCATATACAAGCTCAAAGTCGCGCAACGGGCTATGGAGAGAGCTATGCTCGGAGTTTCACTACGTGATAAGATTCGAAATGAGGAAATCCGTAGAAGAACCAAGGTCACCGACATAGCTCTCAGAATTAGCAAATTGAAGTGGCAGTGGGCAGGCCATATAGCTCGCAGAACCGATAACCGTTGGGGAGTAAAGGTTCTCGAATGGCGACCACGAACCGGGCGACGCAGTGTTGGAAGGCCCCCCACCCGATGGATGCTTAAACATTGTAAAGGTTGCGGGAAGTCGTTGGATGGAAAGGGCTCAAGACCGTTCGTCGTGGAACTCTTTGAGGGAGGCCTATGTCCAGCAGTGGACTTCTACAGGTTGTTGATGATGATGATGAGTTGGCCCCAATGTATTATCTCCCCTTAGCGGTGAGCTCAGCCTATTAGTTACAAAGATCATACCTACTTCTACGTACCAATACCTACATAACGAATGACCTGTCGTTAGTTTAATGGCAGAATTAATTGGTGTTTTGTCTATGCCGCGGCCGTCGGCCATGCCAGGATTTATAGCTCTCTCCCCTATCGATGAACGACCAACAATAGTGAATATAGTGTATTTATCTTGGGGTAATAGATTGTCGCCGAGTGCTTATCGAGAGCATTCAGTCTGTATACTATTATGTATGTATGAGCTATGGTAGGGTGGTGGTAGTGGCCTTGCCTTCCAATCAACAGGTCGTGGGTTCGAATCCCGGTCGTGCACCAAAGGATTTTCCATCCGGAAATGTATATAGTTTGGGATCAAATGAACGTGTGTGAAATGTCGGGAAATAAAAAAAAATAAGGTTAACCGTTTTTCAGATCAAAATATTTAATCAACAGAAAGTTATCAGCTCATGGTCTATTAACCTAAATATCTCATTCCCTAATACCTAAATACAGTCTAGGTATCGCTGCGGCTATCAATATGCCTTCAGTATTTTCAATCGTATTTAAATTTTGCGTGCAAACTTTGACCTTATTTTGCGCTATACTAGTGCTCTCAAAACGGTAAAGGGAAACATCGTGAGGAAACTGGAATGTCCTAGCTTCGAATTTTAAGGTTCTAGGCTAGAACCTGAAAATTGCTAGAACCTGTGACATGTGCACGAAAGGAAACTTACGCTAAACTGATTCCTTCACCGACGCGACGGTCATAGGCCCTTTTCAGGGCCACCATACCTAAACTTGGTCACTGACCTAATGCAGGAAAACCAAGAAAGAATCAGTGACACGACAAGCAAGCAATTCCGTATACAGAAATAAAGACTGTTTGTTAGTGTACTTGTTCAGTTGCCAAATAGAATAACAATAAGCATTATACTTAATGGTGTGCAACGTTGTTTTGCCAAAATATTAATTACAATGCCCGTATTTTGAGCTTTACATTCTGAATTTATAATTTATGAGTAAACTAGTGGTTCGCCCCGAACCCCAAAGATCTCGCTATGTCTGGTTAAAGTTTTTGCTTCATACTACCACTATCCAAAAAATAATGTCGATCCCTTGCTCTTTAACAATAAAGAAATGATATCTAATCTTAAACAAAATATTGCACGCCATAGTATGGCAGAATACATTGGATGGCAGATTCCATTATAATATTACATTAACACCTCTGTAGTGTCTTTCATCAGCATGTATTTCAAGCAATAATTTTTTACTTTACTTTACTTTAAAAACAAACCAAATCTATCCCGCGGGAACCATAAATTTTCTCGGATAAAAAGTAGCCTATGTGTTCTAGACTAAAATCTATCTATGTGCCAAATTTCCTACAGATCCGTTCAGGCGTGATTGAGTTACAAACATCCAAACTTTCGCATTTGTAATAGTGGTAAGATTACGAATAGGTAACTGAATAAATAAAGACTGAAGCATTCTCCGCAGTAAAAAATCTTAACTATTCATCAATAAACTGACATGAATACCGTCTCCAAAACAGCTGATGTAATTTACATTTTTCCACGACTTGTTTTCCAAGCCCGAAAGATAAAAGGTAGAATTATAGTGTTCTAAAGTGAGTCTTATGATCTGATTAATAAAGTTGAAATCTCAGATATATTTTTTTATCTGCAAAGAGGTCCGTAGATTTCAAGTCACGCAATGACCTCGGTCATATCAAGGTTAAAGTTTGCACGCAAAACTGAAATACGATTGAAAATACTGAAGGCATATTGATAGCCGCAGCGATACCTAGACTGTATTTAGGTATTAGGGAATGATATATTTAGGTAAATAGACCATGAGTTGATAACTTTCTGTTGATTAAATATTTTGATCTGAAAAACCCTTTTTTTTTTATATTCCGGACATATCACACACGTTCAACTGATCCCAAACTAGGTATAGCCTGTACTATGGGTACCAGAGACTGATATACATAATAGATAAATATTTAACACCCAGACCTCTAGCGCAGAAGGCAGAATTACTACCAACTGAGCTGAGGCCAGTCAGCACGCAGGTACCTACATCGAGCATCGTACCTGATTGGTGCCTGAGTGTTATTGTGACGCGCGTGCTTTTTATTGATCGAGGGAGCGCAGTGAGCGAAGATCTCTTAAGCAACTTAGACGAATCGGATTTGTCTGTTTATAAGTAGAGATATTCGTTAGAGCATAACTTTCAACCTTCAATCTAATCTGCATAATAATGTAGTTCAACGGATAGTACTATCAACATTGTCGTCGCTATCGTCGTCATCGTTAATAAGGCTTCTAAAACACTTGGTTTTGTCCTCAGAATGTCGTCTGAGTTCTCTAACATCAAGACTTTTAAAATTCTATATTGTGCGTACGTTCGTAGCAACCTGGAATATGCCTCGCAAGTATGGAACCCATGCTATGATGTGTACATTTTGAGGATTGAGCGTATTCAAAAAAGTTTTTTACGTTATCTTCAATTTAACGCTTAAATCTATTTATCGCATTATGATAAGAGATGTCGTAAATTTCATTTTCTCCCGCTTGAATCACGTAGAGAAATTGCTGACATATGTTACTTAATGAAAATAGCAAATGGTGCGGTGGAGTGTCCGGAATATTTTTTTCTGGTAAGAATATGAGTTAAATCGGCCAAGGGGTTATTGAAATTTAGGGACATTTGGGGGTATACAAAAACTAAATACGTGAAGTGAAAGTATACGTTATATGAAAGAGATAAATAAATTCCGTTTTTTTTTTGCCATTTTGATTTTGAGATGTAAAGAAAATAGAAGCTTAATAAAACCAATATAATATCAAATGACTTCATAGTTCACGTAGATTGGATATTCGTTAGAACATGCTAAAGATGCGATTTTCAAAGACTATCGAAGCCTCAACGATCATCGAAGCACCAACTTTTACCGAACCTCGCGAGATTTCAGTTTGGGGGAAACCACTTGTTATCGATATATAAAGGCTTTTAGGGTGCGATGCTGAAGTGCTCAATTGTATGTAGTTCAACCCTGAAACTATTCAAATAGAACAAAGTACGTCTTGCCTGATGACTTTACCCGATGTACCGACGACATTGTGAGGGTTGCGGGAAGTCGGTGGATGGAGAGGGCTCAAGACCGTTCGTCGTGGGTAACTCTTTAGGGGAGGCCTATGTCCAGCATTGGACTTCTACAGGCTGATGATGATGATGATGACCTCTTGCCTGAAAATATAACAATGATTTCTTTCAACAAACTGAATAATACCATCGGACATTTTAATATTCATGATCTTGTACCAACTTAGCTTGCCAATTCCAAAAAACCTCTTTACATTACCCCGTTATTTCAATATTTACGAGTGCTATCATTTTTATTTCAATTTATCATTCGGTCAGAGTCATAGGAACCAAACCATATATTAAACAAGAAAGTTAGTATAGAAACTAAACTCTGACTACACAAAACTAATATTTTTTTAGACAGCTATTATAAAGTATTCACTTTCGCAGTGACCTCGCGGTGCGCAACGTGGAGTGTCCGTCTGAGACGCAATAGGTACGGGTTTGACTCCCGCTGATCCATGTATGGGCAGGCTCTTATTCGGCAGTGGATGTCCTACGCATTACGATATTTTTGAATTATTGTTCTTAATTTTTTAGTCTTTATCTCTATCTTATTTCTTGTTTACAACAAACTGTAGCGAGTGTTCGTTCATACCTATTCACCATAGCTGACATTTATAGTCAGTGGTTCATAACGACCACAGACAAAAACGCAAGTGGTTTGGTTTATTAAATGGCGGACTGTCACTACTTCTTGGTAGTTTTGATTTGTTGGCACGCGACCTGCTTAACGTTTGTTGAAACATGCATACGAAGTTTTTTACATAAACATTTAAATTGCTGAATTAAGTAGGTTTGTTTGAATTTAGATTAAAAACCTGCCATAATTTTTAATATAAATTTATTCAATCAACAATTGGATCATTTCTGTAAGTACCTACTATTCTTCTTATCCAATGTTAGTCACTACATTAATAAAACATGTATTGAAATTATAATAATATTAATAATATGCCCATTGTTTCACTTTCAAAAGTCTATAGGATAAAGATGATTAATATAGCTTCAGGTGGAACTATTTACTCAGTTACACAAGACCTCATGCCCTATTTTCGGTTTCTCGGTAACACTAACCCATAACAGAATACATAAAATGACAAATAGGTCCATCAAGATACCGTATCAAAACTACGCATCAACCGCTCTAGAGGCGCCGTTAAGCGTTTAACGTCCGTTAATTATTCATTTATCGTTGCCCGAGCGTTATTTACGACGACGCTCCGTTTAACGGTTGGCCGCCTCTACAAGCGGCGCTACGGTGCTACGCCGTAGCCAATGGGCAGGTAATAAAGTTGATTGAGAATAATATATTTTTTAGCTGGAATTGCTCTTTCTTTGGTAGTACTTTTCATTTTCATTAAAAAGGAGGATGATGATGATTTTTACAGCGAAACGTTGTACCTTTTTCTCACTTACTGGACGTTGTAGAGCCTGGGACAAAGTCAAAGTCAAAGAAAAAGGCATTTATTTCAATAAAATCACTAGGATCACTTTGAAACGTCTAAGAAACTAGGTGAAGCTATGCCTGTTCCTCGCGACCAAGCCTAGAAGAATCACGCAACAAACACGGCTTGGTGCCTATCATTTTTTTCGATGATCCTTTTTCACAAAATGGAATTTAAAGCTTCAGTGTGGTGCCGATCGAACTAGGTGAGGCTCAAAAAAAGTAATCTAATTATAATCCCTAATAAATAAGAGCTTATAAAAATATGAAAAACACAAGACAAATGAGAGCTTCAACAAATGGTCTAAGGGCAGCACACGCTACACTTGATGAAATATGTACCTAATGCTTCTATAAAATTGAATAATACTTAAAATATGATGTAAGCAAAAAATGTAAAGACACTGCAAAATGGCATTCTAGCTGTCGAGGGGCAGAGCGACTTCAGGCCATGCGGTTTTATCATTTATATAATCATTTAGTTTATAGTACGCTTTCTTAATAAGATTATTCTTTATGTACACTTTAAATCTTCTAATAGGAAGTTGCGTCGCGTTTACCGGAAGTTTATTATAAAATCTTGTTTATTGTAAAAACATGTTTAATAGACGAGGTAGCAACTGTACCATCCTCTCAGCTAAGCCAACCTGAACCACAGGAAAGACATGACTAGATAACTAAACCGTGGATTTCCTCGCCATGTTTTCCTTCACCATTTTGAGCAATACGCACAATTTTAACATATATTTTTTTTGTGAAAAACTTTGGTGCACGACCAGGGCCTCCAACCCACGACCCTCGGATTGAAGTTGCGGATGCGGGATAGAATCCGCACCGCTTACGTCTCAGCCGAGCACTCGCCTGCCACGTCGCTGAAGTCGTCAAAGTGGCAGTAAAGTCATTTATGTTGTTATCTCGCGAACACAGTCGAGTGCGTCCGTCGGAACTTGCTAGACTCGAGTTTGTTGAATAATGACAACGCGGAAGTAAAATTCGAATATCAGGATATCACTGAAATTTCCTTTCATTACAAATAAATTTAACTATCAGTCCCTGTCTTGTGTAGGTATATAATTTCTTGTTAATCGTATTAATACTTTTGTTACTTGTAAGTTTCTCTAACTCTACTACGTTCTACCTAGCTTGTTAACAGGACAGAACTGTTTGGTTTTTTTTTTTAATTCCTTCTCCGCAAGCAAGCAGTCTCTTAGCTTCTACATGCGAGGACATTTCAATGGTTACGTGTTATTATTTCAGTTTATTTATAAGGTTTATAAAACTGTTTGTTCTCCGAATACAACAAAATAAAAAATAAAATAAAATAAATAAATAACATGAGGTAAAAAATACCTAAGATTTTTCAATTGTTGAAAAATAATTGTAATCGGCCGTCAAATATATTAGTGGAATTATCTGGGCTACTGAAATGAATAAAAGTGTATTCAAGGTGATTCATAATACTATCCCGAAACGGACTTATTGTACACCCAATTGGCAATAAAGTTTACGACTTTTGGAAATTCGTCATTTTTTATTGAAAAAATACTATGCATGATTGTGAAAAGAAACGAGGTTGTTTGCGACGAAATCCACGACTATATTACTTAACAGTTTTATGAATTACTTTAATTTTACTTATTTTACTACACAAGTACACAATGTCATCGTTGCACCGCCGAAGTGAGAGAGAGCGAGAGACGGAAGAAACCTGTCTTTTTTTAAATCTTAATTTATAACATTCCGACTCACTCACTTCGTTCAGTGACCTACAGATCCTATAACATGCATATAACATCTGTTTCGGGGTCAATCAGTTCAAACTACATAATTCAGCAGTTTAAGTTAGCAATCTTGATGTCGAACTTCTTGTACGTTATTAATTCGTTGTAAAGATGATAAAACGAGCGACAACATTTAATTTGGTAAATTTGGGCAGTATAATCTGCCAGTTTTTTTGAAAAAAAGAAAATCAAACAAAAGATATATGGGCTGTGTGAAAGTGGATATGGTGAAAAAAAGGAGTGAATGCTCAGATGACGACTGATAGAGGGAAATGGAAGAAGAATACATGTTGTGCCGACCCCACATGATGTGGGATAAGGGCAGGAAGATGATGATGAATCTGTCAGTTTTTTGTGTAGTATTTTTTCTTTTTGTTAATAGAATAAGACCCATTCGCGATAGTATCATGAGCATTGACGCGGGCGGATGTTTGCCCTAATTAAAAACGATCACCGTACAGTTCACGTCATAATTAATTTAAATCATCAAAACAATCGGTCTAACTGAGATTAATAAGGTCAAGCGCGCACACCGCGATAAATTGTTGCTTAAACGAATAATTGATGAAACAAATGGACGCACCCTACCCACTTTAGCAGCAGAGCTGAAGTCACGGTTTCCTTAAAAACGGCAACAATTGTAATACGGCCGTTATATAAAAAGAGCGTGGTTATTAGAAGAGAAATAGAGAGATATAAAGATGCCCAAGAATAGTTAGAGCCATGACTCAACATGAAATTTGGTACATAAAAACATTTTGGTCTAAAAATACTAACTAGTTCCCTTAAGAGGCCACATTAAAGTTTTATTTCCGAATAGAAGAACCCGTTGGGGCATGAACGGGAGTCAGACACATGACCTCTGGATCGATAGTCGGGAACTTTTCAGTAGCCCATCATGGCTTTCAACCGCGGATATTAACAACGAAATTTACTTGAGTTACTAAACGATGTTTACCGCTATTCTTTTTAGTCCCATAGCCTTGTCCCATACCCGGGTTTTTGTTTAATTGCTCCAATTTCTGCTAATGTTCATGATAAGTGGTCACCCTAACTTGGCCACACCCAATCATCTTTTGTGGTTGTCGTCCTTTGCGATCTGCTTCTACTACTTATGATTCGTACAGATCAGTTATGGCGCGTATAGCAAGATTTTTAAAACTTTGCGGACGTGGTAAGGCGGTTAGCGCTTTTTTAAAACGTCGGCCTTAGCAAATTAATTATCTACGTACCCACGCCAGCGGAGGCGGTTTACAAATACCGGAAGGCTGTAACCTAGGGCTGGTTAAAGGCACTGTTTTTATGAAGATTAAACCAGATAATGAAAAGTTCAACTTGTCGGCACATAATTTTTCACACGTCGTGCTCAAAACGGTGAAAGAAAACATAGTGAGGAGCCCGGAGTCTTAGTCAGCTCCGCGCATATTGCTTTTACTGTGGATAAGGCTAACTATGCTGAGAGGATGGTTTCGGTGCTGGGCAAGCCTTCTCCTTCAACCATGCCCCAGGCGCTACAGCGTCAGTGAAAAATGAATGTTTTTTTTAAATTTCGATTTTTTTTTTTTTTTTCTAAAATTTCGGTAAATATCGGTTATCAAAAAAAAAAGAGATATGAATCGGATTTCGGATAGTTCCGATAATTGCTTGCTTGCCACGAGTACTCAAACGACCAAATCTAATTCTGGAGCTGAAAAGCTGAAAAGTTGGTGAAAAGAACAGAATCTTTGTGGCGTTAGTATTACAATAATTATGAATTTAAACTTATAATTTTTATAGAAAATAATTATTCTCTAAAACATAAAAAAGTTATGTCATTTTAATTATAAATTCATTTACCATGCGATGAATTAATTTTTGAAATGCTAATGAAACTTTTGAAGAAAATTATCACTATCAACATTTTGGACCATCAAAGCCAAAGCCTTTTTATCTATCATCGAAATGGTGGCACTGACAGCCCTAACTAACTATCAAAGCCTTGTTTTTAATGTAAACGTAGGAAGTCGATTTCGTCCAAAGGAGGTTTCACTAATGAGTTTTTTTCCCTTACATTTATTCTCCTCAGAGTTTAAGGTCCATCAAAATTCCCAACTCGTAAGTAATTTGGGCCTCCGTTTGTTTGTTTTCAACATATTTTACCTGTAAGTACTTTTATTGGACGTTACAGCAGAGTTTTAAATGCCCCATAATAAGTTTTCAAGAAGCCAAGTTTACCTAAAATCTAAGTAGGTTACCAGACTAACTTTCTTATTTAATACAGAGATTTGAGTCTGAGCATACTCTCTTATTATGTGAATAGTCTGGGCCATATTTTTAGGTATCGTGATAAGGATTTTTTAACTATTATCCCTATAACATTCCCTAACTATTGTACTATCCCATAAGATATTTTTTACAAAATCAGAAAACCGAGTTCAAATTCCTGAATATTTCCAAGATTAATACCATCCTCTTTTTTTTTGTAATCCACCTCTTTGCGTTTTGCTTACCTACAGAGGATGACACCTGCTACCAACACTTTCGAACAAAAAACCAAAGTAAGTATAACATTCATTCATCATAAATAATAACTCATATGGTACTGACTGACTGACAGACAATAAAACGTAGTGGTTTTATTCTCTTTGACAATCAACGCAGAGCCTAACCAAAAGTCCTAAGAGTAAGTATGAAATTTCTGTTGTAACGTAAGGGTGCACAGAAAGGAATTCCCGACACACAACCCCCAAGGTAAAAGTTTATGTAAAAATAGCAGCAACCGAACGAAGTCGCGGGGATAAACATAACATACCAGTCGACCAAACAAAAAATTCGGCAAGTCGTGATTTCAAGAGATGATGACGTTTTTTTTAAGTTTTACGGGACAAGTAGCAATTCCTTAGAAATTTATTAATATGGGACCACCCAGGGATTATACTCTATACACCAGCGAAAGAATTATCAAAATCGGTTTAGTATTGGCGGAGATATCGAGTAACATACACACAAAAAAAAAAAACAGGCGACTTGAGAACCTCCTCCTTTTTGAAGTCGGTTAAAAAGGGGCTTATTCTAACAACAAAGGTAAAATATTATATTGTTTCTAACGTTTTTTCCCGATTTATTCCAAATCAGCTGTTTTCGGTATTTTTACAATATTGATAACGCATTATCAAGAGTATTAAAGTTGCTATTGCCAATTGAATGTAGAATAGGTCCCTTTCAGGACAGCATACTTATTTTGAAACACCTTGTTTATGGTTCTCGTAAATAAAACGAATTTAAATAAGACCAAGATGGGTAAAAAATGTAGTCGGGGACCG
The DNA here is from genome assembly GCA_947579855.1 of Anticlea derivata. Taxonomy (NCBI): domain Eukaryota; kingdom Metazoa; phylum Arthropoda; class Insecta; order Lepidoptera; family Geometridae; genus Anticlea; species Anticlea derivata. Next base: position 2,704,208 of record OX388266.1, read on the forward strand.
TAGATGTACAAAACTAGCGCAAAATCGTGATGGATACCAGTATACAGTAACAGAACACCCAGAACCGGAAAGAATATTTGCAGATCATGCAAAGATTTGTCCCGCGGGTCACCACTATCACACATCTCAGACGGATTCACCGACCATGTCGTTATAAACGCCATTGATCAACAAAATAGAAAATAAAAATATACCACCCTACTTCAGGTAAAGCTTTTGTGTGTTACCTGCGACATAGTAATTGACAGGCTGAGTGAAACATTCTCACTGCGATATGGCGAATTGGCAGGGATAGTATACCTTGAAAATAAAAAAGGTACGCCTACGGCTTTGTTCATTCGTCATTATAAATAACGTGGAATTCCACTGCTTCTTCTTCTTGTCGTGTCACTGGTTTTTTCTTGGTCATCCTGTCTTTGATCAGTGACCAGGTTGAGGTATGGTGGCCCTGAAAAGGGCCTATGACCGTCGATGAAAGAATCAGTGTAGTGAAATGATTAAAGTGCGCCTCTTAGAGGCTCCTTTCGTGCACATGTCACATGTCTTCGAATTTTTAGGTTCTGGGACATGCCGGTTTCCTCACGATATTTTCCTTCACCGTTTGAGAGTACTAGCATAGCGCACATAAATTTACCGAATGGAAAATCCATTGGTGCACGACAGGTTTCGAACTCACGACCTGTGGATCGGAAGGCGGTGCCACTACCACCTCTCCACCAGTGCTCTCGTCCACTGCTGAATATAGGCCTCCCAGATACATTTTCTAGATTAATCGATCTTGCGTGGACTTCACCCAATGGCTCTCAGCAGCCTTTATTAAGTAGCCTTTCCACACTGGTAGGCTATCGCTGCACTTTTTGGTGCTTAGTATCAATAGTAGAACCTTTATGCCCTAACGGCCGTTGTACCTTTTTTTCTTTATACTTGTTTTTCATAATTTTTGCCCGCGATTTTTATTTTTTTGTTGTGATTATTTGTCAACATTGTTGTTGTTTTAATTTGCTATGTGTGTCCCATTGTTGTAATAACGTCACAAATAAATATCTTTTCTTTCTTTCTTTATTCCAAGCAATTTGACTAAGCCCCATCAGGGATAGTAATCATTACGAATTTAAACATGGCGAGGGTTTGCATCAGTGATTTCTCAATAATTTTCTAGACCGTGAAAATAAAGTTATCCAGAAATTAGCTTTCTATGGCCGGCTTTATACAGTTGTGATATTTGGTTTAATTCATCTTATTAAATTAGATTATATAAATTGGAAAAGCCCGAATAAAAATCGGTTAAACTGTCATGAAAAGGACTGAACCAACAGAGAGACAGAGTAACTTTATAAAATTAGTGTGATTAGACTTAATTTTTTGAAGAAGTATACAACAGTACTTCTAAAAAGTTCAGCCAACAACTAATGACTCGAATAAAATAAATCAGCAGCTCCAAATTGGTATTCACATTCATTAATTCACTCCGAACTTTGGTAATTAAACTTGACTTTCTAGTTTCTATCTAGGGCATACTGGATGATCTAAATTGTAAAGCGACCATTTCAAAAGTATTAAGGGGCTGTTCTTTGAATGTGACAGGATGGCATTTGCGACTTTTTATTTTTACCAGCTTTGACTGCTGCTGTCTGTAAATCTTGTATTCGATTTTCAACTCGCATCCAATTTTCCGATTGAACTGAAAATTTTCATATCTATCAAGTTTCTACCTAGGGCATACTGGATGATCTAAATTATAAAAAAAAAACAATTCAAAAGTATGAAGGGGCTGTTCTTTGAAATTGACAGGCGTGAAAGGTGCGATTTTTTTATTTTAACATGCTTTAATTTACATTTACATAACATTTTGGCACATGCTCCCATGTATAGTAGTAACTATAAGAATATAAGAAGATGGCCCTAATTTCTCGAGCACATCACACATTCGTAAAAAATAATTCATTTGCGCGATCTTGAATTGGTTGCTTTCTATAAGGACGAGGTCTTAGGCTAGACAGTCGCACAACGATCGCTTCTTTACTCTAAACGCGGAAGAAAGCACGAAGTTTTATGTTGGTAGTCTAACGCGGCTTTGGTCGCGTAGGTAGAGCCGAAGCTTTAAGCTAACAAGTTCCAAAGAATCGATTGCCAATTAACCATCAGATTATGGATAACTGTTGCTGACGTAGAGTGGATATTTTGCAAATTGTCTCACTCAGCAATATCCATTAGCTGAGCTAGAAGTTAGAGTATTTTAATTGACTTTGTAACTAGATGTAGGCTGTTACAAAATGTAATTAGCATTTTGAATAGATGTAAATAATATGGCCGCACTGGTAACGGCCTACTATATGACTAGATACCAAGCATGCTAGACAAAGAACGGTCTTAAGAACTTTTGGGTTTTGGATTTCAAATCTAGGCTTGGTTGCGATGAATAGGCGTAAATTCAACTCGGTTTATGATAATTAAAATTGAAGGGTAAATTCAATAAAAAAACAAGTTTGAAGTTCAATATGACGAAAAAGATTGATTGTGAATAGTGACAAATTTTTGATGGAAGTCGGTGGATGGAAAAAGCACAAGATCGTTAGTCATAGATTTCTTTTGGTAAGGCCTATGTCCAGCAGTTGACTTCTACAGGCTGATGTTGATGATGAAATTCAAGTTACTGAAAAGATCGAAGATAGCTTTAAAACGATTCGATTCACCTCATAATTTATCACACGTAGAGCCCAATTTCTTTAGAGAAGACTAAAACCAGCCATAAAGGGACCAAGCGGCACGCGCCATTGTCAGAGCCCGCAGAAAATGGCAAACAAAATTAAGATCCTCATAAATTACCTATTCTTCTCAGATGGGCACGGCGCCCGAAACCCTAAAGTGCCCCCGGTAGATATACGGCGACACTGCAGAGATATAAAGGCCGAACAAAACACAATCGCACCTAATATAACACTGTAGTGGGCCGTATTTATAGACTGAGAGCCGGTGATAAGTAAAAGAAAGAGAGAAAGAAAATAATTGTATTTGTAACACAGGTAATATACAAAAGCAAAGAAATCTACACCTTGCTCATATGCCTCAAACTGGCATCCAAACTCAGCATGTTATTTTATTACCTAAATTATAACATAACGCTGATCTTCCGTTGAAACCAAGTTGCGCCACAATATAAGTCCTACCTGTAGGCGTTTAGTGAGGTGTAATCAAGTTTTAAATCAATTAAAGTCCACTCTTACTGTTTTCTAAATTAACGATATTATAATAATTTCCGACATTATATTAAAACCGATATTATAATAATAAAAAGGTGACATATAGAGGTAAGGTAATAAAGTAGCGTCGGCAGTCGTACAAACTTCGTAAGCTGCAAGTTCGTGATTGTTTCGATTAGCACACAAACATATACGTTGCGACTCGGTCGTACTAAGAAAAATGCACAAATAGTAGATCAATTCGTAGTAACTATTGAATCTTTGGTCAAGTAGATATCTTTGTTGCACGGATGGTTGAACCTACACACATACGATACGACCACACATCGTGACTCAATGACAGTTCACTATTTCAACAACCCTGGCGTGTCGTGCGACCAAGCCTGGAAAAACCTTAGGTACCTTTAATATACCGTAAAAAACTTATCACTCGCTCTCGTGTCAGCTCTGTAGTGGGCCGTATATTTAGAAACTAGGGGCATAGTGAGGCCCGAGTATATTTTCAATTCCAACAACAATACGACGTTTCTCTCGCAAACTACCCACTTAAATATAATGTGGCGATACCGGCGCGATACGCTGTTTTTATTCTCGCACGGTGGTTTGGTACAAGATTAAACCGGAAGGGAGTTTTCACAGATATATCAAAGTAATTGTAGGCGAGAGCCATGCTTGACCTCGGTGGTGCAACGGGCGAGTGCCCGTCTGAGACTGAGGGGTAAGGGTTCGATTCCGAATCTGGGTATCATAGTACTCGTAGTTTCTGATACCCATGACACAGAAAATCCTAGTATGGAGTCAGGACTATGTATGTGACTGTTGGGTGTTATTTTTGGCTTAGAGAGAGGTACCGCGACTCTCGATCGGATACGGTTGTGGGCTCGAATCCCTATCAATGAATTATTCCATAACTTGAAGCAGCGGGCGGAAGCTAGAAAATTTATAAAACAGGATTTTATCCATGAACACTCTGAATCCAAAGAAAATCTGAAAGAGCAAGGGAAAATGAGTTGCCACCTCTTGTAACTTGCAACACTTCAATTTGAAGTCCCTAAAGGTAGTACTTTATTTAGAAATATTGTTTCGGTACACATTCAAGACGATAGACGCTATCTCCTCACGTATTGACTCGGGGTGAGGAGAGAGCAATTTAAATGGCAATTCAGACGATACAGCCCTGTTTAGAATTATTTTAGGATCATATTGGTGGCAAACATTTATTGTTAGCATAGCAATAACCCTGAAATAAATGAACATTCAACAGTCACATGTACATTGTACAGTTATCTGCACAAATAAATTTTAAAAATAATGCCACAGTACTATTAGTAAAAATGTACACAGCAACATAAAATTATGTACCTAACTATCAATTTGTGCACGAAAGGAGCCTCTAAGGCGCTGTAGTCTGTGTAGGCTGTAGTCCTTTCACTGCACCGATTCTTTCATCGACGGTCATAGGCCGTTTCAGGGTCATCATACCTGGTAACTGCCCTAATACAGGACTGAAACTGACCAAGAAAGAATCAGTGACACGACAAGAAGAAAAATTTGTACAATTTTCAAATTAACCGTGTACCTACCATATTGGTTTTTTGGACAGGCGGTTGTCTTGATTACACATACATACATAATTATATACATACATTATAATTATTTTTTAAATATGATAATCTTGTCGTTTCTTAACCTGATCCCTAATAAATACTAACAGATCTAGCAAACATTTGTCGCGACAATAATATAACAGAAAAACTAATTTATTTTATGCTCTAGAATTATTACAAAAGTTTCGAACAATATTATTATAATGACATTGTATAAATTGCGATTGTAAGTAGCGTCTAGACTCTAAATCATTAAATGAGAAAGGTATAAATGTCTTTGCCCATTACATAGTATGATCATGACGTACGTTTAATAACTACCTATGGAGCTACCTATATTGTTTATGTAGGTATGTTCTTGTGTCGTTTGTATATGGTAGTTTATTTTAGGTAATCTACAGTTTTACTTTCCACTTCATTTATTTTTTCTTCTTATAATGTTGTACACGATGCATCTCCCTATATTATCAAATTTCTCTAGCCCCAAGGTTTGCTGGAAGAAAACTCTTGTTAGGGTTAAGCTCGCCTATGTACATGACTTTTGAAATAACCATTTTTATGTATCATGTTTCTGTATGCAATAAAGAATTACAGAATGGAGGAGACAAAAAGATCAAAAACAGCTGATTCGAAAAAAAACTGTTTATGAAAACAATATAGAATATTTTTTGAAACATTATTTCTTTTTATTGATAGAATAAGTCCTTTTCAGGATGGTATACATTATTTTGTATCACCTTGTATATAAGCACAAGCGTTAATATCGAGCATAGTTTTATAAAAAAACAAGAATGCCTTGAAAACCACACTCATTATTAGAAAGCAAAGAAAAACTTGTACCTCGTGCACAGCGAGCTGACATTTCATACCTGTTTGAACTCATTACTGCGATGAAGGAGTACCTTTAAGGGTTCTTAGAGCGTTATTTCTTTAAAGCACAGGAGGTATGCCAGGATCGTAGCAAGTGGAAAGTCTCTACCTACCCCTCTGGGAAATAGGCGTAATTTTAAGTATATGTATTTTTAGGAATATTACACGACACGACGTTTCTGAGTATAAACCATTTCGAACGATACGAAGCACGACACTTGAATAGTAATTGAAATATAATTGAATTAGAACTGATTTGCCCCAAAACAGCTGATTGTTGTATAGTGTTTTTTTCAATGAAAAATGTCGCGTTTCGTGGAACAAATAATTATGCCAATATTGCCAATAGGGTGTTGAATAACACCTTTCGGGATTGTATTCATATTATGAATCACCTTGTATACAAAAACAATGCTGATTCCAAAGCAAACTCCTAATAGAAACTGTATGATGAAAACTGCATTCATGTTATGATTTTAATTCCGAAACTTGTGTGCATTGTGCAGTAGACTTTATACAGCAAGGGTTTACATAATGATGTAAGAAATACGAGAAGTCTGGGACGACACATTATTCCCGGATATACAGGTGTAGTTGCAGAAAATAAATTAAGCTTTACAATTTAAGTGCTGCTTTTATAAAATTCAAGACTACTACGGTTTACATTGTGAGTTGATTGTCAGTCAGTCAACCGTCCATCATCATCATCATCAGCCTGTAGAAGACCACCGCTGGACATAGGCCTCGTCCAAAGAGTTCCACGACGAACGGTGTCTTGAGCCTTTTTCGTCCACCGACTTTGTGTACAACCGTTTTATATTATTAAATAATACTTATGATTTATTTATGTAGGCATGCTGAAATCCCAAATTTAATATCATCAGCCTGTTAAAATATGAATTGAGGAAATCCGTAGAAGAACAAAGGTCACTGACGTAGTTCTCAGAATTACCAAGTTGATGTGGCAGTAGGCAGGCCATATTGCTTGCAGAACCGACAACCGGTGGGGAGTAAAGTATCAAGAATGTTGACCACGAACCGCGCAGTGTTGTAAGACCTCCCCACCCGAAGGAAGGTTTTTGTGAAGGTTGGGGAAGTCGGTGGACAGCAAAGGCTCAAGACCTTTCCTCGTGGAACTGTTAGGGGAGGCCTAAGTCTAGCATTGAACTTCTAAAGGCTGATGATGAGAATGATAATCAGCCTTAAAGTTTGCAGCTAAAATACTGCGAGGGCTATTTCTAATACTTCGTTGTTTTATCATCTTACTCCCAAATATGTGTTTTAAAATGATACTAGACACAACCAAGTTTTTAATATAAGAACCTCATCTCTGTATTAACCCCAGGGGGAGTGTAGTTTGAGCTGCGGTTCCTAGACGAACGGTGCTAAGTACGAACGGCTGTCAGCTGTCGGACGTCCTTTGTTCGATGTCACCTAAAGGCCGGTTTGAACCAAACGAACATAGAGCTAGTAATTAGAACAAGAGCATTGTTTGTCATGCTTTTTTATTCTTTCTTTCTTTGTGAACCACCGTTTTCTTTGCAAACCGTCACTTGGCCAATCAACTTCCTAACTGATGGCCGTCTATGTAACCGAGGCTTTAGTAAGGTCCTTCTGGGATATAAAATCTGACATAATGAACAAAGATTAAACTCTTATAAGGGCTATTAAAGTATGTTGCTGATGAAAAATATGGTTTTATTGGTTCTTTTTGGTCACGGCTACTCTAATATTGTATTGATTTTGTGACTAATGCGATGGCTTAAAGGCTTATTTTATTTAAAGGCAGCTAAAAATAACTGTTCTAATTACTGAACGTAGAATACTGTGTGTATTAAGACATAGATTTAAAGCCTCGTTAAGATGGGGAGAGTTTCCCACTATGACGGTGTGATTTTACAAAAGGAGATAAAATAGCCAAATTGTGTAACCTACACGTAAGATGATCGCATATCGAAGAGCAATACTTCGAATATTTGAAGTTTTGTGTTGTATGAAATAATCGTATTGTTTAGTGTTATATTTCATGTCAACATAATATGTTCTCAAGAAATGGAAAAAGAAACGGAGGCAGACAGCACAGACGCTGGAGGGACGAAGTCGAAGGAGCAAGTGGAAAGCTCTGGACGAGAGCCGCATGGGACAGAGAAAGATGGAAGGAGTTGGGGGAGGCCTATGCCATAGAGGGCACACAAACACAAAACAGTGGGACAGTCGGTGTCAGCTGCCTGCCAACAAAGCTCAGCTAGTTTTCTTCTCTAATGTTATTTATGCAACTAAATTCTAAGAAATGTAATTGTAGCTTAGGCATCTAAGAACACTAAGTTTGAATAAAAGGCTAATTTATTTATTTATTTTATTAATATGATTTCGAACATCGCATACAGATTCCAGGCGATTCTCGCTAAAAAGCGTGCGGTAAATTATCTGCATGTAAAATGGGTCTCAAAGGACACTGCTCATTACCTTTCTCCATTTTCGTTCGTTGTGTCACTGGTATTATCTTTGACACCATGTATTACGGTAACATAGAAAGTTAACTTACAGAATTTTATATCTCTCTCACACTTTCATGTTTACACGATACAAACGTAATAAACTCTGGCACAGATGTTAACCCCAAAATGGCCGATGTAATCAGATTATCGCAATTATTTTTTCACCGGCTCGAATTAAATCAGCCGGGGCTTATCCCTAATCGTGCACCCCACTTTGCGAGCGGAAAGCATACAGTGGATCGTTGAGATAGATTGAATGGAACAGCCGTGTGGATCCCTTGTGGAAAATAATTAAATTGATTAGGAAAAAATAAGAGAGATAACTTAAAAAGAGAGAACCTTATTCAAGGTAACTATCTATCTATATCGTTTTTACACCAGTATTATCCCATTGAAAGTAATATTGTCTCCATTGCTTGGCAAAAGTTTCCAACATTTTCCCCCAGCGAACGAAAATATTTTGCAGAGATATTGGTGCTGTTGCAATGTAATAATAAAACTGACCTAATTTGACGACCTCGGTGATACATTTTTGCATGATCGCAAATATTTTTTCTGGGTCTGGGTGTTGTTGTACCATGTTACTCGTAGTTTCTGATACCCATGATATAGGGAATTCTAGTGCGTGTTCGGACTATGTATGTGACTGTGTATCATCCTGATGATGTGTGTTATTTATTCAACTTTTTATTTTTATGTAGCCGTCCCTTTCTTGTCATTGCAATGACAAGAACGGCTATAATGTAAGCGCTGTTATAGAATGTTAAATTTGGAAATTACACAGAACCTAACAGAGTCGACCCCATTATTGCAATTTGGTAAAACAAAAGATTTTTTAAAAACAGCACTATTGGGTACGATTTATCAAAAACCAAAGCGCTCATAAAACTGTCCACAGTCCAGTAGATCACACACGTTCTATCCCAATCTGATTCCGTGTCAGTAACAACGCGGGCGAATTACAGTAATTATGTTCGCGAGGCCCAGGGGAATAATTTGTCGGTTTCGGACCCTTGCGAAATGTAACACCGGAGCGGCGGGGGGTTAACACCCACAGTGGGCGAACGCGGGATGCATTTTTGTATCGGGAAATTCAATTATAAATATTGGGGAATTGATTTTTTTTAAACAAAGGATATTTTGGTTCGTGCGGTTGAACAGATGTTGGGTGCGCTTATGGGCTTACAACATATGCGGAGGATTAATAAAAATAATTTTATTCGCTAATATTATCATTTCTGTTGGTGAAATCTTCATCATCATCGTTTCAGCTGTAGGACGTTCATTATTAATCCATCCTCCATTATCATATTATCATCATCATCTGATGTCCACGATGGGGAAAATGAGTACTGCAGACTTGAGGTGGTAAATTCAAGCAGCCTAGCTTCATCGTCATCAGCCTGTAGAAGTCCACCGCCGGACCGAAAGAGTTCCATCACGAACAGTCTTGAGCCTTTTCCTTCCACCGACTTCCCGCAACTTTAACAATGTCATCGGTCAATCGGTCGGGGGGCCTGCCCTCGACATAGCTTTTACAATTAGCAAGTTGAAGTGGTAGTGGGCCGGCTATATAACTTGCAGAACCAAGCTTGTAGCAACAAAATTATTATGTAACGTTAGACTCTGATATTCAATAATTTACTAAACAAATATTTGATCAACCCAAACCGATAGTCAAAGATTAAGTTGTCCAATATTATTTGAATTACCACCTTTATCTACGACCTAGGGCAGGTCAGGGTCTATAAATTATTATGTAAGGTCGTGTGGATTTAGTTAAATTTATGTAGTCTAGGCTATTCTTGCACCTTACGGCCTGTCGGGGTTATTTTATTACTGTGCTAGGTGAAGAAACAAACCCTCATTCATCATTATCATTTCAGCCGTTCGACGTCTACTGCTGAACATGGCCTCCTCCACAGACAGAGCAAATTACTTATCATGTGGGGGGATTTGCCCATACTCACCACGCTGGGCATGCGGGTTGGCGAGCGCAATTAGAGCTATCGTTGTTAAAATGAGGGACGCTACTGCCAATCCCCTAGCTTTTTTCCCTTAGTTGCCTCTTTCGACATCCGCGGATAGGTAGATATGGAGGGGCCTATTCTTCAGCCGGGGCCAACACGACTCCCTCACGCAACCCTCATTAACAAGCTTTTATTGATACCAGCCATGTTGGCCTAGTAAGAGGTAACCTTCGATCCGAAGGTGGTGGGTTCAAACCCGGTTATGCACCAATGAGTTTTTCGGAGAAGGAATTCATTGTGAGGAAACCAGTAAGTATTCTTATAAGCGGTGATAGGTTTGCTACTTGTCGCGTATGGAATACTCACTAAGTGTACAAAATGTGGGCATTTGGCAAAATATTTTGATGTGACTCTGACTAGCCCCCTTAGACATCTTCTTTTATTGATATGTTGATAAAAAGATTTTTTTGTAAGGCCTTAAAGTGGCCTTAAAACTCCGTCTTCAGAGTTGATTTTAACTTGTGGTTTTCGTTATCTGATTGAGATGAAAACCCTTTGAATTCAGACTTTGGTTACGACCGAAAAGTAAACAAAAGTTTTGTTAAAAAACCTGTTAAAACCATAAATTTTAATGAACCACTAAAAAGCATAATCCCTTAAACACATTACACGCCAAAATAATTGCACGAACAGTGTATGAACTCTGCGGAAATACGACCGCATAACTTTTAAATTATTACTCGGTCAACTTTTAACGACCGCCACTCCGGTACCGGCATTATCTCGATCGTGTTTACAGGCGCCCATAAAACTAATTTAGCTATAATGAGTGCCATTTAGCGAGCACACACAAAGACAATGCGGTACTGTACCTAAACTATACTGTGGCGCTTTATTTGGGCTTATCGGGAGCGTTGTTTTGCACTGTAGTCGTAACTTCTAGTTAAATTCGGAAGATTTTTGTTAGGAGAAAGTAAGGACATTTATTGTATGATGTACAGTCTTCACAAAGATGCATTACCTAACATAATTTATAAAATGATGACACTGTAATAAAATTGAAGATGTGCACATCTAAACCTTAAAACTTATGTACCTACATAACATCAATTTGTACCATTTTCAACTTTACTATGAGTTCATCTCAATCTGTATTGTGGAATCATTTAGAAAAATGTGAAATGAATTCTATTGTCCGCGACTGTACACGATACCTTTGCATCCAAATACGAGTATAATGTTTGTGTAAATATTATCTCAAATATTTAATATACATATTTCTCTTTTTATAGAAAACTCTTATCTTCCATTCCATATTAAATTAAATTAAATTAAAAATTAAAAATGTTTATTTCAGTAACTTATAAATTGGTACAATCAGGGTTTGGATATTGCCTTAACACAATTTATAAATTGAGACCATTTCAGGCAAGTCTTACGGCTTGTTAGTTTTATACTATTGTAAGGTATATTAAACGGTATGAGAGTCTGTTTTCCAGTAACTGGAAAAATCCAAATGAGATATTTCTAATTAAAAAAGTTTAGTTTTTTTATAACTCGTAGGTACTGTTTCATTGCTACACTAAGATCTAGTCCAATTCCTTCTATTCTTCGCGTTCTTTGGCTGTATCTGGCTAGTCTGGGTGGAATTAATCCAGATCATTTTGGAGATTACGTTCAATTTGGAAAACTTACTTCGAGTTCATTGACGTTTTCTAAAGTTTTGTTAACGTAGACACTATTCTACGTCTTATAATCTTTTGTTTTAAAAAAGGTAATTAAAAATAATCGCAGCTTTCATACTTATCGTGGGTTAAATAAGAAACTGTGCTGCGTGGGCTATCGAATAGTTAATCCACCTGAAACAAGAGAAAAACAATAATTATTTATTGATCGAGCGAGCAAAGCGAGTGAAGATCTCTCAAACAACTTGGGCGAATCGGCGTTGCATGTTTGTAAGTTTATTTGGTGGAGCAACACTTTCGTTCCATCAATCCGATCAGAATGGAATTGGGTAGTTTATTTGAAAAACCATACATCTGAGTTCCCATTTGGTAAAGATATATATTTTTTTACTAAAAGTGTGCCGCAAAGATCATCCATTCACCAACTTATACTAGACATCGCGAGAACTCAGTTCGGGGCGAAACACTACGGGGGTTTTTTTTTTTATACAACTGAGGTGGCAAAGAAGCCTTCGGCCCACCTGTTGGTAAGCGGTTACCGTAGCCTATGAGCGCTTGCAATACCAGAGGCATCACGCACGCGTTGCCGACCCCTTCCCCCTGCCCCCCTAAAGAGCTCTTGAAACCTTACTAATCGCAGGAACACAACACTATTTGAAACAAATAGTGTTATTTGGCTGCGATCTTCTGTAAGGCGGAGGTACCTCTCCAGGCGGGCTGCTCCAATTCAGAACGAGAAAATCTCGCTGTGCCCTACCTCCTCCTAAAAAAATACAAAGTTAGTAGTTTTAGTGTTATAAAATGGAGTAAAAAAATACTGTATTATTGAATAATCCTACTCATATTATTAATGCGAAAGTTTGTGAGGATGTTTGGATGTTTGTGGTTCAAACACGCCGTTACGGTTCAACCGATTTCGTTGAAACTTGGAATAAATAAGTTCTTTGCTTAGAATAGCATATATGCTACTTTTTACGTACCACGCGAGCGAAGTCGCGCTTGGAATCTAGTCTGTTTATATTCCCAAACGCTGAACTGGCTTCGAATGAAATCACAGGGTCGCAAATAGCGCGATTGTTTTGCTATCATCAAGTCGGCATCACGGGATTAATGAATAATTAATGGTAAGTCGTCATGTTGATTTGGGATACAAAAGCGATTACAGTGCACCACGTATATACTGCCTACTCTATGTGTAGGTGAACATGTACCGTATCGATTTGGCTAGCTACTAGCTTGGAACGTCAATTTAGTCGTGAGTTGTCAGGCCGGCGCCGGCGCTAGTGCCGGGTGGTCCATCCGACACGTGTGATACGGTACATACTAGACCATAGCCCAACCAGCAAACCCCTGCGCTGGCGTCGGCGCCAGTCTAGTGACGGCCAGATACACACGGCACTTGTAGACTGTGCTCCTATAGGCTATTAGAAAATGGATTGTGTGAACTTTACCCCAACTTTTGTTAACTTGGGGACTTTTGTTATAAATAGTCATAAATTATTTTGCATAATCCATTTTATTTTAATTTCTTCCTAAATATTCTACTTTCTGTTTATTATAACTGAAATTGTCAAAATGATAATTTATGGTAGCACTTAGATCAAACTGGTGTTTATGCTAATACTTCAATTCAAAGTCTGAAGGTGTTTATTTCAATAAAATCACTAGGATCACTTTAAAACGACTTAGAAAATAAGTCAAGCTACGCCTATTCCTCGCGACCAAGCCTAGAAGAATCAGGCAACGAACACGGCTTGGTGCCAGTTTTTTCGATGATCACAAAATGGAATATAGAGCTTCAGTGAGGTACCAACCGATCGAACAAGTTGAGGCTCAAATCTTACATTTCATAGCGAGTAGACGCGTACTGTAGTTTTCATTTGACTGTGTTCACAATGAGCTCGACTTGATGAGATCTGTTCCGGGTTTGAAGTGTTGTGTACACAAAAACGTACCTATTCAAATTCAGTGTTTGATTCAAGGCACTAAATTATCCATTCAATTGAATACGTTTAATAGTTGAAACAGTCGCAATTTTTTTTAACGCTGTAGTAAACCCTATTCTCACTCGCTAACTAAGGCCATATTATAACATCGACTCTAGAGGATTTATAGAGCGTCAGGAGGAACATTTTTCTTACTTACAGGATGCTGAAGTCTTATATGATAGAGTAGGCTTGCCCAGCACCTATACCATCCTCTCGGCTAAGTGGGCTTATCCACTAGAAGACATGGACAGTACGTTGTGGACCTGACTACGACGCGGATTTCCTCACGATGTTTTCCTTCTCCGTTCTATGCAGGTGTTAAAGCGTATATAATTTTATATAATTTCAAATATTAAAATCAATAAGTGCATTACCGAGATTTGATTCCACGACTTTTGGTTCGAATATCCCACTAGGCCAACACGGCCTAATGTTAGCTACTAATGTAATAAAATGTGATAGTTTACGTTGATATTTCTATGTTTGTAGTTCAATGACACTAAATCGGCTGAACCGATTAGAATGACATTTTGAAACGGATGTAGTTTACCTAGAATCAAATCCGCGCCGCGGTTGGATTCTAGTTATGATACTTAAAAACTGTTTTACAAAATACTTAAAAACAGTTCATCTTCTAATCCATGTGCTATCTAAAGATCCATCCAGCCAAAGATCCATATAAAGCTCAATATTTCTGTTGTTTCACGAAATCGTGTACTAAATTTCCGATTAAATAACCGTCAGTAACAGGAACCCATTCCCGTAATTTGACCAATAGTAAATTGACCAATGACCGCTCGGATATTCCATTATGACGGTCCATAAAACATCAAAACCCCAACCGACAAGTTGTAATCAAGAAATTGCGAAGAAAACTCATTGAGATGACGTAGAATAATACAAAGTAATCGCAAGCAAAAAGTCGTTCCTGGTTTTTTGGTACATATACCTGATATACGTTTCAATTGCAACTTGTCTAACCCTCAGTAAGTACTTCACTTTCCATTAGGTGATGGTAGTCAAATGCTTGGCTGTACATAAATAAAGACAGTCAAGTGCGAGAACTCGCGCTCTGAGGCTTCCGTACTATTGTATTACTTATTGTCCGTACTATTGTCCTTACTATCCGTACACGGGGTCAGAAAATAAAAATCCCAAGTGTCAAACTCTTCTCATAAACAATTTTAGGTTCGCTCACGTAGTTCATTGTATGATAACTACGTGGTAATTGAAATTAATCAGCTACATACAAGTATTCCTTGTCCGCAAAAACTTAAATTAATGTATGTAAATTATTTCTAAATTCAGTTACAGTTAGAGTTACAGCCACTTTTCCTTCAAATTTCACCGTCCCATTTTATGGGTAAAATAGGCTTGTTTAGGTGTCGACGTAACTTAATAGCTTATTCCTTATCGTATCTTTGTAATGTATTAGAAGCTTGTTATTTTTAAAGCACCATTTAGCTCACATATCTTTATTTTGGTATATCTTAAAAGAAGACCTTTGGCCGTTAAGTGTCTGCACAGATCAACAGACGGCCAACAAAAGTGATCCTTTATGGTTTCTCCAAACAAGATACGGAACCGCAAAAAAGAAAAAAATTAACGTGCCTTCCATGGAAGCTCCCAATACAGTTTATGTAACCGCAAGAAATACCAGAGGGCTGCTCGATCGATTCCAAATTGCTCTGAAATAACAATATAATTCAACTGGCTAGCCGACCATCTCCCCACCTGTTCCCCCTTTTCCTCCCTTGGGGGATACGGAAGGAGTAAAAATTGTTGGAGGGGACCATAATTCACTATCACGAAGATGTGTGGCAGCATTATGAGTGTAAGGTCGATGAATTTAAATTTATACGTAAAGTGCTCCCATTTGTCAAGGAGCTTTGGTTGCAAACATTCCTTTTTAAAGATTTGTAAAATCACTCCTGGAATTTTCGTGATCTCCTCTGCACTGTGTTTTATTTTCCGCGACTACAATGGTACCTACGTAAATAACTAAACAGATTTTATTGTTTGCGAAGAACATTTTACACAGAAAGCCAGAAAAAGGTATCTAAGATAGAAATAGAAAAATATTTATTCATAGCATTAAACTTTGCATGAATTGCACTAAGCTAGTTTCTTAAATTACCCAACACCCTAAGGACCAGTGGTCCCCAAACTTTTTTGCCTCGAAGACCCCTTGGCTTGTTTTTCGGTTAGGCGTAGACCCCCCTAACTAAATTCACAAAAATCGAATATTAGCTATATTGCATTTTTGCGAATTCACCAACTTATTTTTTTTCCGACTGACTTCAAACTGTAGCGAGGTATTAGTCGTGGATTTTGTTGCATCTCGTAGACTCCCATTTGCATTTCATATACCCCCAATAATTTTTTTCACTCTCGTAGACCCCTAGGAGGTCTCTGTCGACCCCTGGGGGTCGATATAGACCACTTTGGGAATCACTGGACTAGACTATACTATACTTACTATGTACTATACTTACTATACCTACATATATGTATCAATAATATATGTTGTCAATAATTGATCGAGTGAGCGATGATTTCATAAATAACTTGGACGAATTGACGTTGTATGTAGGTATGTTTATTTGTTAAAGCATAACTTTCGAACCGTCTCGATTCGATCTGCATGCACCAGGTTGCACTATCAAGTTTTGCTGGTAAGAATATGATTTTAATCGGCCAAGGGATTGCTAAGTCATAAGGGTTCCAAAGGAGTTAAAAAAAAAAGTTATACAAAAACATGATTTTGTTTGTCATTATGAAGGAACTTTGATCATTCATTCTTGGCCCTAAGGTTTTAGAGACCAATATAACGTGATTTCCCATTCGACCACGATCAGAAGGCGGGCTCACTACAACCACTCCACCAGTGCTCAGTCCTACAGCTGAAATGATGATGATGAAGCGTTGGTAAACAGCGTTGATTTGATAAGGACGACCAGAAAAGAATATCAGAAGTGCTTCAAGTCGAGCAGTAACAACTTTGGTTGAGTTAGAAGCTGCGACACAATTTTGCGGGGGCCGTACAAAGTTTCCAAAGCATGGGGCTTTAGGAGGAGAATAAAAGAGGAAAATCGATGGGAATAATAAATCAACGTGCTTTATAGATCTACATCTATCTACCTGAGAGTTAGGGGGTACATAAGTTATAAGGAAAGTTTTTGTGGGGGGATGAGTTTGGAGCCTAAAGGAAAGTCGTAAAAGGTTACCAATTAAAGAGTTAAAAATTTCGTAACTTTCCGGTGTCTAGACTTGGCAAGTACCATCAACATTGTGATTACGTTTAGGTTGTGGCGTAAACTAACAGTCATAAAAATTTATCGTTCAAATTGTACATGTTAAATAGTGTTGACACGCTAGATTGCTTTGAATGGCAATAAAGCCCTGTTCAAACGGCACTCGATAAGTCTTATTAAAATTTGTTTCAAAATGATCTTTACCACTACTGAATAAAGTCAACGACAACAATATCGCAAGCTTTTAGAAGTCCTTTTATTATAATACATACCTACATGAAGTATACGCAGATCTATTTCTATTTATTCATCACTTTCACCCTATTATATTTACTACTCAAAAATGCAGACTGATCTCTAGTAAAACTTGTGTCAGTGACTGTACAGTCCTCTCAGACAGCACTTATTAGCCGAGCATTGTTCGACGGCCACTAAATTACGCTGTTTAGTTGCGGGCTCCAGCTTAAATATATTTCTCTCAATCCGCCTCCGACCGACGCTGGAAATAATTAAATTCCGCTGTTGTTGCATTCCTTCATTATATTATTTACCGGAATGATCTTGTAGGGTTGGTAAGGAGTCGTTTTGGGTGGTCAGTAGGATTTTTAAGAGAAAATTAGCCTGTATTATTTTTTCCAGATTGGCAGCACCGCAAAGCAGATTGACAGTTCAATACACAACTATTTGAAGAGTGTTTTAAGAATCACAACATGGCAATGTTTGCAACAGAAATAATCTAGAAAAATCCGCAAGAATTAAAAAAAAATCACACCACATACAATACATAACATACTTATGGCTGGTGGGCCGTAAGTCTGTTAAGAAGTTAACCTTAAGTTTTTTTAAATTATTTCCCTCATTACAACCCCCCCCCCCCCCCCTTAAATGTAAAGTTATTCTTTATTAGTCTACAAGCTTCCACCCGTGGCTTCGTTAGCATGGGACTCGAATAAAACGTAGCCTGAGTATTATTTGAGGCTATTCGGATAAATTATTTATAATATTGGAATAAATTTACATACATGCCAAAATGTATTCCAATCCGGTTAGTGTAAGCGTGATTGAGTAACAAAAATCTTCACACCTTTACAAACTTACGCATTTAATTATTAGGATAGTAGGCAGTAGGATAGAATCTACACGATTTACAAATATTTTTGCTAGTTTTTGAAAAGAGTTGGTTGATCTTTGTGTTTCTCCAGACGGACACATCCGACCAAAGCTCGCCATAGCTGGCAGCCCTCCGGCGATGCATAGTGTTCTACGACTTCTTGAATGTTGTTTTATGAAAATTTTTGAATCAACTCGACCCCGCGTCTGTATACTAAGCATATTTTAATACTAGCAACACTGACTGACGGTTGTTTGTGCTACGGTGAATAATTTAAATTACTTCGGAATATCGTGAATTTTACAGTGTGCTGAGCGCGAGTTATTTCCCGAAAACTGGAATGCTTTTAAAATATTCTTTCATATT
The DNA here is from genome assembly GCA_947579855.1 of Anticlea derivata. Lineage (NCBI taxonomy): Eukaryota > Metazoa > Arthropoda > Insecta > Lepidoptera > Geometridae > Anticlea > Anticlea derivata. The sequence continues at coordinate 2,722,757 of OX388266.1, forward strand.
TAACTCAAACAGCTTTTAATAACGGCTACAAAAAAATTGCAATGGAATAAAACATAACTTTATAATTGTTTTTTTTAAAGTGGTATGAATAAAAAAGTTATTTATACAAAAGTTTTTTATTTTTTGGTTTTATGATATTTATTCTATCTATTTTAGGAACTCCGCAAGGGAAACCGCCGATTGAAGCTAGTAGAGAGGTCTTCTTCTTCTTCCTGCCCTTATCCCACATTATGTGGGGTCGGCACAACATGTTTTCTTCATCCACTCTCTTCTGTTAGCCGTCATCTCCGCACTCACATCTTTTTTACTCATGTCATCTTTAATACAATCCATCCATCTTTTCTTCGGCCTTCCTCTAGTCTTTTATCCATGCACATTCATACCTAACGCTCTTCTCGTTACATGACTTTCATCCCTCCTCATGACATGCCCATACCATGCTAACCTATTACTTCTCAACTTTTCCGTCACTGGCGCTACTTTCAAACTTCCTCTGATGTACTCTCTGATGAAGCTAGTAGAGAGGTATATGTATCAAAAGCTCTGTGTTGCTCTTACATTGTAGCGTTTTATTTTTAAAAGACAGATCACAACTTGCTATCGTATATTATTATTAAACTTAATTCAAATCCATTAGTTGAGATTGCTGACTAAGTACTAGCTTGCGAATAATGTACGCTAGTTTACGATCCTGTTATATCTGTTATGTAGCAAAGCTCATTGAGAATTCATTCAACTCTTAACTCAAATCCAATCGATTAAGATATACAATCGATTGAACACTCAATTGCTCAAGATCGCTGGCTCGCAGGCACTAACCAACTGGATAACGATGCGTCCAGCTTGTAAAAACTATTCTGCAGCAACGTCTGATAAAAGAGTATTCAATTTTCGACTTAACTCCAATCAACCAGGTTACAAATTTGGTTAAGGACCAATTTTTCGAAAATTTTAATCAATGCTGACTAGTTCTATTTAAAGTTTATACAATTTTTGACTTAAATCCAATCGTTCAGAGTAAAACATTGATTAATGCCCATTTTTCGAAATTGTTGATTGAATGCAACCTACAACTGTTTTATGATTACGTTCATATTACATTCATTGAGGATTCCGTGGAAGAATTGGATTTCCCACGAGTTTTTCCGCTTTCAGGGCAAAGCGGTTTAATATTTGTACAGGTGAAATTATGAAATAATATCAGCAAATTGGATGACTTGGATTTGCGAAGGCTACATTGGTCTATCCATCTTCTTCTTAAACTGTTGTATGACGGACCAACTGACGACGCACGGCCTAAATATGAAGTGCCAGAAACAAGGGCAGTTTATTTTATATGGAGGCAAACATGCTTACGGCCCACCTGATGGTGAACGGTTATCGTCGCCTATTGCATAATTTTACGCCAGCGAAATCGTGTTTCCACTACTGACCATTAAATTATGTTACTCGTATGTAAACACTACGCTTAGATGAAATAAAAGCAAACTATGAGCTTGTGTGATATTTATAATGAACCCTAGACATCATTATTAGTGCTACATAATTTTGTCTGGAAATATGCTACATTAAGAATTCAAGGGGTCTGTTTGAAATATGCATCAGGTACGACATATAAAAGCGCACAAACAAAATCCTTTTACACAGAAAATACGGCTTGGGCGTAAACAAAACGGCCGCGATACAAAACTCGACACCTGAACTTGTCTCTGTGTCACAGAAACCTAGGAGCCAGCAGGCATTTTCTCACATCAAAGTTTACTGCTTAGGTTCCCCGCAGGTACCAATCAAAGACATAATATCAATGAAAGTACCATATTACTACTTGTTCGAATAAGTGTTCTTTTTAAACGTTTACGTTAATAATTACTTTTCTAGATATAAACCATAACATCCATAATAGTAAGTAGCTGCAGGTATGGACAGACTTTTATAATATCCCAAAAAAAACGGATTTCCACCATATTAGCGGCGATGGGCTTGGAATGTTTGTACGTGCCTCTGACTATCCCCATTATATATCTTCAAGTATCTGATCGCCTGGAGATCTGGAAGGCTACCTATGCTTGGCGATAAAAGTAGCGAGCCTATGAAATAATTAATTTTAATAACAAATATACCTCTGGCGGAAATTGAACACGCGACCTTTCTCTAGACTCTTTATATAGCTGGAGCAGAAAAGTACTTCTATTTCAGCCGTTTTTATCCCACTGCTGGGCAAAGGCCCCATTCCCTGTAGAAAAGTACTTAGACAAGTAATTTCGTTGGTCATAGTAATAAAACCACCACTTGCTCCTGCGCAAAAAGAAAGATATATAAAAAAACTTTCGGTGACACAGAGAAAAATACATAAAAAAAGTATAAAAAACGACAGCATTAACCAAACAAAAGGGATCCCAGAGTGTCATAACTCGAGGCGCATTTTCCTTTGTCACGGTGACGATCGCAAATCCGACGGTGACGCTGTATTATTTATGGACAGCGGTCACAGCGCAGAGATAGCTGGTCCACTATTATATTAAAATTACTTTGGCCAGTGAAAATGTATGACGTATTCTTCCAAAGGCATACCTATTTACAAATGGCAACAAGTTGATTCTAGAAAGTATTTTTTCGTTAATTCAATACTTCGCTTAGTTTAGTACGTTTCAAAGAATGTATAATGTATTCTTCCAAAATCATATTTACAAATGGCATTAAAGTAGGTAAATTTAAAGTCAAATTTTTTAAACTTATTACTTCTATAACTAAGGTGCCACACAAGCATATGGCTCACCTGGTGTTAATTGGTAGCCGTAGCCTTTGAATGCTTGCTATACCAGAGGCATTACTGGCATAATGTTGCATTGGTTACTAATCATTTATCTGAAGGTAAACTCAAAAAAGGAAGTCCCTGGTTGTACCAAGTATGTATTTAATTAAGAACGCGAAATTTTGGCAGCCAGAGCTAGCCACAAAACTGTGAAATTTTCATTGCCTGAGCTAGCTGTATATATCACCTAAGCTATATATATATCACCTAAGCTATCCAGAGTTACGGATACCTGGGGTCCGTGTTTACGGATCCGGAGCTCCGTACTTATTTGCATTTATGTGTTTATGCTCTGCTAGGATCACTGAGATCACACAGTTCTTGTGAACAAGCCAACGAGAGACACATATATCTATCTCAAGTTGTAGATTATTCGATTACCATTTCGGGAAGATGCCACCTGTGTTGCGTACAAAACGACATCATCGTCATATTTCAGCCGTGGGAGAAGCACTAGTGGATTAGTGGTACTGACCCCGCCTTCAGATCTACAGGCTGTGGGTTCAATTCCCGGCCGTGCACCAATGAATTTTCCATTCGGAAAATATGCGCTGTTCTAGTGCTCTCAGACGTTGAAGGAAAAAATTGGTGAGGAAACCGGCTTGTCCTAGAACCTAGAAATTCGAATACACGTGACATGTGCACGATCCTTTCGTGCGCATGTCACATGAACGCAGCTCAGCTACGCTGAAAAGCAGTGTAGCTGAGCCCTCGTCCATTTCACCTGTCTACCTACGTACATACCAAAACTTGTAACTGACTAATTGTGTCTTTATAACTGTGTGTAGGAAATTCTTGGTGAATAAATGCCCTTTTATTTATGTTTTAGAATTTCTCTCGAGGCGCACTAACGGAGAGGCCTATTTTTCAGCCGGGGCCCCCAAGGCGAAACAAAATAATATTGATCGGATCTGAATTATTGAGATGCGACTGAAGTGAGTTTGATGCGGAAAGGGTTAGCTATACAGAGTAGAAGGAAAGTTGGATGTCGTGTTGATTTGTTTCACAAAACTAGGACCCTACCATGACGTCTTATTGCTATTCAAAAGCAAGCGTTTCAGCACTATTTTACACGATATTCGAGCCACCCATCTTACGTCTAACCAAAATCGCAAAGTTGATGGTACGGAGCCTGGTCTCTTTGCTTTAAATAACGTAAACTATGCAATTATTTTCATACACTGCTAAACTAAAGCTTGAAATTATGTTTGCTGTAACTCGTAAAAACTTATAATGCTACACTTATATAGCCCACCTGCCACAAAATAACACAAAAACAAAAATCATCGTGTATGTTAGTTCATCATATATTTAGTCATATTACTTAGGCAATAAACTTGTACTGGGTCGCCAATAATGTACCAAGAGTGATGTTTGTTATGTACTTTACATAGTGTTGTCTGGCGAAAATAAACAAAAGCCGGAAAATTTTATAAGTTTAGTACGGATTTACTTAAAGTAGAGCTCTGGTTAGTCCATTACCTTCCTCAACGTTCAATCGCAACAGATACTTTGATTCCAATGTGGACATCGTGAGGAAATTAGATAATATTTTAATAAAAAATGTAGGCATATGCCAAATGTAATGCTTAGTAACGCACGCCTCTAACTACCACCGATATTTAAACAAACTGAGTGCCTAGATATCGTGCATAATAACTACTAAGTTAAAGGATTATAATCGTGAGCTATTTTTTATATAGGTAGTCGAATAAAAGTCGGATGAAAATGAAATTTTAGCCGTAAAAAGTGCAATTGTCCAACACTACCGTGTAGAGTATTTATTATTGCGTGCTTTATTCGAAGCAATAAATATTATTCCCCGATGCCTTCTCCGTCCTTGGATTGTTGCGTGCACAGTTTTTATTCGGATTTGGCGAATGAACCGGCGATTTAACATTTACGCGGGTTTAATGTGGTACATTTTTGTTCAAGATTGTACTTTGAATGACTTTGAATGAGTATGTAAGAGGAAGTTTGAAAGTGGCGCCAGTGACGGAAAAGCTGAGGAGTAATCGGTTAGCTTGGTATGGGTATGTCATGAGGAGGGAAGAATGTCATGTGACAAGAAGAGTGTTAGATATGAATGTGGATGGATGTAGGAGTAGAGGTAGGCCAAAGAAAAGATGGATGGACTGTGTGAAAGTAGATATGGTGAAGAAAGGAGTGAGTGTTGAGATGACGACTGATAGAGGGAAATGGAAGAAGAATACATGTTGTGCCGACCCCACATGATGTGGGATAAGGGCAGGAAGATGATGACTTTCAAGGAAACATTATATGTAAATGTACAGATTTAGTACATTTATAAAAAGTTACCTCCCAAGATGCTGGTATAGATGCTGGGCAAGCTAACTCCACCTTTATGATGTTCCAGCCACAGTGAGAAAAAAAAAATCAACTAAAGTTGAATTATTTATCATCCCACTAACTAATAAATGCCAGAGTTTGTATGGATGGATGGATGTTTGTAACTCAATCACACCAGAAAAGCTGAACGGAACTGGATGAAATTTGGCACTGAGATAGATTTTAGTTGAGAATAGCACATAGGCTATATTTTATACTCGTAGGTACCACACCAGTCAAGCCGCGGGCGGAAGCTAGTAAAATATAAAAAAGCTACGCGATGAACAACCCGTTTTATTTCAAAAGCTATAATCACTAATTAATATATATACATATATATATAGTTGACCGTGTGTGATATGTCCGGAATGTCCGGAATATATACGTATTTATGCATACACAATGAAACAAAAATTCTAGTAGAGTTAATTCATAAGACACTTCATTTACTCGCGCGGTAGAACCGCCGCACTCTGCAAAAACATACATAACAATGAAAATCAAGAAAAATAATACAAACCAAGTTAGCATTTTCACCCTCTAGCATACACAAAAAGGCTAAAATTTCAGCGCCTCATTTACCTCCACTTCAATAAATTGTGTTCAGATGTTCAACAAAACGTCTAATGAAACAAAGAAGTTGCCGGCTGAACACAAATTTAATTATCAAACTCTTTCTGGCTCATTATGATCTTGCCAAAGTATACTGGTTGGCAGAATAATTTTCGATAGAACTATGAACAACATGATTCAAGAAAGCACAAACGACTGTATAAACAAAAGGTTGTATTTTGTACCGTCCGTACTTTGTTTTGTTATATTTTAAAGCTTTTTACATAAACACGCTCTTATCAGAACTATAAATACCAGCATAATAGCTAGATTAAATGCAAATAAAAATAGAGACGGTCAAGTGGAACTCTCAAACAATAAGAGTTAATATTTATTTAGTTTAGATTAAGTGTTTTTGTAGTTTGATGTTTACCTACCTGTGCAAATGAAATACTCATAACATCATCATCAGCCGATAGAAGTCCAATGCAGGACATAGGCTTTCCCCAAAAAGTTCCATGACGAACGGTCTTGAGCCTGCCCCATCAACCAACTTCACGCAACTCACTCAATGAAAAAATTCAGTATTTACAAGTCAGATTGAAAAGCCTTATCAGTAAAGCTTACACGTGATCGATAAGATTTCCAACAATACCAACATTGCCGAAGAAATGAAAATACCAAACGGTTGGTAACAAATCACACCCATAACCACGGTACGGTCTGCATACTTTAGCCTCGCTTAGCGTTACTTTTCTATCCTTTGAGAAAAAGAAAAAAGAATAGAATAGAGAAATACGACTTTAATCCCCAAGAATGGTAGATATCTCAGATCTCAAGGCAATCAGACCCTTGAAGATATAGATAAAGGGGTAGCCAGAGGCATATCCGAACATTTAGCACATGCCCACCTTATGCAGTAGTGATTATTCCAAACATGAGACGTTGCAAGCCCATCACGGCTTTAAGAATTACTGGTCTCGTCACGATATTTTCCTTCTCCGTTTAAAGCGCATTTAAATTTTATGAACAGAAAAACTCATTCGTGCACGGCCGGGTTTGAACCCACTCATCTTTGGATCGAGCCTCCCACTAGGCCACCATGGCATATGGAGGAAAAGAGCTTACTCCGACCGAAAATACGCTCATAAAAGGAAAGGCACTTAAAGTGTGGTTTAAAATTGCGTTCAACGCAACATTACGGCTGGGATTCGACAGTGACCGACTTCTTATAAAACCAAAGCTTTAGCCCCGACTTAACCCTAAAAGTGAGATGAAATATTGAACTAAACCTTTGATAACTTTTCGTTGGAAGTACCTGTAACTGTGTTTTGTTAACTAACCGCTTCGGGCATCTTCGAAACTTGATACAATCGAAAGTGAAATGGAATATTTGAAACTTACGAAGAAAATTTTCATCATTATCATCATTTGATGTAAGACGTATAATGCTAATAAGCTTCCTCCTTTGCTCGTTGAATGATGCCCCCAATTTTAGCTTCCTATGAATATCCAAAGTGTAAGGGGCTGTCCTACACTGCATCTTCCGGGTGCAAGATTTGCTTGAGATCCTCTTAAATGTGTTAGTGAATTTCAGTTGTACGAGAATTTTTAAACCAACAGCTCCCTTAAAAACTACAATATAGACAAGATGTGAGTAAAAAGCCTACATTATACGATATTACAAAATACAGATCAAAGAACCGAGAGCCTAAATAATCTTATACTAAGTACTTTAAAACATTTTTAATGCCAGACATTCCTATCACAAAATCATGAATTAATTAACCTAACTCTGACGCAACGCAAAGGTATTTAAACGTATACAACGCTTACTTTATTTTATAATTTAAAACAAAACTTGAGATTTATAAGTTGACTTGAGCTTTTGAAGGTTAAAAAAGGCGAAGTAAGGAGAAGCTGAAAATTCCAGACTAAAGAACTGTACCTATCTAAGATTAGGGATCAGTAAGATCCCAAGATTCTGAGTGTAGAGTGTACCCATTATAATAACTTTTATTATCACGTTATCAAGTTATACCTAATAATGTGTTGACGGCTTCATTCTCATACTTTACGACTTTAGATCTTTGGTTGTCTAACTAAATGCAGACAGAGGCAAGTAAAAGCACTATAAAAAATAATTTGACAATTGACATCGCTACCAAGATAAGCGTAACTTTGAGTTATGCTAATAGTAGGTATAATGTTTCTTTGTGATTCAGTTTTCTTTATATAAATCAAAATAAAAAAATTCAAACACTCGAAAGTCATAATTATTAATTTGATACGAGCTTTTATCACGTTATGACCTTTGAAGTAATTTTTTTCGACAATTCAGCTGTATTTTTTCAATACAAAGTAACAACAAAAAATATTAGACTGTCTGACGAAAAAGCTATATTTATCTGAAAATTGATTGTTCACAAACTCGAAATAATGTTTGCCATGGTTTAAAAAAAAAACAAAGTTAGAATTCCACGGAACCCATGTAAGATCACCTCACTCACGTTTTATCAGCTCAACTCCACCCGAAGGTAAGTTAAGCCACAACACTTGTTTATCCCCTACGAAAAGTTTCAAAAAAAGAAGAAAATAACTTGTTAAGTCGAGTTACCAACCTTTTTCATATTTGCCTCGAAACTTGCCTCTTAAATATTACGAGAGAGTTGGGCAACTCCTCAAAATGAGAGAGCCAGTAAAAAGTTTCCATTTTACTTGTCAAATTTTAACACCGCGCGCGGTCTGTTGAGCCACACCTTAAGAGTTTGAAGATTGATTGTTGGGGGCCTCAGGTTTTGGCAGTTTCGGTACACGTGACTATGGTTGTTTGAAGTTTTATGAAAATTCAGCAAAAATTGGAGTGAGGAACAGGCGAGGTCGTTTTTAATGAGAAATTAAAAATAAAAGAAATATTCTCACGTCTTTTATCCCCAAAAATGGTAGACAGATCTCCAGAAGATAAGATTCTTGTTTTTTTTTTACACAACTAAGTTGGCACACAAGCTTGCGGCCCACCTGTTGGTAAGTGGTTACCGTAGCACTTTGCTTATAGATTATAGAGCAACAATGCTTGCAATGCTGTATTTATGTTTGAAGGTTGGGTAGCGGGTGAAAAGTCAGCCGCATGAGACTGTCACATCGCGCATGTCTCAGAGGGCGGTACCAAGCTTGTTTGCCATCTAAGTAATAAAAAAAATTCATCATCATTATAATTTCAGCTGTTGAATGTCCAGAGCACCTTCCTATCACGTGGAGGGAATTTGTCCATACTATCACCACGATTGGCACCCGGTTAGGTGAGCGAGGTTAGAGCTTTCGTTGTTAGAATAGGGGAAACTGCTGCCTATTCCTTAGCTTGTTTTCCTTTTCACTTCAGAAGGTCGATTGAAAATCAAAAGCGTAAAATATTGTTATTTTATTCCCCGAATCTTGACGCTTAAGAAATAATGGCGACGTCCTAGGAATACGAGATTCCAAATATTGTCACGCCACGGTTAGGGGGTGGCCATACGTAAAGATTATTTATTTCACTTGGTTGGGTTCATTCCTTTTTGTGTCTGCTATTTTTAGAACATAGCCTGGACGCTTTAGCTTTTTGTCCACAATTGTACTGGACGTTTATTTTCTTGTCTGAAGCTGTTTATTTACTTATGAAGATAAAAACATCTGTAATATTAAAGCATTTTGGGTATTCCTTAATTTGCACTCTAAAACACTTCGTTAAATTATGTTCACACTTTTTCAACATTATTTTTAGTTTAATTAAGAACTTGCGTGAATCGATTGTTTTAAAAAGTATATATATTTAGAGGCACGATGTACGACACTTTATATAAAACCTCGGGCGAGACATACGGTCATAACTTACGCACCGCTTTTAAGGTGAAAAGCCCCCTTTTGGGGGTGAAATCTCGAGCGGCATACGAGATTAACCCCCTCCGCCTTTGGTACATTTGAATGTGGTATATTAGTGAATGGTTAGATTTATCGTCGGTGAAACGGCGGCCCGGCTTCAAATTTATTGCGGGGCATGTCGCAATGAAACGCTGACAGTGGGTCAACTCTGACTTTTCGCTGAAAATATGAGCTGTTGAGGGGAAACACATACTTAACTCGGACCGTCACGCGGAGTATTTCAAAAACCAGCATTTTTAAACATTAAAAAAAAACAAAGTATCTCCCCGTATCTTACACACAGGATAATTTAGTTTCTATAGGAAAATTTGTTGACAATGATTAGTAAAAGTTTATATCCATTTAATTTGTATATTATAGTTGTTCTAATAGAATAATTATACAGATAAACAAAAGTTTAGAAGGTGTTATTTTTCAGGATTCTCAGGAACCCTGCGCGAATATCAGGGTTACAAAAAATGCGCAACGGACTGAGGATTAATGTTGTGGTCTAGTCCTATTCTATTTTAAAAGGCATAATCTTCATTATTAGTCTGTAGAAGTCCACTGCTAGACATAGGCCTCCCCCAAAGAGTTCCAAGACGGTCTTGAGTCTTTTCCATGCACTGACTTCCCACAACTTTCACAATGTCGTCGGTCCATGGGGTGGGGAGCCTTCCGGCACTGCGTCGCCCGGTTCGTGGTCGGCATTCGAGAACTTTTATTCCCCAACGGTTGACTTTTCTGCGAGCTATATGCCCTGCCCACTGCCACTTCAACTTGTTAATTCTGAGAGCTATGTCGGTGACCTTGGTTCTTCTATGGATTTCCCCACTTGGGATCTTATCACGTAATGAAACTATAAAAAATTCGGAGAAAGATTTAGTACTACGGCAACTGTTGAAGCTACGCTTTTGCTACGCCGTAGCAGCAGTGCTACACTACGAGTTCATACATGAGTTGTTAAAGTATACGTGGAATTCGAATTAAAAGTTGAAATTAGTTCTTATAATAACTATTTATTAAAAGATTATCTCTTAAATTCTTTATTTAAACGATTTTAGAGATCTTTTTTTGAAATTAACTGTTACTGCATTCGTAATTTTAATGATATTTGTATGTTATTATTCTGTACAAATCACCCTGTGGCATTGCGTAAAACGCAGCGGTAGTCAGGATTCCGTTTCTCGTTTTACGAATGTGTTCGTCGATTGCCTCAGTCTTAAAACGTCTCGGTACATTTAATTTTACGGGGATTTATATCGACGTGAACCGTTATATTTCTTTCTACGTTTTATTGGAAGGTTTTGCTCATAAAACTCGCAGGGGGATTGTAAAAAAAACGAGACTGATGAATTTATAGAACGTTTTAACTAATTTTATAATTTATGGTATACTAGCATTCGCCCGTGGCTTTGTTCGAGAGTTACCCATAAACCCACTAAGCTGGTCCACTGCGGGTTGGTAAGTAGAGCGCCATAGCCTAGTTGTACCTCGTAACGGTAAGGTAGGCTTGAGTTCTGATCGGTGTTGTTTGAAACCTCTTACACCCTCACAAGCATTGTATGATTAATTTGTAAATAAGGCAATAACAATCAATATAGCCATGGTAAAACTACGTACACATCTGTTTATTAACACATCACCAAACACTAAAGGTACTTACACATTATACGATTCGCATTTAATAAAGTAGAAGTGTATTTTTGCGGTGTATTCCATTTCAAGCGGTCGTGTTAATAAATACCGGCGGTCGCGCGTGTGCCCTCGCTTTATGTCATTCCGAGTTATTTGATTGTAGTAACTCGGTTTTCCAGGGTTGCCCAAAAAAAAAAAAAAAACAATTGGCGTTTAGAGCGGGTGGCATGGTCCAAATTGGCAGCATTTCGGATTCTTGATCAGAAAGGCTAATTTTCAAATCCTTTGAAAAGCGAAATACATATAACTATAAATTTTTTTTTTTTTTTTAATTTATTTATCATCCAAAAAATTTATTACATACTTAGTCATTTATAGAAATAGCACTAAAAAAAAACCACTAAGGTTTGTAGAACTAATGCTAAATGTAGTCTTCGGCTATAGGTAGGAGCTACGTGAATTTAGTAATACGGAGTATATTCTAACCTTATAATAAGTAGGTACTTACGAAGGTATTTATACAACAAAGTACGTTCAAGGTGAGTACGTATTTTGCTACACAATCATTGGTGATTGTGTAGCAAAATACGTAAGTAGCCTCCTATGATAGAAAGTAATATTTAAGTTTAAACTTTATGTTTTTACGCGTAATGCTGTCGATTAAGTCAGTCGGCAGGTCGTTGATTAGTCGAGGAACAAGGTAGTCAGCTGTCCTCTCGCCGTACGCGTTGTTTGCGCGCGGCATGCACAACCGGTTTCGAGCGACTGCCCGAGTATATACAGGGTGCTTCACAGCCGTCTTAACTGTTTCATTAAAAAAGTATTCTTTAAGTAACATATATTTAAATTGAGTGTGAACGGGCAAAATTTTACAATGTTTAAAAAGACCAATGTCATCATTATGAAATTGTAATTTAATCTTAGTAGATACGATAGTTTTTAGTATTCGTAGTTGGAGCCTGTATATTTGGTTAAGGTATGTAGTGTATGTGCGGCCATAGCAACTAAGACCATACTGAATATAAGACTCAGCAAGCGAGTTATATAACATTAACTTAACTTTAAAAGGGATACGGCTTTTGAGTATAGATATATTTGCAAAAAATTGTCTTAATTTATTGCAAACATGCTCAATATGATTAGACCAGTTAAATTTGTTATCTATGCATAATCCAAGGTACTTTTGGCTGCTTACGATTTCTATATAGGGGCAGGTGCAAGCATTTATATTATGCAGACAACCGTGGTCATGAGCCACTAGATTGGTGAACGGTAAGCATTTGATATAGGGAGATTTGATAACAAGTAGCTTAGTTTTGTTAGCATTAAGTACCAATCCAGCATCGTGGCAAATGATTATATTGCCGAAAACCTAAACAAATAAGATATTTTTTACAAAAACTAAAAACTGACTTCAAATTCCTGAATATTTACAAGATCAATATCAACCTCTTTTTTTGTTACAACCTCTTTGCGTTTTGCTTACCTACTGAGGATGACTCTGGCCACCTAAACTTTCGAATAAAAAACAAAAGTAAGTATGACATCCATTCATCATCAATAATAAGTAATAACTCTTACGGTACTGACTGACTGACTGTCAATCAAACGTAGTGGTTTTATTCTCTTTGAAAATCAACGCAGAGCCTAACCAAAATCCTAAGAGTATAAAATTTGCAGGGTAGCGTAACGTATGGGTGCACAGAAAGGAATTCCCGACACACAACCCCTAAGTTTAAAGTTTATGTAAAAATAGCAGCAACCGAATGAAGTCGCGGGAATTACCATACCATAACACAGTCGACAAAAAATAATTTCGGCAAGTAGTGATTTCAAGAGATGATGACGTTTTTTAAAGTTTTACGGGACAAGTTGCAATCCCTCAGGAATAAAATAAAATGGGACCACCCCGGGATCATACTCTATACACCAGCGAAAGAATCATCAAAATCGGGTTACTATTGGCGGAGATATCAAGTAACATACACACAAAAATAAAAATAAATATAAAATACAGCCGACTTGAGAACCTATTGGAAGTCGGTTAAAAATGACAAAAACTAAAAAAAAAAACTTAGCGCCTAAAGGTAAAAAGTTACTAGGAGCCTAAACTGTCAAAAGGCCTAAGAAGGAAATAACAAAGTGATTTTGTCTACTCATGATGTCTAAGAAGTATAATGCCTACAATTTTTACTAAACGAGATCCATTAAACGATGGGTCAAAATTGTTGTAAGACTGTCTACAACTTACTTAAAACTAAAGTTTCTAAAGTAAAAAAACTCTATTTGAAGTTCGCAAATATCAACCGCATCAGATGTTGTCTTCCTGCTACGTGGGTGAATTACATTTTATATTTAATCAATTATTTTTAGTTAAGCTACATGAAGGTTTTCTGAGTCTTGGATACTTTGCTCTTTGGACGTGATATTTAGGCATTTGACTTCTTAGAAGATCTAAAAATTGGGCTTTTTGACCACGTGGTACCTGTACGAGGTGTAGTAAGGATCGGTATTAGACTTGAAACTATACGATATCGTATAGTTTTGCAGATGTAGATACAATACGCCAATATGCTAAAATAATTAGCGAATTGTAAAAAAACTATGTGTTTTTGTGTTGGCACTGAACCCCACCAACTTACAACGGGGGCACTAATTGCCACCATAATGCACGCTATCACGGGCTCCCATAATAACACAGTGGAATGAAAATAGCCAGTTCTTTTATAATAGAAAGTTATTTCATTACATTTTTGCATTTGCTAAATCCACATAAACAGTTTTTTAACAGTGTGTTTATAATTTACAAATAGTTCTGTTTATTACCGTACAAGATACAAATTATTAACGTTGCGTCGTCGTTGGTCAGATCGTGGTACTACTACTAGTGCTTTGTATTGTGACTAATATCTTTGCATGTCGGTCTCCGACGAAGTATATGACACTATAGGTACCATAAATGTAAAAGATCATGTACCTATATATACTATACTTCATGCAAATAAAGCCATTCATTCATTCATTCATCTGTCAGCATCAACATCAGTCATCAACTGTCAACGGTTTCGCGGTCTCTTATTAAATCCGACAAGCTTACTCACGTCATGGGTCCAGCAGTATACAATAGGATACCGCTTAATATAATTGACACACTGAGCAACACATTAAGCATTTTTAAGTCAAAGTTGAAGCATTGGCTCATCGAGCAGGCCTTTTACTCATTCTATGAGTTCACCTGCCGAAAGCCGACTACGACGTAGTTTATATCCTCGCGATATATTTTATTGTGTTTATTATTATTTTTTCATGTTATCCCTACTTTCTTTCCTTGACGTGTACTAAAAATTGTATAAATAAATGAGTTTATAAGTTCATTTATTCATTCAAACAACAGTAAAGAAACTGTATTAAGTGAGCCAGATCTTTTCTACGCACTGTACCAGTGTTGATAAGTTTACGAATAGTTCAGTTCACTATCGCACAATCTGACAAACGTCGCGCCGCGTCGGTCGGCGACACGTGTGATGTTGATGTCAATTAATGGCGTGTTTATTCCTACTGATAAGGAAATAACGGCGCGAAAATTGGTGGTATTTCCGGTGAATGTGAAATTATAAATAATGAATATTAATGGAAAATATTTTGGTATGGAGATTACCAGATTTGAGGCGTAAACAAGAGGTTGAAAATGAGATATCCAACAGAATAAGTTTGAACTTATTAAAAAACAAAGGTTTCAAATTTTCGACTTTGTTCTTATACTACTAATGAAACCCTCCGCGACTTTCTTCGCGTGAATTTTTTATAAACTTCAACCCTTGATGCAGCCTCTTAGGGGGTTTAATTTTGAGAATTCCTTTCTTAATACACCGTCACACACTACAGGGACACACCCTACAAATTTTAAAACTCTAAAACTAACGGCTTAGACTCTTTATTGTCTGTCAGTCAGTCAGTTACTGTTTTATGTTATAGATTGGGATGCCGTGGTTACTTCGGCTGTAGAAAAGGTCTCAATGATACTGAAAGTTCAAATATTCAGTTCAACTTTACAAATACTCAAAGTATTCCCAAGTTACTTAAAATATTGAGTAACGTTTCCCGCCTGCCACTCGAGCTAATAATATTAGTTTCGCAAAATTTCAGAGAATCAACACGATATTCCGTTTAAATTAAATTACCACCGCTGTAATTGCGTAACCAAATACCGCTGGAGGGATAGGGCCTACCGCAACGGGCCGAGTAGCGCGCTGAGACGTGTATAGTCAGCATCATTTTTTCAAATGGAAATAGTAAACAGGTAGGTATTGACACCAGTTGACACAGTAGATTAATCAATTATGCCTTTTCGTTTTTATTCTTACTTTTACGGGTGCACACTTGTATCTAATGTGTCTGAAATAAACGACTTTTATTTATTTTATTTTTCCACTTTAGAAATTAATAATTGCTCATTATCACTATCGTCATCATGTCAGCCGTTCACTGCAACAAAGGCCTTCTCCGTACTTTATCTCATGTGGCCTGCACACAGCAACCTTTTTCGTATTTGTTTAACCGACTTCAAAAAGGAGGAGGTTCTCAAGTCAGCTGTATTTTTTTTAAAAATATTTTTTTTGTGTATGTTACTCGATATCTCCGCTAATACTAAACCAATTTTGATAATTCTTTCGCTGGTGTATAGAGTATAATCCCGGAGTGGTTCCATCATCATCATCATCAATAACCTGCAGAAGTCCACTGCTGGACATAGGCCTCCCCCAAAGAGTTCCACGACGAACGGTCTTTAGCCCTTTCCATCCACCGACTTCCCGCAACCTTAACAATGTCATCACTCCATCGGGTGGGGGGCCTTCCAACACTGCGTCGCCCAGTTCGTGGTCGCCATTCGAGAACCTTTACTCCCAGTGGTTCAGTGGTGGAGTGGTTCCATATTAATTAAATTCCTGACGGATTGCTACTTGTCCCATAAAACTTAAAAAAACGACATCATCTCTTGAAATCACGACTTGCCGAATTTTTCGTCGACGTTGGTATAGTATGGTTTATCCCCGCGACTTCGTTCGGTTGCTGCTATTTTTACATAAACTTTAACCTTAGGGGTTGTGTGTCGGGAATTCCTTTCTGTGCACCCATACATTACAATAGGAAGCTACCCTGCAAATTTCATACTCTTAGGAGTTTATTTAGGCTCTGCGTTGATTTTCAAAGAGAATAAAACCACTACGTCTGAATGACAGTCAGTCAGTCAGTACCATAAGAGTTATTATTGATGATGAATGGATGTCATACTTACTTTTGTTTTTTATTCGAAAGTGTAGGTGGCCAGTGCCATCCTCAGTAGGTAAGCAAAACGCATAGAGGTTGATAACAAAAAAAAGAGGCTGATATTAATCTTGTAAATATTCAGGAATTTGAAGTCGGTTTTTAGTTTTTGTAAAAAATGTCATAATTATTTAGCTAGTACATCAAACTTCGTGTAATGGCGTGACTATGGGCAAATTCCCACACATGATAGGAATTCGCTCTGGAAATCAGTGGGGGAGGAAGTTTGAGCAGTGGACGTACGGCTGAAATGATGATGATGAGGTAGCTGGCTTATTTGCTGGTAATCATTACTTTATTTGAGGCGCCTACTGTCCACGTAATTATTGACATTATTTGAAATACAGAAATACTGGTAAGATTTATGTATTCATTGGTAAAACATGTCCCAAAATGATAAATAAATGTTATTTCTTTTCTATGCTTATCGCCGCTTGAGCACTGGAGATGCAGAGCTCATTAATTATTAAATAAGCATTTGGCTACTAACCATTTTGTTTAATACAACAGCGCCAATGTTCCTCGCAAAATATACGATCCCTATTTCCAACCCATTGGATTTAGACAAAAAACAGCCTGTAAACAAGCACTAGGAATTAAATGGACCACTGCCGGGCTCCTACATTATCTCGTTCGAAGCAATGGCCTCTAATGCGGGCCATTACGGCCAACTAATGTAAATGTGTTTGCTGGTCATTTGTTGAGCGGTGGCCGTTTTGCTCAACAGCCTTTATGCCGTGCTCATATCACACCGTTTGTGTTTTTCTTCTCTTTTTACTTTGCGCAAATTGTAGCGTTATCTTTTGTTGTGCATTTTATCTCACTTGAGAGAAACATTGTATTTTCTTTTAGTACGGTCATTTAAAAAGTTAGAGGTGGCAAAACTTTTCTCTGCAACCATACATAATTAATAAATCATAAAAATGATAAGTTCTATACTCTTTTCTTGTGTTTCTTGTGAACTTAGTTGACCTAGGCGCCTCGACTTTCAATTTGTAGGTCGTAAGTTTCAATCCTGGTCGTGCACCAATAGATTTAACTATTTGAAAATGTCTATGTGCTTAACAGGTGCTCAGTACGGTGAAGGAAAACAGCGCAAGCCCGCGGCTATGTCAGCTCCATACAATATTGACCATGTCTATCTTGTGTATAAAGTTGAAGAGGCTGGGCAAGCTTACTCTAACTAATGTCCCAGGTACTATAGCGTCCTATAGGTGGGTAAAAAAGTTCCACCTGGCGCTGTATAAATCATCTATAATAGACGTAATAAGGCCTTACGTAAGTTACTGAGCCTAAATTCATCCAATAATATTTTGTACTTTGTATAGAACACTGTCTTTGGTAGGTACGATTGGATTCTGACTTCATACAAAACACACCCCACGCAGCTGCACAGTGACAAAACAATACTATATAGTTTTACCCATCTTTCTATACGAACAAATTAATAACGCCCGCTGTGCCTCGAGAATTCCTCCAACCGCCCGCATACCATCCATTCTTATTACTCCCCAAGTCACCCTAATTAGTAAATGACTCATAAATATGAACCTTATTCGAGGTGCATAGGAGCTATTGCAGCCAAGTCTTAGTGGACTTTCTACGTGTAATAGGTGTCCAGTTTTAATTAACTGAGCGTTGTACCTGCTTCGTTCGCCTTGTTATTGCACGAACATAGCGTTGAGTAGAGCGATAAAAGCTTAATTACTTCTGATATAAGATTTCATGCAGTCATACAATTTTTCACTGATTACATCGATGTATTTTGGTTAGATATTTACTCCATTGTATTAAAATGTATGTTTAGTTAGGGTGATGGAGAGGATTCAATCTATAGTGCTACTTTATATGACACTAAATTATGCATACGTTGTTACAAATTCAATCTGTATCTTTGCATATAAATTCAAAATATAAGTATTATTTCACAGTTATTGATGGCATTAACGAAGGAATCTGAATTTATTTTTGATCCAAAGTATGGCAGCAATCCTGGTCGTACAGCAATAGATTTTTCATGTTTATGGGCCATACACTTGTTTAAAATGGCAAAATGAAACATCGTTATGAAACCCATGGCATAGTCCGTTCCACACTTACTGACCATGTCATTCCTGTGGATAAGGCTGACTTGACTGAGTGGATGAGTGAGTGATGCTGGGAAAGCTTTCACCACCTTAACATTTCACAGATTCTATAACGTTCTGTAAGTAAGTAAAACGATCAACCTGATGCTGTATAAAACATCTAAAAATGATGTACACTATTGTATAAGGGTACACTATTGCATTAGGTCCTGTAAAAATAGTGTAACTTTTCGTAAATAAAATAAATGTAATCTAACAAAGGGTCCTTCCGTAGGTCAATTGGAAGGTTAAAAATAGAAGGAGGTACATAGGTATGTGTTGTGTTGGGCAAATAGGTCCAGGTCTCAGCATAAGCTGCATCAAACTTGGAAGTAAGGTGCAGCGCTGGTTTTCAGACTGGACCTTGTTGACATCACTACAGCATCCTGTGAGTGAGTTAAAAGTTTCTCCTGACGCTGTATAAATCATCTAGGATAGATGTGCTATGCTAAGGCATTTATTTCACAGAAAAGCTCTAGCATATTAAGTTATATTGTGCATTGTTTCCCAAGCCCGGACCTGCCCAATTGCTCACCGGTCGGATTTCCGCTCCGCGCTGAGTTTAAGCAAAGTCACGGCATAAGCTATTATGTTCAAAGGCTAGTGTGGGAAAATAATTAATATTAAGTAAATACAAGGTTGCGTGCGGTGCGGTACAGCAAAAACTTTACTAACAACCAGATTTCGGTGTGGAATAAACACCTTGCAGTTAGTTTAATTAACTAATTAACTAGCTGTGTTTGAAACTACGCGTTAGATATACGTTTAAGTAGTCTAGAAAATAACTAAATTTCAGTATTAACTGATTGCTTTTAACTGATAAAAAATGAATATGTATGATCTGTATTCAGTTTGAATTTTCAGGTTGAACCCCAAAATCTGATTCGGTTTAAAGCTAAAAAAATATGAGGTTATGGGGTATTGGGGTTTTAGCTTGTACTTTTGTTGAATGAAAATTTTATAAAATTATCTAAGGCAGAGGTCTCTTGGGAATTGAGTATTTATTATAATAAAGCCCATAAACTGTGCGATTTGGTTTATGCGATGACGTAAGTTGACAAACGCAAGGATTTATGGTTAAAATTCGTGTGAAGTTTTGCTGACATGCTCTCATATGTATGCCAATAAGATATCATGGAAGCGCCCTAATCTTATAACAACATACTTTCACAATCATATGAAATATCACATCAAAGTTCCACCGATACTTAAATATTTTCTCATTACTGAAATTATGAATACTTGCAATCCAATATCAAGTCAACATTTTATCGCCGACTTTATTAAGCACATCAAAGGAAATCTGGCAACTTCGTTATTCATAGTAGCCTAATCTGTCCTTGAGTTCTTTTACTGCTCTTAAACAAAAACCGAGTACCAATAGATATTATACGACTCAATAAATCTTTGCTAATTTACTGTAATAATAAAACCGGTCGTTGGAATCCTCGCGCTGAATTAAGTACCTGTAACAAACAAAGTCGTAAATGTGTGAGGATTCTCATAGATAGTAAAACTATATGCTTAGGATAGAGGAACATTTTAATCTCCGGTAAGTACCCATTACTAGCTCAGACTATACACATACACAATTATTTAGAAACTAGTAGAGTGGTCACGGCTTCGTTCGTGTGAAGATTTTTCCAAATTACGTTCGCTTAAACCCCTTTGCGCAGCCTTTCTGTTTTTTTAACTTAGATAGACATTCGTATGGCCGTTTTTGCCTGTAGTGTCACTGATTATTTCTTGATCATTCTGTATTAGGTCAGTGACTAGGTTGATGTATGGTGACCCTGAAAAGGGCCTACGACCGTTCGGTGAAAGAAATAATCAGTGTAGTGAAAGGACTAAAGTTTGCCTTACTTGCGAAACCTCGTGAGGAAACTGGCATGACCTAGAACCTAGAAATTTGAAGTCATGACATGTACTTGAATGGAAAAATAAGTGACACGACAAGAAAAAGATTTATCAATATTGTCTGTTGCTAGATGAAGTAATCTGTGTGTTATACGCAGGCACAAAAGACAATGAAAATGAAAAAAAAAACAGTCTAAAAACCTAGTTTTATCATTCAAAACACGTTGGCCGTTCAACTTGGCGCAAGATTGAAGAGAGTCAAAATTTCCTTTCATAAATAATGAAAGGGATGTATTGAAAGTCAGAGTAAAGTTAAGTATTTTCAAAGCGGCCATTGAAAAACACCTTTTCGCGAACTCCCCAAGAAACGTGGAAGCTCTCAGGGCACTTAAACCTTTTGGAGAAAACTTGTAAATTATATTAAGAGGCTCCATGTGAACTACATCACCTGTCTTCGACTTGTGGATAGAATAAACATGGAGATTAAAGGAATACCAAGTTGTGGTACCTACCTTCAAGTTTTTGAGGAATATAAAAAGAAATATCTATTTAATTTTTCGACGACCTCGGTGTAGTAGCGGGCGAGTAGCCGCCTGCAAGGGGTGCGGGTTCGATTCTCGCTGCGGGACAAATGTTTGAATGATCTGAATCGCCCTCCAAGTTTCAAGTCCCTACGATTAACGGTTGAGGCTGTGCGTTGATCCGTCAGTCAGTCATTCAAGACAATGCATTTTATAACAATAGATTGATGATACGGTTATCACCACCGCAATCTACGGTGGCCGTTCCATCGTTTGCAGTTCATTTTTCCTGCGTAATCAATGTAATCATGTCAGACGGATGACGAACGCGTCGGCAACGCTTTAGAACGATGAGCTTACGCGGTTACAACGCGTATGTTCACCGTTTCACCGCCTGCAAAAAACGGTTCAGGACGTTCGTGTGACATGCACGGAGCGTACTCAGACCTGCAAAATATTCTGATCGTGCATTCGCAGTTGATCCGGTCATAGCACGCTACGCTACGGTAGGTGACGGAACGTTATCGTAGGCATCGTTTTTTTTTTTTTCTGATACGGCTTCTTACATTGTATGGTCCGAAGTAGTGGGTAAATCCTTGAGAATTACTATAACATGCCGAATCCTTGAGAATTATATAAACGGCTCTTGAGATTGCTTCGAAAGTTTTCATGACGCTGACGTCACTAAGATCAACTTATCTCATTACATAAACATTTTAAATGCCAACTTGCTGCGAAACGAAACTTTTACTCTTTTTCGTCGCAAATACAAATTAGTTTATCCATAAAAAGTTTTCTTTTTGGTTTTTAAGTTGTTTGTACACGAAACTAAATAAATAAGAAAATGGCTGGGAATTTCTGTTTGTAAAACATTAACATCGTTTGACGTTGCTTGTATAAAAAGTAAAATTAAAATACATTCTTATTTGAGAACTTAAATAAAAACCAGCTTTATCAAAGTGATAACAATTATTTACAGATCATGCAAAAATTTGTCGCGCAGTAGGAATCGAACTCGATCCCCTTGCATCTCAGACGCCATCGAGGTCGTCAAACGACTCGTATGTTGTGCAAGAAAACTTCAAATAATGTCAAAGTTGTTGCGTGAAGTCGTTAGATGGAAAAGGCTTAAGACCATTCGTCATGGCACTCTATCGCCTATGTGAGCAGTGTGTTCGTCATGGCACTCTATGGGGAAGGCCTATGTAGGCAGTGGACTTCTAACAGGCTGATGATACAAATACTAACGAAGACTGAGAAACCGATTGACTAAGAAAGAACCAAAAACACAGCAAACGAACAAGCGCTTAGCATTGCCTTTGAAAATATCAAAACACCATTCCATTAATAAGCTCAAAGTGATTAGTATAGTTACAACTTCGCAAACAGAGAAACCAACATAAAGCCGAGTACACACTGGGCTAATCCGCGCCCGGTTTGTAAGTTGTAATGCGCCCCGCGCGCTGAAAAGTTGAGCTCAGTGATCCCCCCCTTGATATTAAACCGGTTTAGTGCGGTTTATACTGACTTTATTATATTAACGCGTCGACGATTCTCTGTAGGCTGTTTAGACGAAGACAGCAAGCTAAATAATCTCGTGTGCTGAAAGTACAAGTTTGTACAAGAGTTTGTAAGATACCTTTTTCATAATAATTCGTTTGTAAATTATCTAATGCATTTTAGTGCTAAGATTATGTGAACTTTATAACTCGGACCACTCATTCTATTTAATAAAACACAACGCAGGTCGTGTTTTGGGTGTCCTATTAAACTGTTTCCCTGGGAAATGTCTCCCCAAATACCTAATACATTATATTACTCCTCAGGTATTTTGAAAATCTAAGTTTGAAGATCACTTGGAGCTTATCCTCAAATAACACAGGTGTGATTTTTTTTTAAATTAATTTTCGTTTATTCTGATGACTATCTCCGTGTGAAAGAACCTAAATATCGTCGTTTCACGGAATTCAGTGCCTTAATTAGCTAGCTGCCGCGATATAAATGGCAAAGGTGAGAGACAGCTGGTCTGGGTATAAAGTGAACAGATTAAACTTCACAATAGATGCAGGTGGCAATATTTTTATATAAACATAGTAGTTAATAACCATACGAATATTATAAAAGTGAAAGTTTATGGTTCAATCACGCCGTAACAGCTCAAACCGATTACTATGTTTGGAATAGATAGAGTTCTTTGCCTAGAATAGCATATTATGTTACTTTTATCTACATAGATAACATATAAACGAAGCTGCTGGTGCATTGTATATAGAATGAGTAGGTATAACTTATGAAAGAAAATAAATATTAAGTATTTTCGTATAAAAAAGTCTAACGTTTATTATACCCGTAACTCGTTGATTTCGATACGAAAAAGTGAATGATATTTGTGGAAAAGATACGCCGAAAATTCCCTATAAAGTACTCGTATCATAACTTAAATAAAGTAGAATGATTCCAACATCTTAAAGAAAATAAATATTTAGTAGGTACCTATCTTAGAAAAAAAAAACCTATGTTTTATGATGCCTGTTACGAGTACCTACACGTTGACGATGATACGAAAAAGTGAGTGATATATCAAGAAAAAATACGCCAAAAAGTACCTTAAAAGTACTCATACCTCAACTGAAATAAAGTTATTATTCTAAAAGCAAGTCACACTAAAAAGATTATTCAGACAAGAAATAAAAGGATAGTCAAAGAAAAATTATTTCATTACATCAATCGTCGCGACATGGCCGGACATAAAGAATCCCTACAAATTGGAACGGAGGCGAACCCGCGACCCGTCGCTCAATAAAGGGTTCCGAATGTGTTTATCGCGATTTGGTACTCGTTTGCTTGAGGTGGGTACTGACTGGGGTAACTCGAATTAACCGGAAACAAAACAAAACAAGAGTGGTCGGAAATTCTGTTCATGTTATACATGCCTACATCAATAATTTTGTTATTTACAGGGTCATTCCATAGCATTGGATCAAAAATAGAGTCAAGGAAGAAACTTTGATAAGAGACGCACCTATTAGGCTGGCAGAAGAGAAAGGAGTATTCCCAGCCACTGCTGGGATTAGGAATTTCAGCCTGGTATCACCGTGATACCGGGCTGTAATGATGATGCTGATTAACGATTCGGAAAAACTGAAAAAGAAAAAGTACTATATTTAGTAGCGAGTAGACCAATATCAATTTCCTCCGTGGCGGTGGTGGTTCCGGCTGAAGAATTGGCCCCTCCATATCTCCTACCCGTGGGTGCCATAAAAGGCAACTTAGGGTTTTCCCTAACGCTCCGAGTTAGATTCGGCGGTTGATCTCTTTGTCGAAGCTAGTTGAAGTGGACCTGACAAACCAGTAGGTACTACTTGTATGAATCTTTATATAAGCAGAATTATAGTTCAACATGATGAAACTTCAGTGTACCGACGCCTTTACCCGGCAGACCCGTGTCTACATCAAGCGAGCTGACGGGTCGTGACGAGAGCAACAAAACAAACTGATTATTTTATCTAGATTTCAATTGAAGCTTACGTGTTGGGCCAAGTTATAAGTTGCTATTATATTTAGGGTAGTTTTGTGACTGAATGTAGTAAACTAACTAATATAGCTAGGCATCTGCTTGGACTAAGTAAACTGTGTTTTGCGTCATTCTGTCTAAATAAAACATGGTCTTCCTGTATTCGGATCTATGAATACAGGACCTTTGACCGTCGGTGAAAGAATCAGAGTAGCGAAAGGATTAAAGCGCGCCTCTAAGAGGCTCCTTTCCTTTCCTATACAAAACTGCTTATTTCTACTTGCAAGGATAATCTAGTTTGTGTAACCTTTTCATTGGACCTAAGATTCCGAAACATACCTAGAAATTCAACACAAAAATATATATATATATATTTTAATAAAAATAAAAATAAAATATTTCTAAATATTCCGGACATTATATATATCTCATTCACAAAAGGAATGATTAGGCTCATAAATTCAATTTCCTGAGGAATAACAGCCAGTAAAATAGAATCTTCACAATGCGGAGTAAAATTCGAAAGTACCTAAACCTCATTCAAAGAGCCGACCCCTATACAAACACAACCCTCACCGCGCTATGAACAAAAGTAAAGACATTTGTGCTCAACTTATCCGCGCCTCATAGGCTAAATGAAAGCGACAAAATATGCGTGAAATTAGGTTTGTTTCACGTCTCGAATCACCTAAGAAGTTCGCGCGACTCAATTAGCGAGCGCGCTTCTATATGCTCAAATACGCCCCCGAGCGAACACAGCCGGGTGATAAGAAAAGGGGAAAGGTTCCGGGTCGTAGTGCCAGCGGGTGGCTTATAGGAAGCCTATTTCTGGCATCACGGAAGACCAGCAGCGTTATAATAGCGTTCCTAAACCGTAAATGAATGAATGACGACAGTTTTTGCTGTTCAATGAACGAATGATTATGTATCTATCATGTAGACGGTGTGTGCCGCAAAATAAAAATTCTTATTATTTTTTTCTATTGGGCTTAGACACGAAGAACAGGTGGAAATTATAGGTTAAGTCGATTTAAAATGATTCTTATTGTGAGGTTTTCGTCCACGGTGCCACAGCTATACCTATGCACTCGGATGTTATTTTTGTCTATTCTTCCTAGACAACTCGTTGTCTAGGATGCATAAATTATCATCATCATCATTTCAGCCGTAGGACGTCTACTGGTTAACTTGACCTCCCAATAGATTTACAGCGCGGCCTGCACCAAAACCAACATTTGGAGGGATTTGCCCATACTCGCCACGCTGGGCATGCGGGCAAGTATGGGCAAATCTCAAGTACGGGCAAATCTGGGTATATATACTAGCAAACAAAACACTGCGTATGCTCCAATGCCGATCCAATAGACGCACTCCACTTGTAGACAGTAAGACCACACCTTACCGAGGTAAGCTCGTGTCGCCCAAGGGAATTTTAAAGCGTGTGTGTGCTAGGTACCTAATCCGCCACGGCGCATTCTGTTTCAAGTTAAATTAAGAAACTGAGTGTTTCAGGCTTATTTGTCTATTAGTTGAGTGACAAAAAAGTGCATTACTAGCATGGTGAGTATGGGCAAATTCCTCTCACGTGATGGAAGTCGCTCTGGAAATCGGTGGGGGAGGCCTATGTTCAGCACAGTGGACATCCATACACATAAGATAAGCTAAAATGATGATGAGTCCATTTTCATTTCATAACCATGTCCTTTTTTAATCCTGCCAAGAACTTTCAATGGAAGTTATGGCGGTCAGAGTTATAAACATAAAAACGTTAAATGAAAGAGTTACACGAGAACTTCAATGAGACAAAAGCTCATAAAATATGGATAACGCGTTAAAATGCAAGGCACCATAAAAACATTGCAAGTAACAAAAAACACTCAGACGTATTGTTGTTACTCGTCTAAAAATGAAAATTAAAAGTGGTGGATCGGGAGACACACAACACAAATAAAGACGGTCAAGTGCGAGGACTCGCATCCTGAGGGTTCCCTACCGTTTTCTACCACTACACGGGGTTATTGGTACACAAAATCTAGATCCCAAGTGTGGGAAAAGACAATAAATATTTTTTCGGTCGTTCAAGTAGTTTACTGTATCATATTGACAAACATAGACAAACAAGGTTTGAAATTACTGATTTTTGGATATTTTCCTTTAGTTGTGCCAAACATTGAAGGTTTACATGATGGAGATCTTTATAATAAAAAAATAAAAATAAGCGGCAAAAGCGATGAAGGGTTCCATTTTTCTAAAAAGACGGAACCCTAAATATAGGAACGAAGAGGACCGGCTCGCACCACGGATCAGCAACGTCCGGTCCCAATGAGCACGATTGATCTCGTTCATCCGATACTTCGATAACGATCGTGCTGGACCAATCGGTACATAGGACGATGTACCAACAGGAAACCAATGGTGTGCCTACCATCGTTTCATTTTTAAGAGTTTTGGTATAACAACTTTCTTCTGAATTGTGGTTGGCAATACAACTGGCTTCATATTAGTGTCACGACTCACGGGATTGAATATTGTAATTTTACTAATCTTAACCAATTAGCTTCCAATACGTGAACACAAAGTTAAACTATTTTTTTTTTGTTTTAAATGTTCCGTCTCGTTGATTGGTCAAAATGTTGTTAAATATACCTTGACTTTATTGACAAGAGCTGCAAAATAAATGGTGTAATTTTGCGTCCCCTACTCAAATGGTTCACAGTCCAAACCTATCAATGCTCCTCTGGCATTTTAAGCTGCAGTTTTCTAGAAAGCGGAAATCGTCTAGCCAACTTACATTATATGATGGATTCGGATTTACTCGGAATACTACCTGGATAGGAAGTAGCCTATAGATATCCTTTCACAGGGCGCTATCTTTATCAAATTCAAATTTTATCAAAATCAGCTCAGGTAACAAACAGACAGAGAAATACCTAGAGTGACGACGAGTTACTTTAATATTTACTACTAGCTTCTGCCAGTGGCTTCGCTTGAGTGGCACCCGGTTAAATAGGAGCCATACATTATTTCAGCCTGTTTTCTATACTACATCCCTTTCATTCCAATCTGTTGGTGGTATTTTCACATCCTCACGTCTTTACAAACTTTCGCATTTATAATATTAGTAGGATTTGGTACTTCCTACTAATATTACTATGAAGAACGCGGTTATCAAGTTTTTTTTTCTATGTATTTACAACTTACGTTATCTCCGCTATATTACAGCCATTACATCACTGAAGCCATCTCAGGAAACCGTAGCATAACGAAACAGGTACTCTGTCAAGGGATTACGGGAAAATATTCGATTCTGTATGTAAATAACATTCCTCTGAGCTGAATTGTGATTGATTACAATGGATATTGAAATTGCGATGCATATTTGTCGAATTAAAGAGGCATGATTATTAAACTCTACAAGGCACTTTGAAATTATGAATCGTCACCTTAAATTATGGCCGTAACCACGACTTAAAGTCGAATGTAGAGTCCTTACTGCGTTGTAAATAATTTATTATTGAGTATTTCAGACTTCTTGAAATGGGATCGAATGTAATTCCAATATCGTTTTTGATCATAAAAGTAAACTACCCATTCGGATAACCTATTCTGTTGGAAATAATCACATTATCCACTGGATAATAGAAGAAATAAAATTGATTTCTATTTAGTCTAGCCTGTCAGACGTCTCAAATTCGTTTATGCGATCTAATATACCCAAATTGTTTATGAAAAAAGTTGATATGTCTACTAAATGTATCTCGATCAAAATTCCGTGTGCTCGATAATAAATGCGCATTTTTGTATAAATATGTGAAAATTGAAAATTGTAAAATTCCTACATTCATCCTACATTCATTCCTACATTAGTTTCCAAAGGAGAAGGAAGGAGGAGGAAGGAAGGAGAAAAAAAATGTGTCAGCCAGTTCCGCACTTATTGAGCATTTATGTTTTCTTTGGATAAGGCCAACCAGGCAATAGAGTATATTATGCTATGAATGCCTAATCACTCTACTTCAGGTACTAAACCGCGAGTCAAAGTTTCCCGCGAGTAAAAGTTGCCATCTGACGTATATAAATCATGTACATAGAATATTAATGATCTTGGTTTTTATGGCCAAGACAAAACTAAAACAAACCAGAATTTTATATCGGCAAACAAAGTTATTACCCAAGTATTTACAATTGAGCCCTATGAAAGTTTATTACAAGCCGAAACCAGCGATAGCCTAATAAAAACTATGTCCAAAGTGGGACAGATCAAAAGTTTGATTAACATCAAAATTGCTTGTTCCAAAACTGCGGGACGAAACTTATTACGGCTATAATTCTCGGGTCATAAACTAAGGGGACGTAAGGTGGTATTCCATTCGAGCGACTGCGGCGTGAGTCTTCATTATTGAAACCCGTAGCTAACTTAATTTTCTCCTTGTAGTCTAGAGTTTTTCACAAAATGCTGCAGTCGCAGAACCGGCAACCATTAGGAAATTTGGGGGAGGTATATGTCCAGAAATGGACGTCTGATGATGATAATGATCGCAGTCGCATGCAACAGAACGGGACCTTAAAAACGTTATCTAATTAGTATCAGAGGCGACGCGTTGCCACATAGCTGCAAAGGCGACGCAGATCCGCGTCCCGAACGTACGTGACAACATTTGTATGGCAACGTTTGCGGGACAACGTCTGCGGGATCGGCGGGACTTGCGGTGACGTGACGAGCGAGATTTCAGAGGCATGTCATAAGCGTGACGAATGATATGATCTTAACTGATGCTTGAGTCCCTGAAGATAGTTTTTCATGCTTGGGCGCGAGAAACAAGAGTAAATTCGCGGGTGCCTTAGTGATAAAAAGCTGTATTGACTTACTGGGAGGTTCGCCGACTTTCAATCCGAAGGTCGTGGGTTCAAACCCGGAATTGCTACAATGAGTTATTCTGGTTGAAAAATTTAAGTGGGCATTAACACTTGCTTAAAACGGCGAAGGATAACACGGATAACAAAAAGTTTTAACACGGCTTGAAACTAAAGAAACTAATAGAAGGATTATGCCTATCAGCGTAGTTGAACTGTAATGTTGAAAACGACCAAAAGAAGTAAAATCAAGAGCTTCAACGATAAAAAAAAAAGTTGACAAAACTTCTTACTTTGAAACTTGCCTTATGTCTAAAGAGGTATTAAACACTAATTTCCTCCGAAGAAAGACTAAGAACTTAATAAAGCAGAGTTTGAGAGGATGAAAGGATTTGAACTAATTAATCTTTTGTACACTCATTATACCCCATCGGCCACAGTTTCAAGCATAGTTAGTATGCAGCTGGTGACAGATGGAGTAACAGTTGGTACCGCATGGCGCACAGATTGAATACTAGTTAGTATAGTATTGGGAGTTGGATCGTAATTTTAATACTCGGAACGTAAATAAGGACATTTTGTTTATTTGTGCGAGTTTTAGTACGTTTGGAGCTTTGGTAAAGTGGAACATAAAGATTGAGGCAGTGATACTCTTCAAATCCTTTTGACGAGTGGGAAATTACTTACTGTGTTTGAATTTGGTATACCTAATTTAGATGGTTTTAGGTGTATGTATTTCAAAACACTGGTTCTTTTGCCACCATGCTCCTCCACTTTTAAAGGGTGATGGTTGTACCATCTATATTTTTAATACTGTAGCAACATTTTGAAAATTATGTATTTTATACATCTTAGTGCAGGCTACTGTACCAACGAGTAAATCAACAAATTATAAAAAAACTTGATGTACAATACATAAATATCTAATAGCTTTTTACGTACAAAATAAATCTGTTAAGCGCGCATTAATCCTTTTACCTGAAATTCCTTATCATGTATGAGGATTTGCCCGTACTCACCACGCTGGTCATGCGGGTTGGCGAGCGCAGTAAGAGCTATAGTTGTTAAAATTAGGGACGCTGCAGTCCATCCCCTAGCTTTCTTCCCTTAGTCGCCTCTATCTACCTATCCGCGGATAGGTAGATATGAAGGGGCCTATTCTTCAGCCGGGGCCACCACGGCCAACTGATTTTATACTATTCAACAAATCCTCAATTAATTTACCCGTCCGGATAATAACAACCCGCCGCGCGGCGGTTTGTAATCCCTGGCGGATGACAAATTTACAAAATTTACTCAAATTACCCCACTTTCAGAATTTAGGGTAAAGTGCTAATTACTGGGAGAACGTGACTGACCAGTTTCGTTGAAGTGAGATTAATGGTTTACGTTTCTGGTGACCGACACAGATATTTTACGATCCTCGGCTATTTATAATTGAAAAGATTTCAATTTAAACTTGTATGTAGCTTAATCAAATCAATATAATATTAAAATTTATCTAAGAAACAAAGTCCTGACTGACTGCTTGTCTGAATGACATATAGACAATACTCAACCTAAACCGATGGTCATAGAGACTTTTTTAGTTGAGCCATTATAAAGATCGGTATTCAGAAAGCTCAACTTTATCTTGTGTATTTTGTAGTAGATTAAATAATTTAATAATAAGTCTGATAGAAGACAAATTTCAAGCTCACCTTGATGCTTACTTCGTTACACAGATTTCATTTAATTTATAAAGTTTATGAGAATTTTAATAAGCCTTCCAAATATCAAACATTTCAGACAAGATGACGTCTTTCGTTATCAGAGTAATATTAAAGTACAGAGCGTAAAAGTTTAGACAAAAGCATCTAAAAGGACGACAAGTATTATACACGAGGATGTCGTTAAATAATTATGTATTCCTCGCATAATACGTAATCGTAAATTAGAAGACATTTGAAAAGTTTGTGTTTTATTTACCTACACATTATTTTGTCCTTTATTATAACACACAGCTTCAAGACTTCGCATCTTTTTGGTTAGGGCCGTCGCACAAAATACAGACTCAAACACCAACTTTACTTAAAATAATGTGTCTTGTATCGTGTATCCACATTTTTACAAAAAGTTAAAGTATCACTGTATGTATGTACCACGTGCTGCCTACGCGTTAATTATATTGAAAAATAGCCTGAACTTAACAAAATAAGTTCACATTAAAATGTGAACAAAATAAGTTCACATTTTAATGCTTTACCCGAGTTGGTGTTGAGTCGATATGGTGTGCGAGGAACATAAAGCGAATAAGTTTTATCCCTAGATTCTGATCCAAGATCCAAGTCAGTCGCTTTCATTCGGGACGATTTCCGCTTTTACATTTAAGAAGTGGTTGTTTGATACGCTGTATATTATTTTCACTCTCTCGCTTTTTCCCCTTGATCTCACCCATCTTAGGGGCCACTAAAATGGATTAACGAGTCCATTTACTCTGTTTAAAAGTTGCCTAACTGCCTGTGAATGTGAAAAGTCTGCTACTAAAAAATTATACATTTTCGAAAGCGAACATAAAGTGCCTGAAAATGTGCCCTCCAATGGAATGGGCTGGTGCGATTAATTTGAGTTTCGATCTTCAATGTTCAACTTTTTGTCTTGAAAAAAAGCTTAATTATGCCCTACTTTTTTGGTTTTCGAGTGTGATATCAATGATACAATGAGTCTTATGCAGAGAGTTATACTCGGAGTTTCACTGCGTGATAAAACCAGAATTGAAGAAATCCCTAGAAGAACCAAGGTCACCAACATAGCTCTTAGAATTAACAAGTTGAAATTGCAGTGGGCAGGCCATATAGCTCGTAGAACCGATAACCATTGAGGAATCACATTTGTTACAGCATATTCTGCAGATTTCAAACGTTATTCCACACATTCGATAGACGTAAACATCGCTGCCGTTTCTCACCTCAATTTCCATCTTTTACATGAATTCGATAACGTCTGGCGCGGCTCCAAGCCATCCCCCACTCTAGGGTTTGGTTCGAATCTTTGTTTCTACGTCATAAACCTGTCCCGGGGAAATTATGTAAGCGAGCTTGGCTATGGGTATTGTGATCAGGCGGGGCGAGCACTCACGTGGTTATATTTTTTAGCACCTTCTGAACGCTAGATGCTAATTTGAGAATAATATTCCGCTACGGAGTCCGCGTGATGTGACAAACTGCTTAAAACGCAGATACCGCAGAGCCTCAAGACGAAAGTCAATGCTTGTTGCCTGTGATGACATAATATGGTACCAAGACTTGGTTGCTAACTATTGGCCTCTTCGGCTAACGAATTTTATCCCCAAGAATTTCATCCTCTCAGATCTCCAGGCGCTCAGATCCTGGGAGATATCTTAGGGACCCTTAGATTTGTCGTGTAGTTACGTGTAGTATGTACTCGTGTGCTTAATAATATGAAGATTATTTGTTATAAAGGTGATAAAAGAGACATTTTTTTTATATAAAGTGCGAGAGTATTATAAAGTCATAGTTTGAATACCATATTTGGGTAGGACTCAAGCACATAATCTGTAATTTCCAGTACCGATTTTAAATTACGACTAAGATATTTAAATCTTTCAAAAAAAACCACCAGTAGTTTAACCTCTCGAACGCGCATCGCCCTCATCTAATGACGGACTTACTCGAACTTTTTACAAAGCCGAAGACCACTTTAACATGAATCCATATTCATGAGGCCTCCCCAACACAGCGTTTTATTCAATTAATTCCTGATATCGACTACGGTGTGCTCGATCTTATCTGAACCACTCTGCTTCTAAAAGGACTATGAATATTGCATACCGTACTAACTTGTATATAATCTACGTTACCGCAGTAGGCGAGCTTTACCAACTAACTATTGAATAAACTATGTAAGAACAATAGTAACTGCTAAGTGATCTGTGCGAGCTAACAACTTGGAGATTTTCGTCGGACGTTGAAATGTTTGATGATTGTTAAGTTCGTTTCATCTTGATTTTCTGGAAAGAAAATTCAATTTTTTTCTAAAGATATTCAAAGATTGTAAGACCACATTTTATGTAATCATAATGTTTTTGAGAACGCGAAATCAAGATTTTTATCTTCAGGTAGCAGGTTTTTCTTGTTGGTCATTATTATACGTAGTATGGAAAAGAGCCCTTTAGGGGTGATCTTTTTGTGGAAAAGACTTGGGGGCTGGGGACAAAGTAAGTTTCTTTTCATTCTATTTATCTGTATGGATCGTCTTTATTGTATAGAAGTTATGTAAGCTCCTGATTCGTTCGATGGAATCGATATTTATTTACTTTTTCTAGGAACTTCTAAATTCCTCTTTTATGCATAAACCAGCAAATACCGTTACGTATCGCAATTATTCGATCATCATCATCATCATCAGCCTGTAGAAGTCCACTGCTGGACATAGGCCTCCCCCAAAGAGTTCCATGACGAACGGTCTTGAGCCTTCTCCATCCACCGACTTCCCGCAACCTTCACAATGTCGTCGGTCCATCGGGTGGGGGGCCTTCCAACACTGCGTCGCCCGGTTCGTGGTCGCCATTCGAGAACCTTTACTCCCCAACGGTTGTCGGTTCTGCGAGCTATATGGCCTGCCCACTGCCACTTCAACTTGCTAATTCTGAGAGCTATGTCGGTCACCTTAGTTCTTCTACGGATTTCCTCATTTCGGATCTTATCACGTAGTGAAACTCCAAGCATAGCTCTCTCCATAGCCCGTTGCGCGACTTTGAGCTTGTATATGAGGCCTATAGTTAACGACCAAGTCTCAGTGCCATAAGTCATCACTGGCAACACGCACTGATTGTAGACTTTCGTCTTGAGGCTCTGCGGTATCTGCGACGAAAAGATATGACGAAGTTTCCCAAACGCTGCCCATCCGAGTTGGATTCGTCGGCTGACCTCTTTGTCGAAGTTGGACCTACCTAGTTGAATCGTCTGACCCAAATAGACATAGTGGTCTACAACTTGAATGGTATCGTTCCCAACTTGTACCGGCATGGGTGCAACATGAGCATTGGACATGATATTAGTCTTGCCCATGTTCATTTTAAGACCCACCTGTTGAGAAACGTTACTGAGGTCTCTGAGCATTGCGCCAAGGTCCTCCAACGATTCTGCCATTATGACTATATCATCGGCGAATCGAAGGTGAGTGATGTATTCGCCATTGATGTTGATGCCATGTCCTTCCCAGTGCAGAAGCTTAAAAACATCCTCCAATGCAGAGGTGAACAGTTTCGGGGAAATTACGTCTCCCTGTCTCACCCCTTTTTGCAATTGGATAGGATTTGTGCTCTGGTCCTGGAGTCGGATAGACATGGTGGCCTTGCTGTACAAACACTTCAACACTTCGATATACCGGTAGTCAATCTGGCACCGCTGTAGTGACCGTAGCACTGCCCAGGTCTCGACTGAATCGAAGGCTTTCTCGTAGTCCACAAACGCTAGACACAATGGCCGATTATACTCTTCGGTCTTCTGTATAATCTGCCGGAGCGTGTGGATGTGGTCTACGGTACTAAAGCCTTTGCGGAACCCGGCTTGTTCGGGAGGCTGGAAGTCGTCAAACCTACGGGCGAGCCGGTTAGTGACAACTCTCGAAAGCAGCTTATAGACATGACTATTATTCGATAGCACTCATTAAATAAGGAGTTATAGAAAAAGTAAGTGACCGCGTTTCCGACGCGGCGGTTAGCAATAAACACAGAGAAGGCTCAAAACCGTTCGTCACGGCACTCTTTGGGGGAGGCCCATGTTCAGCTGTGGAATTTATCAGGCTGATGATGATGACCGAGCGACGCAGTGTTGGAAGGCCCCCCACCCGATGGACCGATGACATTGTAAAGGTTGCGGGAATTCGGTGGATGGAAAAGGCTCTAGACCGTTCGTCGTGGAACTCTTTGGGGGAGGCCTTTGTCCAGCATTGGACTTCTACAAGTTGTTGATGATGAAGAAGAAGATCACGTAAACTTGCGATAATCACACAGTCACGTTCTATTAGGACGACGCTAAGCCAAGCTACCGAGCGATGAAATCAGGCCACTAACTTGTCGCGTGCGCACAAATTACAATTAGGGTGAGTGGCGTCCTCAGATGCTCACCGCTCGCGTTTAATGGCCCGACCAATTACAGTGATAGGCGGCGGCATATACATGTCACTTTTCAGTATTCAGATAGTTGACGGTGAATAAGTGATAAATCTTTTAAGGAAGATATGGAGGGGCCTAGGCCCCTCCATATCTTCCTATCCAACTAAGGGATGGGCAGCAGCGTTCTTCACTTTAACGATAGCTCTAACTGCGCTCGCCAACCCGCATGCCCAGCGTGGCGACTATGGGCAAATCCAACTAAAATAAGGAATTTGCTCTGTCTGTGGGGGAGGCCATGTTCAGCAGTAGACGACTGGACGTCTTACGACTAAAATGATGATGATGACTAGGACTGACCCGGGTGGAGAAATCACCGGCTGGATGAAATTTATTTTGCGACACCGGGGCCAGGCTACTGTATTTAAGGAGCCACAAAATCTTTTTCTTTTTTTTGAAACTTCTTGGTTAATAAATAAAAAAATAAATATTCCTATCACACACGGTCAATTGATCCCAAACTAGGCATAGCCTGTACTATGGGTACCTGAGACTGATATACATAATAGATACATATTTAACACCCAGACACAGAACAAACATTTGTATTCATCACACAAATGTTTGTCCAGCGCGGGAATCGAACCCGCGACCTCTAGCGCAGAAGGCAGAGTTACTACCAACTGAGCTATGAGGCCAGTCAATAATAGCTTGATAAGTAGCATGTCATGTTCCCCAAAAAGACTATGATTGATGTGGACTTGTAGACTTACCTACGCATCATAGAAGCGCTTAAAGAGGCATCATTCAAACTTCAATATTCATTTATAACATTGAAATCTCATAAATTATATTGATAGTCTAGACTAGAATTTAGTTGAATTTACGCCTATAGTTTGTAGCTAAGTATTCATTTATAACATTGAAATCTCATGAATTATATTGATAGTCTAGACTAGAATTTAGTTGAATTTACGCCTATAGTTTGTAGCTAAGTCTATCACATACAGGTAAGAAACCACAGCATGGTATTTTTTTTAACGATCTTTTTTTTAATTTTATTGATGATCGATCGGAATCGACTTAGGATTCACTATTTAAAAATTAAAACAAGACTTGGTCGCTAACTATTGACCTCACACAAAGCTCTAAGTTGCACAACGGGCTATGGAGAAAGCCAGGGAAAGCTATATCGCCCTCAAGAATTATCATTATGGCACTCTTTGGGGAGGCCAGCAGTGTATTTACTGTTGCGTGGTTTTTTTAAATGTTAACGCTGCTGAGCGGGTAAACAAAAATGAATGTAGGTACTATAGTTCAACAGGGATCTGAACAGAATAGAAAAACAGAACTAAAACATAATTTATTTTTAAAACTGGCTTTAAATAGCTTACATAATAGGCTAGATAGTTTTAAAACTCTGTACCAATACCAAAGAAATTCCTCACTAAATTAATGCAATTTTTATAAAGGAAGCCCAAATATAGAAGTTTGGGAATTGATTGATTCCATTCCAAAAGCAAGTGACAAATGGCTGAAAAAGTTTCCGTTTAACGCTCAATTGAAGTTTGAAACTGGATCTCAAAGATATTCAATTAGAAAATTTATTGTAATTGACACCCCGAGCCGGGCCGATGAATATGCAATCGGGAATTGAATGTTGAAAGGTATTATGTTAAGTCTTTGTCTAATTCACCGTGAGAGGTCAAGGCAGTTGAGTAGTCTGTTAAAATAACTTTGCTTTCTTTATACTGAGAATTACGGAGGAAAAGTAGAATCAGCAATGTAAATGAAAACAAATTATTTAAAAAACAGAACTCTACTGCAAAATAATTCTGAAAAGAGTTAAACAAGCTTTGAAAATAATAATTTAAAAGGTTGTTTATCTCCTGTAAGTTCAAGGAATACGATTCGTACAAAAGTTTTCATCCCTACTCACCCCTAAACCTTCACGCACTTAAGGGCAGCATTTCTAAAAATTCCTTACTTATTGCATCAAAGTCAAAAAGTCAAAAGGCATTTTTAGATAAACATGTGTTTTGGAACTACCAACAAAAAACAGAGTAGTATGTATATTTTGTACCTATGTTTATTTTTGTGAATGACTCTTTATACTTTCCCAGCTGGGAACCAGTGACAACAATAGCATAAAACCACCAAAAACAAACGAAAAGTTTCTAAATTATCATTTCGAGACCCTTGTGGACCTCGAAAACTTATCGTGTAGTGCGTTACGGGACTCTGGAGATATAACCTTTTATAATAATAAATTCATTAAAGTAAATCCATGGTATTGCTAGTTTAACATAAAGCGTTGTAAACTTTACCACGTGGACTTAAGGTTCTATATCGTTCGCATCAAATCGGAGATATATATGTGTATGTGCTAGAGTATAGACGGGAATCGTTTAGTTTTGTCACTTGGAAAATGTGCTCACTTTTGCTGCAATTTGGTTACATTATCGTTTGCGTGCTTTACACAGAATCATTCAGTCTTGCGGAGTGACTTTATGTGCAAAGGAGCCAACAACAACAAATAATTGTTCCATTAAATAAAGATTCTGAGAAAAAGTGTCTTAACAGACAAACAGACAACAAAGTGATCCTATAGAGGTTCCGTTTTTCCAAATTAGGTACGGAACCCTACAAAGGATCATTATGAAACGGATTTTATTTGATATTCAAGAAATATTGCGTGCCGTTTGGACACGGCTTTGGTAGGGTTTGCTACAAAAAAGTTTTAGGTATCGTCTGTGTATTGATCGCGTCAACATTTTGATTCAACCAATTGTTCCTATCCAAACAGTATCAATAGCTATGTTCAATGAATATTGACATTTCTCGTTATCTATTAGACGGCGCAAACATCATCCAAGCGAAAAGACGACCGCACACGACACAAGGGTTTATCTTAAGGCCGGTTTAAACCAAACGAGCATAGAGCTGGAGCTTAGAACAAGAGCATTATTTCTCATGCTTTTTCACTATTTCTTTCTTTGTGAATACAGACAAAACAACGAAAGAATGCTCTACGTCTGATCATACTAAAATAATTTGATAGAGTGGGGATAAAATGAGCATACGCTCGTCTGATGTAAATCGGCCTTTAGACGGAGAATACACAACATAACAGGCACACCAGTATGTCTACGCTGTAGGCATTCGTAGACTAGGGTCTACGAGTGTCTACGGCGTAGGCACAGGTATGAACGACCCATAAAGAACGCTAGACTTACAGCCATATAATAAATAGGTACTAAGGTGATTCATAATGTGTATACTATCTCGAATGAAACTAATTCTATCAACAAAAAGAAAGAATTTTAGCATTTTTTTAATAAATAAATTTTTTACACGAACTTTTACAAATTATCTGTTTTCTATATTCTTATCATCTTTATAACTACGGTTTATTCATTGAAAATATTAAAATTCTAAATGACGTAGATTGCCAATTGGGTGTAGTATAAGTATCTTTCGGGATTTTATACATTTACGCAGTTATTAAGAAACTGGGTTTACGAGGTCAACTAACTCTGGTTTTGTGACATGTCATTTCATGCGTTTGACAATACGACATAAATCAACTGTATGAAATAACACGTCTCAAAACCAGGGTTCAGTTAGACCTCGTCTAAACTCAGTTTCATAATAGAAGGGATTATATTATGAATTAACTTAAGGATCTGATATACCTCATTGGAAATAATTTTATCGATGCTTTTATATAGAATATCAGTGAAATCAGCATATCAAATGATACCTCCCATCTTTCAAAATATTCCTCTCGTCCGCAGGGAGAAATAAATAACTTAATATCAAAGAAGATCAAGAACAAATTTGACAACATTTTCAAGGCAACTGAGTCAGCGCTGTTGTGTATTTTGGCTCTATACTTCAAAGGTTTGTATCAAATCAGATTCCACCAGCAGAGTTAACAGAGACTGTTTACGCAAATACACATAAATAAATTATCCACTCCGCTTAACTATTCACCTAATATAGTATTTCAGCTCAGATGGTTCACTTCAGAATGGAGAGGCATCTATTGTGTCAAAATTACACGGTTGTCAGTATCACACTACTGTACCCGTCAACTTTAGGAAAATAATAATAATGATAAAATTACTCCGGACATATCACACACGGTCAGCTGATCCCAAACTAGGCATAGCCTGTACTATGGCTACCAGAGTCTGATATACATAATAGATAAATATACTACACCAGACCCAAAAAAAACATCTGTGTTAATCACACAAATGTTTGCCCAGTGCGGGAATCGAACCCCCGACCTCTTTCGCAGAAGGTAGAGTTACTACCAACTGAGCTATGAGGCCTGTATAAATGTTATCACCAGTTTCAAAAATGAATCTAAATTGTATTAGGCAAAGTTTTATAAACGTAAACTGCAAGTCTAGAAAGACCTTTAAAAAACAAAGCCTCCGAATGGATGCTTGCTCTTCGTGTCACTGATTCTTTTTTGGTCATCTTGTATTAGGTCAGTGACCAGGTTGAGCTATGGTAGACATGAAAAAGGCCGTGTCTGTGCAAGAATCAGTGTAGTGAAAGAAAGGATTAAAGTGCGCCTCTTAGAGGCTCTTTTCGTGTACATGCCGGTTTCCTCACGATGCTATTCTTCACCGTTTGGAACACAAGTAAGACGATATTTTTTTTTCAATCGAAAACCTACTTGTGTAAGACCGACTTTTGTAAGAAAACCCACGACCTGTGGATTTAGCAACACTCCACCTGAATTAAGTCTCCTTTTTTGAAGTCGTTTTAAATTTAAATCAATGCACTACAGGGACTTTCCCTTCAAGTTCATTGGATGCGAAAAGTGACCTAGCGATAACCCCGGGGTTGCGTTTAGCCCGTGACGCATCACTCCCCCTGCGACTTGCAATTAATCAAACAGCGAGCTAAGCGAGAATCGGTGTTCTATACACAATTCGTGCTTGTTTTGTGCTCTGGTATGTTGTTGTTTTGTATTCTACTCATCTTTAATAGCCATCATCATCATTTCAGCTGTTGGATGTCCATTGCTGAACATAAGCCATAGATATCGACATTTGTGTCAATATTAGAACTCTAACATAGCAGTCAAAATTTACAGTCATTCCCTAAGTAGAATAATTTAAAAAAAAATCTTGGCCAACCCAACCGCTTGACTTCCCAAAATTTATGTTCCTTTGCATTTATTAATTCAACAACTAAGACCCTGAGTGAAATATAATGCAAAACTCACTCCGGAAATCTTTCCAAAGTAAACAAAACTGAATATAATTATCCACCGGCAAAGAAGATCAATTAGCTCTTTAAGAACACAAAATGAAAATTGAGATCAGTCTTTCGATTCAGTCGAAACCTGGGCTTGATATGGGTTTTTCATAGACTCAGCTTTGATAACCGGAGGAACTAGTGGCAACGCGACTCATTTCGTTATTCGATTAAAACTCAATATTATTTACTTTTAGATAAGGCTGAAATCGCAAAATCAAACTGTGAGGCTCGAAGTGCCTTGCGCAAGCGGTAGAGAGCCGCGCGATATTGTGACTTCAGTCGTAATCATAAGGTAATAAGGTTGAGTTCAATAGTTTAGCGAATTTGTCGCTTCACTGTCACTTCGTCCGTCTGTGCTGACCGTACTAGAACGCAAGAAGTTTGATAGCGGGCTTGATCTCTGCGGCAGGACAAAATGGTTGCACGGTCTGTAAATATATTTTGCTTTATGGATTTTGCGACATTTTGACACCACAAAGGAAATCTTAGTGAAGAGTCAGGACTATTCAAATTTGAAAAATTCTAGGTACTTTTTTTGTATTTAACTAACATCAATAGCAGCCTTGTTTTGTTGGCAACATAAGTTTCATGTCGAAATTACGTTTATAGTAAAAGCTTTTGACAGAGGTTTAATAAATTATTTATGTCATTAACCGATATTTACAGCTATCAGTCTAAAAATAATGGCAAACCTCACGACGCATTACAAATGACGAATATTTTGTCTCCAAAACCCGCATCCAGGTTACCGCTGCTTTGAAGATTATGCAAAGTTAAATGCGCGATTTGCATAGAAATTATACCATCGGTCGGCTGTTCATAGGAAATTTTACTAATTAAAACGCCTTCGGTGCCGGGATTTGTTCCAATTAAAAAGTTTTGCGCGGAGCTGTACATCTGAATTGGCAAGTTACTGTGTCAACTATTGATGAATTTATTAAGAAGTGGATTTAATTTTTTTTTAAGGTTTTCATAAAGCGAAGTTATTCGCGAGTCTACTTAGATCAAAGTTACAGTTGGCTTTATATACTAGTAAGTGTGCCTGAACTTGTATAGCCTATAGAGAGGGGATTATTTTGTACCAAAAAAAAAACTACTGAAAAAATACTTGGAGACTTGGTCGTTAACTATAGGCCTCATATACAAGCTCAAAGTCGCGCAACGGGCTATGGCGAGAGCTATGCTCGGAGTTTCACTACGTGATAAGATCCGAAATGAGGAAATCCGTAGAAGAACCAAGGTCCAAGATGGAGAAGGCTCAAGACCGTTAGTCATGGAACCAGCAGTGGACTTCTACAGGCTGATGATGATGATGATTATCAATACAATTTTTTTTTTCAATAAATTTTCCATTTCTGTTGTTTTTTACAATAATACGAAAAGAATGACATCTAGTTTATTACATTAAACGGCTTACTAATTAATTTTGAACTACTAATTTGATCCCAAAATAGCTGATTTAGCCAATGAAAAAAGTCAAACTTCCAAAAGTCGTTAAACAAACTTCACCGTCGATTGGGTGTACTCGTAGAATAAGCAATTTTTGGGATAATATACTTTACAATTAATCACTTTGTATACCTCATAATGAAACATGATGTATTAAAACATAATTAGGCAAAATAACCCGTATTGGTTGCCGTTCCGTAGTAAAGAAAAGCATTCTCTGTATTGGACAAATGCAGGTACAGAGTAACCTGTTTATTATATAGGTATGTGTAATATTATACGTACATTAGAATAATATGATGAATAACATACGCACTATGACTTTAAATTATGACACAGGGAAGTTACCTTCGTTATCATTACGTACTGTATTTGCATAAAAAACACATTAATATTTTATAATACAAGGTGTAAA
This sequence comes from Anticlea derivata, assembly GCA_947579855.1. Lineage (NCBI taxonomy): Eukaryota > Metazoa > Arthropoda > Insecta > Lepidoptera > Geometridae > Anticlea > Anticlea derivata. The sequence goes on from OX388266.1 coordinate 2,765,461, forward strand.
TAAAACTACTCCTTCGAACACTCTTTTACAGGATAAGTAATATTTTGTTTACAGAGTTATTACTATGAAAATTACGATTATACAAAAGCTGAATAACTAACTTTTTTGCCAATTGGGTGTAGGAAAAAGCCCCTCTCGGGATAGCACACATATTATTATAATTATCTTGTCATAGTACTTGACATTAGCACCTAAATCATCTTGGTTGTAAATGCGTAGGTATATATTGGACCAAGATTTGTGGGTTCGATCACGCTACGTAACAATTTTATACAGTTGAAGTGTGCTGGGGCTCATTCACCAGTTTAAGGTCGCACAGCGAGCTATGGAACGGGCTATGCTTGGAGTTTCTTTGAAGGATAAAATCCGCAACGAGATTATCCGACAGAGAACCAAAGTCATCGACATAGCCCAGAGAATTAGCAAGCTGAAGTGGCAGTGGGCTGGCCATATATGCCGAAGAACCGACAACCGTTGGGGTAAACGAGTTCTTGAGTGGAGACCACGTCTAGGCAAATGTAGTGTGGGGCGCCCCCCGGCTAGGTGGAGCGATGACCTACGAAAGGCGGCGGGCAGTAAGTGGATGACAATGGCCGAACACCGGGCTCAGTGGCGTGTTTTGGGGGATGCCTATGTCCAGCAGTGGAGTGTGGGCTGATGATGATGATGATGATGATGATGAAGTGTGCTTAAATAATTCCATTAAAAAAAAACACAAAATGAAAATAGAGAAAGGGGCTTTATCATTTATCGATTAAAATTTAATTCAACTCATTTGTTCAGCTTAAATTTTGGCCAGGCAATAATCAGTAACCCGATTCACAGTGTTAATTTATTTGTTGCCATTATATAGCAACGTCAATTATATGTTGCCATTACATAACACAGACTAAGCGCAAACACAAATTGGCGTCAATCCAAATGTTTAATTGTCGGGATACTGGCCACATTGGGCACAGAGCAAAATATAATAAATGCAATGTGACAAGCGCAATACATTACAAGCACAGAGTCATCATCATCATTATCATAATCATCAGACTGATGCAGTTCACTGCTAAACATAGGCCTCCCCCAAAGAGTGCCACGCAAAACGGTCTTGAGCCTTCTCCGTCCACCGATGAAAATTAGGACGCAATCGTTTCTTTCACACATTTTTGGCCTAAGGACTGGCAACTTATTATGAAGTAGACTTATTCACATAAAATGTAAAATGTGAAGTGTACGGTATTTACATTTTTGAAACAAAAATCTCTTGTACATTTAGGATTGTAGATTTAATTCTAGCTTCTACCCGCGGCGTCACTCTCGTGGTTCCTAAATAATAAGAAGCATACATTTTATTTCAGGCTATTTACTATGTATATACATGCCAAATTCTAGTCCGTTCAGTGGTTGCGACGTGAAAGAGTAAAAATCATATTCACATCCTGACCTCTTTATAAACTTTCACATTTATAATATTAGTGGGAAGTGAATCTTGAAATCTTCCGCAAAGAAACGCCTAAGCTTATTATCTAAAAAAAATCTTGGATAATCGATTCCACCTCCGTATCCAAGTCTGTATTCAGGGTTAGCGCCTTTTTAAACATTTACTCTTTTGCCGTGGTAGCCCCGGCTGAAGAATAGGCCCCTTCATATCTACCTATCCGCGGATGTCGTAAGAGGCGACTAAGGGGAAAAAGCTAGAGGATGGGCAACAGCGTCCCTCATTTTAACAACGATAGCTCTTACTGCACTCGCCAGCCCGCATGCCCAGCATGGTGAGTATGGACAAATCCCCCCACATGATAAGGATTTTGCTCTGTCTGTGGGGGAGGCCATGTTCAGCAGTGGACGTCGAAGGGCTGAAATGATGATTATGATGACTCGATAATCTTTCCTTCTATTTTTCCACTTTAAAACCTTTCTGCCCCATAACATGACTCGTAGTGTTTATTTTTTTATACAAAAGCATTTATATATCAGATAATTAAACAATTCGAACAACAAATGAGTCAGGAAGAGGATTGTTTTAATTTCCACAAGAATAATGTTAATTTAAAAATTCATACGTACGTTAGTCGGTGACCGTAAAATGGAGAAAAGGACGTAGCACGCTTGCCGCATTCTTTACCAGCCCGCCTGGAGGCGGCCAGTGACGTTGGAATTATAATTTGCAAAAGAAGAAATACAAGAATGCACCTAAAATTAATTGTAATTTTGGGTTTACAATTTTTGATACAATTTAGATTCAATATTCAAAGGTATTTATTTCAATAAAACGACTAGGCTCACTTTGAAACTTCTTAAAAATTAGATGAAGATACGCCTGTTCCTCGCGATCAACCCTAGAAGAATCAGGGACAATCACGGCGTATCATTTATTTTGATGATCTTTTTCACAAAATGGAATGTAGAGCTTCAGTGTGGTGCCGATTTTATCGGTACCGGATTCAATTCCTGAGTCACGTAGTCATTGAGACTTGATCATTGTGCCAAATTGTTTACTTTGTTTGAGAGATTAATTCGCTTCGCTCGCTCGACAAATAATCTAAGTAAGCCTTGATAGTCTAGTAGGAGGTTCCCCAACTTTCGATCCGAACGTCATGGGATCGAATCCGAAGTTTTTCCATTGGAAAAATTTACGTGCGCATTAACACTTGCTTATAACGGTGAAGGAAAACATTGTTGAAACCAGTATGTTTCTTATAGCTGTGATGGGCTTGCAACCTGTCACGTATGGAATACTCACTGCAAATGTCGACATGTGTCAAAATTCGGACATGCCTCGAACTACCCCTCTAAGACATGTCTCAAATCCTTGAGACACTGACTGATCACTTGGAGATGGTCTAGCATTCTTAGGGATAAAAGTCGTGAACGCATTTAATTTTTTTTGTATAAACTAAAACTGAGAGGATGTTTACTTCTGTAGAGAGCCTACTTTTTTGTGTAATCTAAACTAAGAGTTCCTCAATATTGAATCGCTCCGTTGACAACAAACGTTAAAACAGTGGTGGGGCGTTCAGGTTTAGATTAAACAAGGTCTACTTAAGTACTTCATTCTACTCTTACTTAGTACTTCATCATCATCATCATCATCATCATCATCATCAGCCTGATGAAGTCCACTGCTGAACATAGGCCTCCCCCAAAGAGTGCCACGACGAACGGTCTTGAGCCTTCTCCATCCACCGACTTCCCGCAACCCTCACAATGTCGTCGGTCCATCGGGTGGGCAGTGTTGGCCTTCCAACACTGCGTCGTCCGGTTCGTGGTCGCCACTCGAGAACCTTTGTTCCCCAACGGTTATCGGTTCTGCGAGCTATATGGCCTATAATTAGTACTTAATTCTCTGCAAACCGGGAAAAGTTATTAATACCTTTTTTTGCTCCTTTAGCTTGCCTGGTTGCGAGCGCACAACATGCTTCCCATTCGACTTTTTCAAAACACCACTAACGAGCCACTCTCTCCCATAAGGAATGAAAGAACTCGCAAGACGTCGAATTGTGTTTCATTTTCAACAAGTCAGACGCTTGAACGTATTTAAGGAAGTTGTTAGAATTTTAAAATATAATGGTAAACCGTTTAAACCACCGCAACATAATGTTTGTTGTTGTTTGTCGTGTCACTGATTCTTTCTTGATCATCCCCTGTATTAGGACAGTGACCAGGTTGAGGTATGGTGGCCCTGAAAAGGGTCTATGACCGTCGCGCGTCGATGAAAGAATCAGTGTAGTGAAAGGATTAAAGTGCGCCTCTTAGAGGCTCCTTTCCTTCTCCTTTTGCAACATAATAAAAAGCTAAATTTTAAGAAATACATAATACATCCTAAAAACATAATCTACAAGGAGATTCGTGATATATATGCTATCCCGAAAGGGGCTTAGTGAAGAATAATCCCAACAAAAAGTTTGGACAATCTCGGTGGCGTGGCGAGCGAGTGCTCGACTAAGAAGACTAGGGTGCGCGTTAGATTCCCGCTGCAGGACAAATGTTTGCATGAATATTTGTTCCAGGGCTGCGTGTTGTGGTACTATGGTACTCGTAGTTTCTGATAACCACAACACAGGGAATGCTTACGTAGGGCTAGGAATAAGTTAAAATAAAAGTTGAAGATACAGTATTTATTACTACATTTTTGTTTATGTTATACGGAGGCAAACAGCAAATAACATTATTTGTTTCAAATAGTGTTATGTTCCTGCGGTGAGTAAGGATGCCAGAGCTCTTTAGGGGGAGGGAGGTTCGGGGTCGGCAACGCGTGCGTGATGCCTCTGGTATTGCAAGCGCTCATAAGCTACGGTAACCGCTTACCAACAGGTGGGCCGTAGGCTTGTTAGCCATCTCAGTGGTATAAAAAAAAAACAAAAACAGGCTTACGGTCCACCTTATAGTAAACGGTTACCGTCGCCTATTGACATCTGCAACACCTGGAGCATTGCTAATAGGCAACGGCCTGCCCTGGAGAAATCTTTTTGTATTTTTCTTGAAGCTCTTCATGTTTTAGGGTAGTGGAAAAACCTCGAAAGAAAGCTCAAAGTGATGCTCAACTTACAAATTTCGCACTTTATAATAACTACAGACACACCTCACAACACAAAGGAGTATGAGAACAATCATCACAGCATTTGCAAGGTATTCCAACTGAAATGCCTGACATTCGTAACAGAATTGGGTCACCGTTGGCACACCACTTATTCTGTATGTATGAGACGAATGCCTACAGAGAACGTATTTAAAAGCCGGCATTTGACTGACCGCACAGCAACAGAATACTAAAACGAGACTTTACGACTCTGCATTTCAAACTACTCTATGTTTTATGAATTCATTTGGGTTCTATTCGGGTTAAAACTTTAACGGCATGTCAACGGTGTAAATAATTGATTGAAATGTCATTGACTCGTTGACCTTTTTTGCACCCAATTCAGTATTGAATTTTATTTTCTAATTTTACCCAAAAGTGAATATATATGAAAGTAGGATAGAATCGTCACCATCAACTTCCTGCTCTTGACATGTTTTCCTCTTCCGCTCTCTTCTATTAACCGTCATCTCCACATTCACTCTTTCTTACTCATGTCATCTGTAGAGTAAGATAGAATACTTTTCGCAGTAAAAGTTTTTAATTGGGTAACTAAACCCATAAGTCCAAATTAACAGCTCTCTATATGAAAAATAACAAATTGGATTATGACTGTCATTTAAAAGCTTGATAGAAATCCTCTTAGATCTACATGGGCGCTTAGATCCTTGAAGATGTCATAGTCAGAGGTACGTCCTCATATAAAATATTTTGTGGCAATAAAATATACCCCGCATAATAAATTCATTAGACCAGCTTATAAACAACACTAAAGTTGTAATAGTTCGTATGTTTTAAATAATTTACAACTACCCAGATTTTAATTTAGAACATTTTTCTCCGCGTGGGAAACGGTCCCAAGTGTAATTCACCTAATTAGGGTAACAAACAGAGTAAATTTAATGGCGCGGGCACGGCTCAAAGAAATACCACAGCGAGTAAGAAGATAGCTGGATAGCATCAAAACTAACTCAAAAAAAAACAAAAGAAATAAATTACCAAAAAAGAGTTTCAACTTTTTTTATTAGAAATAGACAATGTAGACAGACATTTATTTAATTGCAACCATAACACACGCATTTGCACATCATTTTACAAGAAACATTGAAAGAAATTCACAATTTTCCAGAACTTTTTAAATAAGCTGTTTTTAGTCTTTTTGTCATCATCATCTTTGTTATTAATTTTTAAACGTATGTGATCGTTGATCTTGGCTCAAGATTGCTATCTAAAACCACTCTGGCACTTTTATATATTCTGTGACATAGCCTGGTTTCCGGGATTATGTTTCGGTCTTATAATCTGAATCTGTGAGAAAGAGAAACGTAGATTCCACTGCTAAGGGACAAATAATTTCAGTCTAACAACACGAATGAATGAATAAACACGCTATGAATATACTCATATCTGTAAATACAGGCTTGAACTCACTAGCATATACGTCGAGTGAACCAGTTATCCTCGAAGCACAGTGAAAGCTCTGTAAATTATTTACATTTCTCCTGAGGACGCATCTTTACTCATTCTGACCGAGAATATGAAAGGACCTCGCTTGTTTGGTTTCATGTTTTAAAACATGGTTTGAATTATACATTCGAGGATAAAATGTCGTTTTTATAAAGATGTCATGGACTGCGACAAAACCATTTAAGGAACTTCGCAGACCATAACGACTTTTTCACTCCTTACCACTTCTTCACAGTCTTTCAAAACGTAAATATTCCCTGGGTTTGTTGAAGCCCTAGGCTTAGGTGGAAAATGCCAAAATTATTAGTAGTGTAGATTATGCTGCTGTATTATACTAAACTGTACTATTCTTTGGCCGTGGTGGCCCCAGCTAAAGAATAGGCCCCTCCATATTTTCCTATCCGCGGATGTCGTAAGAGGCGACTAAGGGAAAAAAGCTAGGGGATGGGCAGCAGCATCCCTCATTTTAACAACAATAACTCTAACTGCGCTCGCTAACCCGCATGCCCAGCGTGGTGAGTATGGGCAAATCCCCCCATATGATAGGAATTCGCTCTGTCTGTGGGGGAAGCCATGTTCAGCAGTGGACGTCGTATGGCTGAAATTGTGATGATGATTATACTAAACTATAGGAACACACGTTATAGGAAGTCGCACTGGAAATCTCTGGAGGAGGCCTATGTTCAGCAGTGGACGTCCTGTGACTAAACTGATGACTGATAAAAGCAAGTGAAAAATGATTATAATTCAAATCACTTTATCTAAAACCCTACCTTAGGTAAACCTTTATTTTACGTCCCATTTTCAATGCTAAAAGAATACTCCGAAAAGGAGTGTATTTTCATCAAGCATGTACACGAAAACACAACATTCCTGCAGATGCTGGGTCATATCTTTTCAACGTCTGGCGAGAGCGGGACAAATTAAAGAGAAGTCCTATTGTGCGTTGTCCATAGATTACGGAAAATGAGGACAAACTTCAGATCGGGACGAATTGCTTTGTTTCACTTAAGGCTATGATATAGCTAGAACGGAAGAATGACATATTAAGCTACTTTTTATCGGGGTAGCACGCGAGCGAAGCCGCGGGAAGAAACGAATAATGCATTTTTAATGATTAACTATTTATTGATTTATCATTTACTAGCTTCGACCTTCAGCTTCGCTCGCGTGGTACCTACGAGGATAAAAAAACCTATGTGCCAGACTATAATCTTTCACTATGCCAGATTTAATCCAGATCCGTTCTGCCTCCTTCTGGCGTGATTGAGTATTACATGCATCGATCAATCTATCAAACTTTCGCATTTATAATATTAAAAGGAAAAAGTAAGATGTTACCGACACAGCCCTAACCATTAGCAAGTTGAAGTACCAGTGGGCAGGCCATAATAGCTCGCAGAACCAACAACCGTTGGGAAATAAAGATTTTCTAATGGCAGCAACGAACCGAGCGACGACGCAGCATTGGATGGAATGGAACTCTTTGGGAGAGGCCTCTATGACTAGCAGTGGACTTCCACAGAATGATGATGATAATAAATATATTTCAATGTTTCAAAAATAAATACGTTAGTGTTTTTTTTCTTCAATAAATCTGAAGTTATTCCATAGTGATAAAGTAAACACATAGAAAGGTAAAATGAAATATGGAACGAACTTTTAATTTATTTTATAGTTTGATAACCGAGCTCTGAAACTTCAGTGCGACACGCGACGTTTTGAAGTAATTCTTAAAGTCTGTTTCCGACTATTTCGAAATATAAATCCATTTTGTAGTGATGGTAAGATTGAAAGAAAGTTGTTTTGTTAGAATAGGCTATAGTCTGATTGAGTGACTTCGAGTATGAATGCTAGTATTTATGTTTATCCTACTATCCTATCCTATTAATATTATAAAGCTAGCTCCTCCGCTTCGACTCCCTTCAGAGAAGAGCCGTCAGAATTGTCGACGAACCTAAGCTCACTAGTAAGCTGGAGCCCTTGAGCCAGCGCCGTGATATTGGCTCGCTCTGTGTGCTCTATCGGCTTCACAATGGTGAGTGTTCTGAGGAACTATTTGACCTCATACCCGCATCGAGGTTCTACCATCGGACCTCGCGTCACCGGAATAAGGCTCATCCACATCTCATCGACACGTGGGTATCTCGAACCACTCGTTTTACGAGATCCTTTCTCCCCCATACGTGCAAATTGTGGAATGAGCTTCCTTCCGAGGTTTTTCCGCTAACCTACAACATGAAGAGCTTTAAGAAAAATACAAAAATATTTCTCCATGGCAGGCAACGCATTAGCAATGCTCCAGGTGTTGCAGATGTCAATAGGCGACGGTAACCGCTTACCATCAGGTGGGCCGTAAGCCTGTTTGCCTCCGTATAACATAAAAAAAAAAAAAAAAAATTGTGAAGATGTTTAAATAATACAATTTGGAGAAGATTACAAGAAGAAGAAGTTAATTTATGTGTAGTTTTTAAAACTTTATTTTGTACTAGCTGGTGCCCGCGATTTCGTCTGCGCAGGATTAGTATTTCGAGTAGCTAGTAATCATATTTTGGACAATTCACACAATATCTTTCGTGTTTATAATATTAGTGGAATAGGATTTCAATGCCAGACAGTCGGATAATAAAATAAATATTTGCGTGCCACATTGTTCGACTATATTTTGATTTGTGGCATTGGTAAATCGCGAAATAAATTTATTGTTATTGACACGCAACTACAAAATGATGGCTCGTTGTTTATTTTTTCCCGAATAAAAGTTTCATTTCCTGTTACTCTTTGATTCAATCAAACGTCAAAAAAATAACAAAAACCAAGCATACTTTTTTGGATTTTGAATTTAAATTTTCTTTAATGAATACGTGAAAAGTAAATATTTAAGAAAATTTAAATTCAATAATTAAGAATACTAACTGGTTTCCTATCGATGTTTCCTTTACCGTTATTAAGCGCACATACATTGTTTTTATAATAAAATCCATTGATGACCGACCGGGATTCGAACCCAAGACCCTTAGATCGAAAGTCATAGTATCTTCTACTAGGCCAACCCTAACTTTTTTTTAAAATTCATATTTCAGTTAACCAATATTTTGTTTGCAAGATTATGAGAATAACCCAAAAGCATGGCCACCGCATCGGTCGTAAGGCGAGAAGGACGCATTCAGTCGAGGGCGCACCGCACCGCGTCGCCTTTCCATTCATTGTGATGATTGCTGGCTCTCATTATACCTACCTACTTGTACGGCATTATACGAGAAGGTTTTCCACTGACGAGACGAGGAATTTTCTACGAATGAGCAGTTTTGGAATTCACGGTGTTCTTCCGGAGTTCCTTAGTTACCAATTTTTTTATACAACTAAAGTGTAAGTCAAGCTTACGGCCCTGTTGGTAAGTGGTTACCGTAGCCTATGAACGCTTGTAATAACAACGCCATTACATTAAAACTTTGATTTGTGAGTAACCCTGAAAACCACTAAGTACCCCATTTTATAAAAAAAATACATCTTTTGAGTAGTTTATCACGACCATGTTGAATGCGCAAAAGGCATAGATTGTAACGGATAATAAAGGCTTTCTGTATCGCTTTTTGATCCGCATGGGCCCATTACTATGGCAGTGCCCTTATACAAAATAAAAAAACTAATTCTAAAATATTTTAGATTGATGGATAGAATGTCTCGCAAAAGATATCAATTGCCAAAGAAGATACATTCTGTGAAATTAAAATAATTCAATATCAAAGTATCATTTTATCAAACGCTGGCACACAGTGTCTCTTGATACCAGCCTTACTGCATCGAAATACAGTTCAATATTGAATTATCCCATGCTGTTATTATGCCGTATTCGCATAATGGCACACGCGGACTATTCAGTGAAATTGCTCACTCACATAGCGAAGCTTTTTCCTCACAAGGGCACCTGATTCCGTGTGGGATCAAAGGACGCGCTTCCATAGTAATTTTTTTAAACGAGGAAAAATATGAACCCGTCGCAAATAAAGATTGTCTTGTGACGTCAAAGAAATACGCTCAAGTTGCTCGTGTTGTCTTTTTTATCGGTGTTTTATTCGAATGTAGGTGTAGAGTGATGCGTCTGTTTCCTGAAAAAGAGTGTGTTCTGTAGTGTTGAATAGATTTGGTTGCAGACATGCTGTTTTGGTTTGAAGGGCGAGGTAGTTTTGGTGAAATTACAAGCACGTGAGATTTGCCAAAGCATGTCTCAGGCAACGCGTATGTCATGTCATAATGTTTATTTTAAAATAATCCTTATAAAAACCTAATAAAGACGATTTTGAGTTTGTCTTTATAGAGCTTGAAATATCGTTGATCTATATTGTACGGCTTCATAATATGTCAAGCCCAAAATAGACTTTAATAAGAAAGATCATTTTGAAATAAAAACATATTTTATATATTTTTACTCACTTAGAGGGCGCTTTAGTGCTTGGGACACGTGTAGATGGCGTAGGCTTATAGCCTAGAAGCCTATTCGGCTTTATCCACTAAGAATGACATGGTCAACATAGCACGTTACAAAACGTTACTAGAACATGTTCAAGAGACTATTTCACACCCAACGACGCCAAATATCCAGATTTATTTCCGCCATTCAGACTTCGTGTTTTCTGACACCTCACTCACAAAAAAGCCTTTCACTTTGAGTTCAAGTAAGCCTAACGGTACATTAGCCGTGTGGAGGTAATGTCTACTTGTACATATAACAACTTGTTTTTTTGGGTCGTCAGTGCCTTAGAAAGATTGGCGGAATATTTTTGATGGCACCTTTTCAGGTTGCGTGTCCTGTTCCAGTTTTTTTACGAGGGCACTACACCAGGCCGTAAATGTTGGCGATTTACGAAAGATTTCTGTAGTTGAGTACTTAAAGGATCTACTATACTACCATCATTCCAGCCGTTGGAAATACACTGGTGAACATCGGCCTCCTCCACAGATTTCCAGAGCAACTTCAGTGAGAAAAATTAACCATTCTCACCATACTGGGCTCGCGGGTTGGCGAGCGCAGTTAGAGCGTTACCGTTGTTATAATACGCTGCTGCCCATCCACTGGTTTTTTCCCTTAGTTGCTACTTAAGACAAAAGAAGCATTAGAAAGCTCGATATTATCACAATGCGTTATTGCAATAACATTTTACATGCGTTTATATTAACTAGAATCTCTACTTTAACTAGAAAAAAGTGCTCCTGACGCGAGATGTGAGCTGTGGAGGAATTCTCATCCTCCCCCTCCACAATTTATTACCCCAAAGGAACACCTGCCGCCTGGACATGACTTGCAGTGGCCAATATGGAGATCCCTAAACCGACTCCGGTCCCAGGTTGGCCGCTGCAGAAAAAACCTGGCTAAATGGGGAATAATCGACTCGTCCAGAGTACAGTGCGAGTGCGGAGCCCCCGTACAGGACATGCGGCACCTGCTTTCCTGCCCACTGTGCACGACCACCTGCACTTGGGAGGATCTAAACGATGCAACAGATAGGGCCATTGAGGTTGCCACATACTGGTCGACTAGAGTTTGAGGGAGTCTTTGACTCGAGAAGAAGAAGAAGACTTTAACTAGAAAGAAACAGAAATCCATGCGTGTTTTTCGAATTGATAAACAGCTTATGTTAATTTATGGTATTTATTTAAATTAAAGTGGATCTAATTTCTGTATTACTGATGTAATGTATATAGTATGTTCAAGTGTGAATAAAAAAAATCTGTACGCAACAAAAAAAAATGAGCATTTTTAAATAGGTATGTAAATCCTATAGCCAACTTACAAAAACAGCTCTAACTAAAGGAAATGTCAGTGCCTCGTTGCGCTATTATAGTTAGGGTTGCCAATTAAAACTTGAGGACAAAACGTAATGTGCGTGCTTTAACAATTTTTTACTATTATTTTTAAATATGACGTTTATCATTCAAAAACCTTCATAACGTTCACAAAATAAGGTCAGAATTAAGAGTTAGAAAAATATGTATTTATTGTTTTACTATCAAAAAGCGGATAAGGTTAAGGTTGTTTTTAATGTTCGCTGCACTTACATAACTTACCTTTTATAAACCATCAAAATCTCTCATTCATGGGATGACAATCACAAATCCAAAAAAAAAAACTGTTCCACTATTAATTTGCGGACTTACAAACACATTAACCTGATATCGAAATCCACAGCCCTAGTCCACTGGCCTAATTCAAAGATGGCCGAACCCCGCCGGGACTTGTCCGGGTCTGGTCCCGCCATTTGTTGCTCGTTAGTCTCGTCCCGACCACTAAATATTATGAATAATAGATGTACAACCGCCGGGTCGGGATAATTATCCTTACTTTGTTTTTAATCTGCCCAAATGTTGGGCTAGATTCGATAGTGGCTTCGTATAAGAGATTACTCTGTGTTAGTGTTTATACATGCTGTCTCAAAAGAGGCTTATTCTACACCCATTTTGGCAATAAAGTTTGATCTACTTTAGTAAATTTATCATTGATGCATACACAATGAATCAGCAGGTAATAACATGGTGGATGCCGAACTTCTCGTAAGTTTACTAAACATGGCCTCCCCTTTTTTTTTCAGCCTACACTTAACGCCTCTCAGTAACAATTTTCAGGTACTCCACTGACTGTACACAGATACTTCACTATATTTACTAATAGCAGCTGCCCGCGGAATCGCACGCGCGTTTCCAGATAAAGGTAGCCCATAGATCCTGACTTCATCATCAGATCAGCTCGCTGTTACCATAATATTGTATGCTCATCGGACTTTTACATGAATGCAATGTTTCAGCTCAATAACTACACATTAAAAAGTTAATGTTAAGTTAGTGGCCGTGGTGGCCCCGGCTGAAGAATAGGCCCCTCCATATCTACCTATCCGCGGATGTCGTAGGAGGCGACTAAGGGAAAAAAGCTACGGGATGGGCAGCAGCGTCCCTCATTTTAACAACGATAGCTCTAACTGCGCTCGCCAACCCGCATGCCCAGCGTGGCGAGTATGGGCAAATCCCCCCGCATGATAAGGAATTCGCTCTGTCTGTGGGAGAGGCCATGTTCAGCAGTGGACGTCGTACGGCTGAAATGATGATGATGATGATGAAAAAGTTAATTTGCAAATTCTAACACCCTATCGCATCCCCTATTAGGGATAGTTTTTGAATATTTTAATAATTAATAGTTATTCTGCTATTCGGGGCGGGGACAAATCCAACAAATCAAGGATCATCAAAATCGGTCCCGCCGTTATTGAGTTATGAATGGTGTAACTAAAATAGTACAATCTAGAGTACAATCTAGGAGTCTTCAAATCTAGGGTCAATAAGTTCACTCTGGGAAAGCGTGCTCCATCTTAGGCCACATCTCACTTGCAAAAGTGAGTTGGTGGCCAAATGCCTTACCATTATCAATAAAAAAAAAAAAAAAAAAAACTAACCCGACTGTTTTATATTTACATACTAGCTTCCGTTCGCGGCTTCGCTATTCTGGCCTATTTGCTAGTCTAGGTAAAGAACTCTACATATACGATAGTTTCAACGAAATCGGTCCAAACATCCAAACATCCTCGCAAATTTTCAGATTTATAATATAAGTAGAATAGGAGAGTAGGATGTACTCCCCAAAGTACAGCGTTGGTTTCGCTTCCGACATATCAATTCGAACTTCACTTTGTAGCTTTGTGGTACGCTCATGTTACAATATTTCAATGCATTAACATTTCAATTAGTGTTCTTGCTACATGCAGTTGAATTATGAGCACAACTGAAAATGGTTCTGAGAAGTAGTGGAAATAGCATTTAGTCTACCACTAGCTATTTACACTGTACTTTTAACTGGTTTGTCTTTACACTTTCCAGTATGTAGTGAGTCCATACTTAATATAAATCTCCTCTCTGTAACTGTGATTCCAGGCGAGTGAAACCGCACGGGTACAGCTTGTATTTATAATATACTAGCTCGAGCCCGCGGCTTCGTTCGCGTGGTACCTAGATAAAAAGTAGCCCTTATGCTATTCTAGGTAGAGAACTCTATCTAGTGCAAGTATAATTGAAATCGGTTGAGCCGTTACGGCGTGATTGAACCAGAAACATCCAAACATCCTCACAAACTTTCGTACCTATTTATAATATTAGTAGGATAGTAGTATTGATAATTTGGGCTAAATCAACCATATTGAACTAATATACAGGTGAGTTTTTTTCAGGGCCACTTAGGCGAAATCGGAATCTGTGAGAGTAATCGAAAAGTGATGTTATGTGGGCTCGATTTCGAAATAAATAAGATCTGCATAAAAATTCAATTATTCAAAAAAAAAAATGATAATTTTTTTTTTGCATTTCTGTGTTCTATGTTTGATAATAAATAAATAAATGTAAAATAACAATGTGTAAAAAGTTGTTGGAACACCTAAAAAATTATAAATGTATAAATTCAACAATATTTATTTACCGAAGGTTATTAAATTATCAAGGACAGCAAAAGAGCAAAAAAAAAATTTTAAAAAAACCTAAATTTTCGGAAAAACTGTAAATAAATTTCAATATTTATTAATGCTGATGATTTTCGATTACTTTCACGGTTACCGATTTCACCTAAGTAGCCCTGAAAAAAACTCACCCTTTATATTGCTCAAGTTAAAATCATTGTTAGAATTAAAAATAAATAGGTTGACTGTTGTTAGTTTTTAATAAATTGTGTGAGTAGTTTCCAAAAATACGTATTTTTTATTCTATTCTCTTCTAAATATTTGATAGCCTTCCCAAATACTTTTATCCACTTAATTTTCCCGTCTATTTTCATTCCAAACTATCCGCTGCGTAAAACTAAAACAGTGTACGTGTCAATTCACAACGAAAACAATTACCGAAAACCGGTCGCACAATTTACATAGGAGGCGTCAGTACCCTTGCCTCGCCCCGGGCAGGGGGACACCCGATTAAAATCCCTAAAATACACGTCATCGTGTTGACGTTTTGATGAGAAGGAATAAATTCGTGAGGGTAGAGTAGTGTTGACAGATGGGAAATGACATAGCCGGATAAATGTAGCGTTTTTTAGTTGATGGATGTAGAAATTTGATGCTTTTGAGAGATAGATACTAAAACCGTCAAAATAGGTTTCTGATACAGATCTACCACCAAAATATAGAATGGAGCTATTCTCACCACTTCTATCATAGGAACAGGCGTAGCTTCACTTAGTTTCTAAGACGTTTCCAAGATTTTATTGAATAAAACACCTTATGACTTGACTTTGACTATCCCCAAAAAAAGTAGACATCCTCACAGATTTCCAGGCCGAACATTTAGCACATGTCCACATTTTGCAGTAGTGAATATTACATACGGGTTCTCAGCACTCACTTTTTTCTTACGCATATCCGTACTTTCACACAGTCCGTCCATCTTTTCTTTGGCATACCACTATCCCGATATCCACATTCATATCTAATACTATTCTCGTTTCTTGATATTCTTCCCTTCTCATGACATGCCCACCCATACCACGCTAACTTAACTCTTAAGATTTTTTGTCACTGGTGCTGCTTTTAGACTTACTCTCTCATTCCTTATCTTATCCATTCTGGTCATTCCACACATCCATCTTAACATTCACGTCTCCGCCGAGTGCAATCTTCTTTCATCCGTTCCTTTCGTTGCCCAACACTCAAATTGTAACTTACTGAATAAAAGGAAAATTTGTTAGCCGGACTCGTGGAGCAACCCCAACGTAGCGCAATAGTGCCCCCTGTACCCCAAACGAAACGTGCCCCAAGAAAATGAAGGCAATCAGTGTACCCGCTTTTTCTGCGCATTGAAAACTGTTGTCGTGTGCAAATTATCATTTGCTGATTATTCGATGTTGGATCTCATTAACGTTGCTTAAAATCAAAGAGCAAGGTTTAATTTTTGCTGAGAAGTTCTGAACGCTTCATTAGGCAATTTTATTCCAAAAGTTTTAGGTTTTATTTAAATTCTTGTCTTTGTTGAGTATTTTTCATAATCACTCACTAACTTTATCGGCTCGATAAAGGTAATTTCGCCTATATGTGTTTTTTAGAAAAATACAGGGCGAGTGTTATCGAATCTATAAAGTTGACTGATCACAACACCGAGACCCGGAAAAAATATATAATTGTTGTCTCCTTGTATAGTACTTTTGCATAAAATTAATTCTAAATATAATTTTTTGAGAACGCTGAGACGCATGGGGTATGGGTTCGATTCCCGCCGAGGGACAGATGTTTTCATAATTGCAAATATTTGTTCTGGGTCTGCGTGTTGCCGTACCATGGTACTCGTAGTATCTGATACCCACGACACAGGGAATCCTATTGTGGGGTCAGGACTATGTATGTATGTGACTGTTGGGTCTTATTTAATTTTATATATTAACTTTCAGACTAAATATACTAAATTTTATATATTAACTTTAGTATTTCCATTCAAACACGTCAAAATAATAACTACCCGCAAATCAAACAAGTTCTTAAATACGCAACGTACCCCAGTTAAATGGGTGTAGCGGCAAAACCGCAACTTTACTGTCGACGCGCTCCTAAACCAAACTGTAGCCGGCATAATGGAACCGTCAGTAACCGTCGACACCTCGTCACCGGCACAAGGGTGACCATTTAAAACTTTCTGTGACATGTCCCGCGGGTGAAATTGGAAATTATGATGTCCACATATCCTACCATACGCGTTTGGGTTAAAGCTTATAATCGCGTGCGATACGCGTACCCGGCTCGTCAATTTGAATCTATGCGTTAGTGGACTAGTCGGAGAAGCAATTTAACTTTACAATAGTAATGGCACCATATAAGTGGGAATCACTGACAGCCGCTTCGCATTTTGCGGGTGGCGCAAGAGGCCTCATAATGCAGAGTCTGTAAATAGGCAGTGATTATACTTAGTTATACTTGATAGCTTTAACAAGCAATTCTCACCGATTAACATCTTTCACCTTAGTAAAGCATCTTTCAAAAAACAAATCATCTTAATTTTGCAGTAAGTTTGATTCATATATATAAACACATTCACACAAACATACACACACATACACAGATCACCAAATTCGTACTATATCTCAACAGTATCCTTTTTTCTTTCTTTAATTTTTTTATATGTACTTACTCTGGTCGTTTCTATTATTTTTACGACTATACTAAAAGTTCTATGTTACAAAGTAAGAATCTGTAATTGGCAGTATGCTTAGTATATAATAGATATCATAATTATTCCAAAGTGCTGTAGATTCTAGGATAAAAAAAAAAAAATTAAGTTTAACGTGGCGAAGTTGACCATATTTTGAATTCATCGTTGAATTTCGGATAGATCCTGAACTTTCAGAGTAAAATTAGAGACAAGAATATATTGTTATAAGACGTTTCATAATCTATGCAATTCAATGAATAATTAAATAAATAACACCCAACCGTCACATAGTCCTGACCCTACATTAGAAATCCCTGTGTCGTGTGTATCAGAAACTATGAGTACCATGGTACCACAACACTCAGTCCCGGATCAAATATTTGCAGATCATGCAAAAATTTCTCCCGCAGCGGGAATCGAACACACACACCTTGCGTTATTCCCTAAGTGTAGGTACTGCAAAAAATAAACAACCATTTTTAACATTTGCTTTTTACATACATAAAATCACGCCTGTTTCCCAGAGGTACACAAAAACCACGGCTTTCGACTTGCTACGATCCTGACATACCTCTTTTGCTTCATTTACTCTCTTCACATTCCTCATGGATGCTCGGTTAAGAGGCCTGGCCTTTTTCCAAAACGTCATCGATTTGGTCACTAAACGTGCGCCGAGTTCTTCCCTTTCCACCGTTTCATTTGTTTTTTAGCCTCAAGTAATAATTATTTTGTAAAGTAAATGTCAAAAGGACGTTACGAAGCGTGTCCGTGGCGACGCATAACGAGATGGCTTCCCGCGCAAATTAATATTATAACTAAGCCGCTCTTAGCGCCAAGAGTGAATAACGCCTGTTCATTTGACCCTAGGCTACACGTGTGTGACAATCAAGAGACCCCACACTAGGATTACCTGTGTCGTGGGTATCACAAACTACGAGTACCATGGTTCCACAACACCCAGACCCGAAACAAATATTTGCAGATCATACAAACATTTGTCTCGCAGCGGGAAACGAACACGCATCCGTCGCGTCTCAGGCGGGAGCTTGCCCGCTACGCCACCAAGGCCGTAAAACATTGACGACATGCTCCAATTTAGTACAGACAGATATTATAACGCGTAAAAATTATATCTACATTTGTGCGATCCGTACTGCCTTCATGTATGTACAGTACCCACCCTCCCAATACTCGCAGAACGAAAAATAATTGTATCCGGTACTTCGGATGTACGAGAAGGGTCGTGATATCGATAGCCGGTCGCATGTAGGGAGATATTTGAATTGTAGAGACTGGAGAACAAAATTATGCAAAGCTTGTCCAAATTGGATTTTTTTACAAAAATAATACCGATATAGGTGGTTCACCTTAAACTGAGATCTCGCGATGACTGGTAAAAGTTGGTGCTTCGATGGGCCCCATTCGGGATAGCATAGCAAGGCCTTACTACATCTATTATAGATGTAGTAAGGCCAATATAAGAACTTTTACTCACTTACAAGACGCTGTAGTGCCTGAGACATGTTTCAGATGGAGTAGGCTTGCCCAGCACCTATACCATCCCTTCAGCCTTCCTTGTCGGCCTTATCCATAGGAAAGACAGAGTCAATATGTGTGGAGATGACTAAGCCGCGGGTTTCCCACGATGCTTTCCTTCATCGTTATGAAGACGTTTTAATGCGCATGTGGTATAGCATATATATTTTGAATCACCTTGTATAACAACTTAGTTGAAGCAGACATGAAAACTCTAGCAAATGCGACAAGGATAAAGAAAAATTGTTTAAAAACCTCCCTTGTTTACCCAAAAACATTATTCATACAAAACAGAAGCTGCAAACTTTAAATCATCTGTAAAGAGAGCTAAAACAGGTGTGATTCATACAAGAAAACCGCACCGCGCCGTCTCAAGCTAATGTGTTTACCCCATTACATCTAGAGGTTTTACACCCAGCAATTATATACCTACCCCACCTCCCGCGACTGCAATAAATAACGAACAAGGAAAAGGTGTTTAGTAGAGCTCAGAGGGCCAGCTTATCTGGTCGTGTTTACTGCTTTAGGTTGGATTTCGACAAACATCGTCGGCTCAGCGAGCTTGCATTAAGTTTTATTGCTCTTCTGCTTTGTAAATTATAGGTGTAATATACAAGTGAGGGATGTCGGTGAAATTGCGATATTCTCTCGCATTGACGCGATAAAAATGCAAAGTACAAGGGATTCGTAAGAAGCGGGATAAGGTGCTAAGCATACGCCTTATGGACTGATTTGAATATATTTTGAGTTTGCTCGTAGTGCTACGATGAGACAGATATAAGTTTTGTGAAAACAATAGCGAAACTTTTCGGCTTATTGAAAACATTCAGTTTGTTTGAGCCGTTGGCATTGCTAATTCTGACTTTTGACCTCGTGATCGCAGCTTTGAATCCCACCCGCGCACAATGTATACGTACGGACCTAAAGCAGTGTACTAAATACATTTTTATACTTTGACATTTGAGAGGATACCGCTCCAGGACATCGCAAGCTCCATTAAGTCAAACTCAAAATTAACTTTATTCAAAAGACGTAAGAATCATTTTAAAATAAAATTTAGATGTCATATCGCACATCGTTTGAACAATGCTTAAGACTTACCGTAGCGAGAAACAATGGCAAAGACAGACAAAGTATCAATGATATCAAAATGATTTTAAACCTTCTTGTACTATAATCGAATTTTTTGTCGCCGAAACCTAGCAAACAACGTCCACTGTCCAATATTCGATGTATAACATATTTGATTCGATTTTACTTTTTATTTTTTCGTATCGACGACGCCAGTAGCGCGCGCTAGTCAATTCGTTACGGCATACGCGCTCAAAACGAATTTCAGAGGACGGATTTCGCAGTGAAAAAATATTAAAATAAAAAGTACCTATTATACAATCGTATGTATAGCTTTCAAAAGGTGAAATCCTGTATTGTTCCGTATGCATATTTTTGAGAGCAGCTAAGCTATTCAGTAAAAAATCTAACTCGAATTCGAATTCACTCAACTCACTTCGAAAGCCAGGTCAGTGAGGCGCCACAGGCGTTTTCAAGATAATTATACAGAATACGAAATTTGAAAATTGAAAATTTTAAATACCAATATAACGTGACCTCCCGTTTGGTACAGATTAAATGACATCGTAGTTGAGGTAAGATTGGTTATTTATTAGTCTTATCATGCTAAAGGTGTGATTTTCAAAGTTTATCTTAATTGTGCCTCAGTTTGGAGCAAACCACTAGTTATTGAAGTAGAAAAATCCACTGGTGCACGATCGGGATTGAACATAAAGTACCTACTAGACCTGGGAGGCTGGGATACGCTAGTATTTTTTATATTTTTTATACAAAATAGGCTAACGTTTGGCCACAATCTTACCTGATGTTAAGTAATGATGTGATCTACGGTGTAGCACGTTCGCCTAGAAGAAACCTATTCACTCTGGTCTTGAAGACACCAATTTTGTCATAGGTCGTTCATTTGTCTTGGTTGCATTTATGTATTTTATACTATCTATAAATAAATATATATGTATATTTATATATTATATATTTGTATGTATGCTGTTTGTTTATAGTGTTTCCATTATTTATGTTTTTAAGTCCACCCCGACCAATCTTCCTCTAATTTTATATTCACTCCATCCAAAGGTTGTCTGGAAGAAATCGCTTTTTTAGCGATAAGACCGCCCATTGTACATTTATGGTCTTTAGTTTTAGTTTCTGTTTTATTTTATATTTTTAAATTTGTAAGGTGTACAATAAAGTATTTTCATTTCATTTCATTTCATTTCATTTCAATTATTAAGGTAATACTATTATTACCTTAATAATAGTATTACCTTAATGCTAGATGATGTTAAAACCAAGAAAACAAACGTACGTATACCAGCTCTCTATACTACACCATATTATTATACGCAAGTTTCCCTTACACTGTTAACCTAAGACAACAAGATCTAACATACTAAGAAAGCAAAATATTTTAGTTTCAACAGAAAACAGATTTCAACGGGCTATAAATATCCATAACGAGCTTTGCATAGCGCTAGGATTTATCGCAACGTCTACAAGCAGCGAGCGTTCAATAAACTATCAAATGGTAGTAACTTAGCTTGTAGTGCCACTGGTTCTTTCATGGTCATTCTGCATTAAGTCAGTGACTGAGATCCATAGTTGGGCTCTAGCTCCGGTCATGCACCAACGGATTTTCCATTCTGAAAGTTTATGTACGCTTTGCCAGTGCCCTCACACGGTGGAGGAGGAAAACATCGTGAGGACATCAGCATGTCCAAGAACCTTATAATTCCAGGACATGTGACAAGTGCAGGACACTACGTACGATACGTACTTTAGTCCATTTAGCACATAGGTGCAGTTCATCATCATCATCATCATCAGCCTGATGAAGTCCACTGCTGAACATAGGCCTCCCCCAAAGAGTGCCACGACGAACGGTCTTGAGCCTTCTCCATCCACCGACTTCCCGCAACCCTCACAATGTCGTCGGTCCATCGGGTGGGGGGCCTTCCAACACTGCGTCGTCCGGTTCGTGGTCGCCACTCGAGAACCTTTGTTCCCCAACGGTTATCGGTTAACGGTTATAGGTGCAGTTACCAAAAGTCATTGGCCCTGTAACTCAACCAGGTCACTGTCCTATATAGAATGACGAAGAAAGAACCAGTGACTTGACAAGTAAGCAAGTAAAATTTATGCTTATAACTATAATCATCATCATTTCAGCCGTGGGACGTACAGTGCTGAACACAGGCCTCCCCAGATACAGATTACAGAAACTTCACTCTTCAAGATCACTTGGGGAGATTTGCCCATACTCCCCACACTGGGTATACGGATTAGCGAGCGCAGATAAAGCTATTGTTGCTAATAAGAGACGCGGCTGCCTATAACTATGATAGCTAAAAAATATATAATAATTCCATTTCAAAAGGAGAGCACTGGTGGAGAGGTGGTAGTGGCCCCGCCTTCCGATCCACAGGTCGTGAGTTCGAAACCTGTCGTGCACCAATTGATTTTCCATTCGGAAAATTTATGTGCGCTATGCTAGTGCTCTCAAACGGTGAAGGAAAACATCGTGAGGAAACCGGCATGTCCTAGAACCTAAAAATTCGAAGACATGTGACATGTGCACGAAAGGAGCCTCTAAGAGGCGCACTTTAATCATTTCACTACACTGATTCTTTCATCGACGGTCATAGGCCCTTTTCAGGGCCACCATACCTCAATCTGGTCACTGACCAAAGACAGGATGACCAAGAAAAAACCAGTGACACGACAAGAAGAAGAAGATTTCAAAAGGTACCAATATCTAACTCAATTAGATCCACATTCAAATCCATTCACAAGGATCTCTAAGCGATGACGTAGCCATTGCGTTCACAAAGCGCACGTAACGAGGCCGCGCCGGATGCGAGCTGCGAACGCGCGCGCACCCTACATCCTGTACCCTTAGCACCGGTCACAGATGCCATGTACTTAAGTACTTATTTATATAGTACTAGTGGTTCGCTCCGAATTCTCTCGCATTATCCATTAACAGTTGGTGTTTGAACATTAGGGCTAAATAAACATACATACATACATACATAAAATCACACCTGTTTCCCAGAGGGGTAGGCAGAAACCAAGGTTATAAGAATAAACATACATTTGAAAATTGCATGTTTAGCATGTTCTTATTAACAATCAATCTCATCTGAACTATAAATAAATAAATAAATATTCCGGACATATCACACACGGTCAACTGATTCCAAACTAGGCATAGCCTGTACTATGGGTACCAGAGACTGATATACATAATATATATATATTTAACACCCAGACACAGAACAAACATCTGTGTTAGTCACAAATTATTGTCCAGTGCGGGAATCGAACCCGCGACCTATAGCGCAGAAGGCAGAGTTACTACCAACTGAGCTATGAGGCCAGTCACTATGAAGTTATCATAACTATTAGCGAAAACCTGTTATTGGCTATGTGATGCTATTGTAGTATTTATTTAAATTAACTTTAGCTGTTGGTTTTCCTCAATAAATAAATAAATAACATAATTTTCAAATATACCTAACCATTTTCGTTGTACACCAAAAACTTTATGGCCTAGAATAAAAATAAAATTTGTTTTGGAATGTAAGAACAAATCTTTCATATTCCACAAAAAGTAATTTGTTTGATTTATTACCTTTATTTGATACTCAATCCCACCGTAACCACTGAAAGGACTGGAATGAAAACTGGGATGGCTATAGGTCATGTCCTAGAATAGCATAAAGACTACATTTACCTATGACCATGCGAAGCAAAGCCGTGGGTGGAAGCTAGTCAAAATTAAGCTGTTAAGACCATGAGCACTGTGCATGCATTCATTTAGGTCAACAAAAGTCTTAAAATGTATGTCGTAAGATTGATATCTCTGTACTGAATTCCAGTTCGCAATGTCAAATATTACGAAATTAACTATACCATGTTCATTTTATCTTGGCGACTGAACGTTCAACTATTTTAGCTTGATAGTGGATAACATACCATAACCAATTATTTTCGACGGAAAAAAAACACATACTTGAATATTAGTTAAAAATTTATAGAAAAATTCATTATAAACATAAAAATAATATGGTTCACTCAGCTAACCTACATATTACTAGAATTCCCCTAACTAACCCTCAGCGAACTCTACACATCTTTAAGAAACTGAGAAATCTGAGAGAAAAAGATAATATGCCAGTGATCTGTATAAAATGCACACACCTCTCATGAATACGTCTCCGTCATTTGGATAATAATTATTGCTACTTCTCTGCCAATTAATTGCTATGAGGTTTATTTTTAGTTTTGCATATCTAATGTGCACTTGTTTCCACTACACAGTTCGGTAACGGAAAATATGGATACAAAATTGGATTTTACAAAAGTCTTCATTCAATAAAAGTCAGTGCATCGAAAAGAAACACAATATGCCACTGTTTAATAATAATAAATACTCCAGACATAATTATCACACACGGTCAACTGATTCCAAGCTAGGCATAGCCTGTACTTTGGGTCCTAGAAACTGATATAGGTACATAATAGATAAATATTTAACTGTAACAAGTAGGCTAGGTGGTTTGCTCCAATCGAGAGCGAGAACACCTCGCTGCTTAGAAGATGATGATGAATCTCTCGGCTGGATATACCTAGAATAATTATTTACCTAGTTTTCTTCAACTGAAAGTGTCTCGACGGTACATGTTCGTATCGTCTTGCTGTCTAAATTGTCAAATGGAAAACCGAACTGCACTGCTCTAGATTCTATTTCCGTTCGTAGACATTGACATTTATCCATTTTCAGAATGTTGGGGGTTGGACTGGCGAATGAGTAGCAGTTATTAACGCATAGAAGCTAAACTCTTTTGAATTCCTGAAAAATTGTGCCAGTGCCTTAGAACCTTGATCTTAGTAATTAAGTCAAGGATCTTTTGGCTTCTTTAGAGGCGAGGGAAGAAAAACACGCTATGTCTACAGCTATACACCGAACACATACATTGCTTATGGTTTTAAATGTGATAGCAGAAGCTTTTAATAGCATTAATGTACATGGCAAGAGGAACGCCTGCAATTGTTATGTACATTTCTTGTTCGCCTTTGTAGTTGTACTACAAACATGCTTAAACAAAAACCCTTCGTCATATGCTTGGTGTTCAAGCATATTTTAAAGTTCTTATTAGTGAGACAGATTTCGCTTCTATACGGTTTATGATATAGACGATCTCACAAAATTTCACAACCTATCGATAAATAGAACCATATTTTGTGCATTCATTTTTAGATATCTTAAGTCTAAATTGGAAAATGTTACTTACTCTTGTTTTGAAGTTTGACGTTATTTTAAAAAGATATTTTATTTGGATTTTTTACCTGGAACAAAAAATATATTATTAGTTATTAGGTTAAATCTCATTTGAACAAGTTAAAGTATTTTTTCACTTATCATAAAATATCCAGCACTACGAGACCTAAAATTTTGAAATTTGGCTTCTAAATTTCATTCTAACTACAACACTTACGTGCAAACAAAATTAAGTGGATAAATTCATTGTTCACACGTGTATGCCGATAAAAAATACTTTTAACTTGATTGGGATCGTGCCCCATACATGGTGCACGCATGTTATGTAAGTAACTCAAAATGCCCCATATATGGGGATTGAGCGTGCCCCATATATGGGGCATTTTAAAATGTTAATTGTACATTACAAAGTTTAACTAATATTGAAAGTGATTTCTATTAACATAGCTGCTCTGCCTATCTTCTATCATCCAATAAAACACCTATTGTTTGAGCGGAACAAACACCAATTCAAAAATAAAACCGATTCTCCAATTCCCAAACAGACGACCATACCGTGGAAAAACATATCGCGCGCGTCGGCAGAGCCAATGTTGTATTTATTTCATCTCGGGTAGGATTATTCTCCCGCATCGAAACTCGAGGCAACAGGTGCCTCCGTCCCCACTCCCCCATAGCAACAAAACAAGCAAAACAAGATATACAACCAACACATTCGCTAAACACTTTGTGCACATCATGCCGAGAAAAGTATACACAATATTGGTATACATACGGTGGCACAAGCGAGTTTCGATGTTTACATTGGCAATAGGAGACACGAGTTAAACTCGCTTTGAAATTTTGCGACGTTAATAATCGTCAAAGATAGCAAGGAATTGTCATGTATTCAAAAACGTGTTAAATCTTTAGTGTAGTAAGTTAGATGGGAGTAAATGCGATTAAATGGGTGCCATAACTAGAACGACATATTAAACCTTTTAGTTTTAGTCAAACAACTTTTTAGTTTATAAAATTTATAATTTTCAAGTGTTTCAAGCTTAAAATAGGCTGGCTAATGTTTTAAGTATTTTGTTAAATTAAAATCACTCTGATAACGGAAGGTTTAAATTATAGGTATACATTGCATGTATATAAACTACTTTGATAAAAGTCTCTATGGTTTTACTGTTTGTTACCAAGAAAACTTCGAAAACATGACAATTCTGTTGTTGAATTCCACAAGCAGAGTTGGGAGATTGGTGCAAATGAATTAAATATTGACTTTGTATTATCTTACAAAATCGGCAAGAACAAAGAATAGCTTATGTTCTCAAGTTCCCTTTTGTAATTTCCTTGTAGAATTTCCCCACATCATTACAAAGTTAATCTTTTCTACATAAATTGCGCCCCTCGCGAACCAATTATTTGCTTATCACACTAATTAGGAATCAATTTGAACGAGACGTCGGATTGTATTCTTTGAAAAGGGATTTCGAGTGCGCGTCCAACATAACCAGATCCATCAGTGACACACTGATTTTTAGGTTTTATTCGACAATGCAAAGGGATTGGGTGGATCTTTTCATTTTGGTTGGGTATGGTACGGGGTTGCCATTTCGTTATAATTGATTTCCCTTTTTTTACGGTTGGTCGAGAGTGCTGCGTCATGCGTGCCTTGGTTCGTAGCGAGGGTGGATGGTTGAAGGGCAGCTGAGGGTAGGGATGCCAGTTTTTCGGTTTCACGTTATTGCCTGGGTTTTCATTATTTACACAATAAACATACATTTCAGAGGGCATGGGGCATCGTGTCACGGGTGATCTAATATGACGCAACTGGCCTTTTTTTATTAGACCTATAAATATTAAAAACCCTTGGCCGATTTAAGTTTCATTCATACCAGTAAGTTTTAAAAGTACCTATAACCTATTGACTTACTTAATTCCACACAGATCGAATTGACGGTTCGAAATGTATGCTCTAACAAATATACATCGGAACGGGCCCAAAGGGCTGTTCTCAAAGTGATGACCTTAAAGCCCATCTGGTTCCCTACAACTAACCTTTACTCACTCTGCCAAGTTCCCACAGTTAGACAATTATTTATTTTGAAAACCATTCTCCTAAAACATTCACAATTAGATTATGATCCTAACCTAAGACATTCAAAGCGCAGATCAGAAAAAATATGTAATATAGAACCGCGGCGAACGGCAGTTGCGAGTCGCCATTACTTTCTTATTAGCTCTACTTTGTACAACAAAGTCAATAAGCAAATCAACATTTACCCCTTAAATTACTATGAATGCAAATTGAAATGCCTTGAATGGCTTAAATCCTTATCTTATGAAGAAACTGAGGATCTCCTTAAGGTTGCGAAATAATCCCACCCGTAAACTTTACACACACACGCACTCAAACACTCGCACACACCAACACACACTCAAACACACTCCCATACACACACACAAACACACACACACACCCATACGCACACAAACACAAACACACACTCACACACACATACACACACGCATACCCTCTCTATATTCCTTACATTACATTTCTTAGCATAGTATACCTAGTAATAAGAACGTTCTTTACCTCCATTGTTGCTGGAACTCCTAATCTCTGTATCGGAGGCGGGCGTTGGTGTCTGCGACACAGTTTTTATACTTCTGCAGATACCATCGTTTACATTTGTTATTATACTACTGTTTATTGTTCCACAAATATACATATTTTGATATACATATTTTGATACATACAAACTTACAACACCGTTTCGAAAAATCACGCCTATTTCCCAAAGGGGTAGGCAGAGACCACGGTTTTCCATTTGCTTCGATCCTGATATACCTATGGGCTTATTTAGGATTTATTACTACTACTACTACTTACTATTATTTATAGTTATACAGAATATTTTATCGAGTTTTGCATGTCGCAACCCTAGCTGTCAGTATATTTTGTTTTCTGCCTGGTATACTTACAGCCTGGAGGCAATTTTGTCGGGTCTACGTTACGACAATGGAGTGATAAGTTTTTGAGTGAAAATCCTTTTGTCGTGCTTTGTTCGAATACTCTTGTATTATGAAAGAGACAAAATGAAAAAAAATGTTTGCGTCAAAGTTTAATGTTTTACAAAGAGGGTTGTTGGAAACATACTTGAGTGTTTTGTTATTTTACCAAACATTTATGCTGATGTTGAATAAATTTGAATATAGTTGTTCTTACTCTAAAATTGATGCAGTCTCTATGAAAATTAATTTTAATTATCTGTATATGGCGTGGCTCAATTAGTTAATTAATTCTTATTCTTATTCTTTATTGTACACAGAAAACACATACAAAAATCAAACTAAATGAAAGGACATGTACAAAGGCGAGCTTAACTCTAAAAAAATTTTATTCCAGCAAATCTTTGAGGCTAGAGATAGGTGGTTATAGAGGTAGGGTTCGTGTACAAGACCAACGAATAAAAAAAATAGTAGATGTGTAAACAAACTATTCTAACAAAATATATTTATATTAGATACCTAAATAAAAACTTATCACTATGAACAAACTACTTATATAATAATATTATAATATATATACCTACTTGTGAAACAATAAAATATATATAATTTAAATACCTACGTACTTACAGAGATAGAAAATGCTAATTCAGGCGTGACTTAAATCCATTCCTTTCAGAATGCACAGCAAGTCAATTCTTTGTGATGATACCACGAGAGGCAAAACAAGTGTTTGAATTATAAATAAATAACAAACAACATACATATTCCTGAACCTAAATATTTGCAGATCATGCAAACATTTGTCCCACAGCGGCAATCACTCGCTGCGCCACCGAGGTCGTCCGAGTCCGTCCATCCGAGTTCGATTCGTCAATTGATCTCTTTGTCATACTCACGTACAAACAATATATTTTTTTAATATTTTTGGAGGAGGTAGGGCATAGCGAGATTTTCTCGTTCTAAATTGGAGCAGCCCGCCTGGGGAGGTACCTCCGCCTTACAGAAGATCGCAGCCAAATAACATTATTTGTTTCAAATAGTTTTGTGTTCCTGCGGTGAGTAAGGTTGCCAGAGCTCTTTAGGGGGAGGGGGGTTCGGGGTCGGCAACGCGTGCGTGATGCCTCTGGTATTGCAAGCGCTCATAGGCTACGGTAACCGCTTACCAACAGGTGGGCCGTATGCTTGTTTGCCACCTCTGTTGTATAAAAAAAAAAAAAAAAAAAAAAATATTCTATACTCAATCGGTTCTAAACTATCTTCACAATTAGCGTACATAGTTATATA
Source organism: Anticlea derivata (assembly GCA_947579855.1). Lineage (NCBI taxonomy): Eukaryota > Metazoa > Arthropoda > Insecta > Lepidoptera > Geometridae > Anticlea > Anticlea derivata. The sequence goes on from OX388266.1 coordinate 2,794,836, forward strand.
GCAATAACCCGTTGTGCATGTAATAGCGATGTGATTATCCTAATCACCTCTGAATACGCTACAGAGTGTAGTCGAGCGTTTAACATTGATTAGAATAAATCATTATTGGCAATCGAACCGCAGCTGAGCTATTAGACCGTCGTGATTAGATCCTGCGGTTGGGTGATCGAAGCCATACGTGAGACACTAGTGCCTGGGATTTTCACTGTTATCCTGCGTAGTGTCGACCACCTGGTATTTTCGGTGTCGTCCTGTGCTTGGGCAATAACCTTGTGGTATGACCCGTATGGCCTTTGCCACTACCCCACTACCTTTACTACTACGCTACGGTGTGTTGCTCGGTAACGGAACGGTTTAGTGGACGTTGTTTCATATTAATTTAAACAAAGATTTTTTTTACATGTGTCGATACAGATACGATCATGGTATGAACCGTTGTAGTGGGAAAAGGCCTATAAGAGGAAAAGTATCGGCTTTTTTATGCAAAAATATACTGCTACTAGTGAACTGGCAAAATTTTGTTCGCGCAATGTTATTTTCATACAAATTTAAAACCCCCGCTGTACCTCTAGAGATTGAATTCCTCCATAGAGACTGATTTCCGGGAATTAGTAACACTACAGCAAAGCTACTCTCCAAATGTCACTTCTTGTTTTTGGCTGTGTGTTGATTTCAGTCAGTCAGTGAGTAAAAATTATGAAAATTATGATTTTATACTATCCCAAGAATGATTGACTCAGATGGGACTCAAATCCACGACCTTGCCTTGGGATGTACAAAAAGCTGCGCCACAGAGTCATTACGAGTCTCGTCTATATTCTTTGGGACGTTAAAAGCACCCAGAACCGGTATTAACAAGATTTTATTACCTTTGCTGAAAGCTCCCATGATTATCTTGTAATTTATCGCTCAAAGCAACATTTTGAAATCGAAAATAATTTTAATAAATAACAAACAACCTCGCCATATTAAAAAATCTCCGTAATATACCGAATTTATAATCGGGGGGTAGAAATTGCTCGTGTTGGGTGCGTTTTATAGCCACCAGAGGGCGCTAATGACGTCAAATAATTGGTGCTTTAAATGTAAATGACGACACACGCCACCCCGCTAGGCCTTATTAAATTTTGACTATAGATTTAGAAGGCTCACGAATATTAATAAACAACACAAAATGTAAAAAAGCCAAAGAGCCTTTTTTTACTTATTTGCAGACACAAAACATGCATTTTCAACTTTGTTTTTTAACCTTTATGTCTAAACATGAATCACGCAGCAGGTATCAAATGCATTTCCATTAATAATTCGTTGTCAATGCAAATCCGTGGAGTTTGGGGATATACTGATTTAATGATGACGTTAGCTTTAAGCCACACACCATTGCATCATTCAGCATTCCAAAACAACCCTAAGGGTAATCAGTTACTCTCTAATTCATAATCAGTCACTTACCTTATCAGCTCGATAGCTCTCGCCCTGTTCAGCTGTTCACTTCGAACAGTGAACAAAATAAATAGGCGGACATGCTTATAACGAGTCGATAAAATGGGGTCATCATCATCATCATCAACCTGTAGAAGTCCACTGCTGGACATAGGCCTCCCCCAAAGAGTTCCATGACGAACGGTCTTGAGCCTTCTCCATCCACCGACTTCCCGCAACCTTCACAATGTCGTCAGTCCATCGGGTGGGGGGCCTTCCAACACTGCGTCGCCCGGTTCGTGGTCGCCATTCGAGAACCTTTACTCCCCAACGGGGAAACTAAAACTAAACTACTAACTTAAAATGGGGTAACTAGATAATATTCATACAGTGGCATCTGATAAGCTGCGTTATAGAATGGTAAGATCTGGGACATGTTAAGGTGACAATTATTATTCTGAGACAAGCGTTTGTAAATTTCATGTGTCTGTAATTTCATCGGCTTCCGATAGGGAAGTCGGAACACAGCATTGCCACTAGGTAGCAAAATTTACAGGCACGGTGGCAGTACTTCCCTGTATGCACTAAATAAACAGCTCTCTTACTCTTAGTTAGTTAGATCCACACCTTACTATAATAACTTGCAGCATCATAGACACCCTATGCCACATAAGCCGTAGTGACTCCAGCTGAAGAATAGGCCTCTGCATATACCTACCCGTGGATGTCGTAAGAGGTGACTAAGAGAAAAAAGCTAGGGGATGGCTGGAGAGTGGATGGTTCTCTATTTTAGCAACGATAGCTAGATACCCGTGTGCCTATCGGGGTGAGTATGCACCAATTCCTCCCAGATAATAGAAAACCGGTCTGAAAATCTGTGGGGGAGGCCTATGTTCAGCAGTGGACGTCCTAGGGCTGAATTTTTTTTTTCATACAACAGAAGTGGCAAACAAGCTTACGGCCCATCTGATGGTAAGGGGTTACCGTAGCCTATGAGCGCTTGCAATACCAGAGGCATCACGCACGCGTCGCCGACCCCGAACCCCCTTCCCCCCTAAAGAGCTCTGGCAACCCTACTCACCACAGGAACACAACACTATTTGAAACAAATAATGTAATTTGGCTGCGATCTTCTGTATAGCACGTATATATGCACCAATTCCTCCCAGATAATAGAAAACCGGTCTGAAAATCTGTGGGGGAGGCCTATGTTCAGCAGTGGACGTCCTAGGGCTGAATTTTTTTTTTCATACAACAGAAGTGGCAAACAAGCTTACGGCCCATCTGATGGTAAGGGGTTACCGTAGCCTATGAGCGCTTGCAATACCAGAGGCATCACGCACGCGTCGCCGACCCCGAACCCCCTTCCCCCCTAAAGAGCTCTGGCAACCCTACTCACCACAGGAACACAACACTATTTGAAACAAATAATGTAATTTGGCTGCGATCTTCTGTAAGGCGGAGGTACCTCCCCAGGCGGGCTGCTTCAATTTAGAACGAGAAAATCTCGCTGTGCCCTACCTTCTCTCCTGTGCCCTACCTCCTCTCATGAAATGATGATGAATTATACTTTAAGGAGCGCTTTCTGTCTATGGTTTCGATTGGACATTGTACCTGCGTACAGAACAGCTTTTTACATCAGTGCGATGCTGACTAACCGACCAGAGTAGACCCTTTCTCTTTAATCTGTGTCTGGCGGTCGAGCATTGATGAATGCTCTAGCTCATTAGTGTGGTTGCAATAGGGAGCCGCTATAGTCTGGGTTGTATCATCTGCAGGTGCGGTTTCAAAGGGCTTAGTGGCTCTTTCTGCTTTGTTGGACGCATTGTATCTAAAAATATAGGTGTTCTCCGTGATTCTGAAATATTGAGCATGGTGAAGTTTTTAGTAAATAGAGTATTTCCAAAAGCATTTAAGGGCATTTACACCTTGTGTCCTTGCGTTATAAACTTCTGGAGGTGCACGTTACTCATTTCATTGCACTGATTTTTTCACCAACATTTGTCAATCTGGTCACTGACCATAACGCAATCCTGCAAGACCGAACCAATGACACGACACGCAAGAAATCGTGTGTACCTGTGTGTGTTCGTTGTGGTTCTTTTTTGCGTTTGTCAATGATCAGGTGGGTATGGTAGCCCTCAAATTATTCACCATTCACCATAAATACTGACAAAAAAATTACAATTAATTACACATTTTTGTTATTATAATATAGATGTAAAATGTAAAATATAGATAATACATCTATATTTTACATTTCGGTCATAGAACGTAAAAGATGAATATGGAATGAAGTCAATATCAACGCATTTGTCAATACTACTTATTCACCCTCCCATTCAGACTTATTATCAAAGCGTTGTTGAATTGAAACTGGAATTAACACAAAATCAGCATCTCACTCAATTCCCCGAATAACAATCAGGATTCAACTTTGTTGATCCAAGAACAATACGTAACGTAACGCTCGAAGTTAATGCAAATTACGTACTCGCGCCTCTCTTTACAGCCATTTAGTTCCATTAAGACAATACGAATTTAAATCACATTCAAATTTCACACTTCTATTAAAAGCTCCAAGAGTACCGACGTAAGTGCAACGCTAACATCGCTACTGGCCAACTTAAACCTGCACCGTCCATTCCAAACAAACTAGACCTCCTGCACTGCCACGCAGTATACCTAACTTGGGGTCAATTCAGAGTGGTTCCATGTGATCCCAATTACTGTGTGTAGAGAGCCGAACCGCTTATGCAAATCGCGGATTCCCGCGGACGCATCTAATGGGCCATAAGGGCGGGTTGGGGAGGTCCGTTGCACTTTTAGCGTCGCATTCCGACTTAGGGGGGGGGAGGGGGTTGGGTGTTGACACAATGGGTCCGGCAACAGATGGCGGACGGGTGCGTATTGCTTTAACTAACGGGTTAGACAAAAAGCACTTGCACAGATTTTTAAAAGCTATACATTTGTACAATAGAGATAAACTACTACGAGTACTTCGTAGCAGGTCTACGATTGCGCTACGCAATCTGCGGCTACGATTGCGATAAGCATGTTGCGTCTACGATTGCGCTACGCAAGGTGCGTCTACGTATGCTACACTATTTCATAGGTCTATGAACGAGCTATGAGGTAAACAATTTCGATATGAATACGAAACCAATCTAACAAAAAAAACGATCTTCTGGGAAGAAATGTTAGCAGTAGTAGGGTGGTAAGTGGTAGTGTGGTGGTAATTAATAATTCTGCCTTCTGATCCAAAGGTCGTGGTTACGTATCCGTTACCAGAGTCGGCCACAATCTTATAGGTAGTTTAAAAGTTTAACGTATAAATATAGAATCTATAAATAATTTCTCCGCTTTAAATCGAAACAAAGGCTAAATAAAGCAAAGCTTAGTAAGTCATACCGAGACAGTCAGCCTGCTAAATCAGGAACACTTTATTGTTCCTAAGTGACCGCTGGACGGACAGCGGCGGAGAGTGTACCCCAACTTAGATACGATTACGGTACCAAGCAGTACCATAATATTCTTTATAAACTTATCCTTTGTTGGTTAACTGAGGAAAAGTATAAAACTAATTCGTTGTTTTATTGTTTTGGAGTTAAATTAAATTTAATATAAGTTAAGTTAAATATCCGTGTAATACGCGTATACAACGCGGTCAGTGACCGCATTGATCATCCCCTTATATACGCGTATGTACAAGTGGCCGTTCCAACGCCTACAGTTAATTTGGCCTGCGTTTTCATATCAGACGGACGACGACCGCGGCGGCAACGCACCGTTTCGCCGCCTACCAACAGTGATTTGGGACTGTCGCGTGCCACGCACGGAGCGCATCCTGACTGATATCACAATATGTATTTAGTTATATTTTCAGTTATATATATATATGTATATATGCAATGGCCTCATACATCTATAGAAGATGATCAAACAGCGTCGTTTACGGGGTCAATAGGCACATACGTTCATGGCTTGTAAGGCCTATGCGGGAGCGACAGCTACGACCGCAGTTCTTGCAGTAAAATTGTGTCCCTGTTAATGGTAAGGGGAGAGCAGCACGTTGATGTCTCAAGGTGCGCTTCTGAGACAGCAGAAGTTACCTGTTTCACCTGCTGTCAAGAAAAATAGTATATATATTATATTATATATATATAATTAATATATATTATTTATATAATTATATATATATATATATATATATATTATATATAGTCATTGTGACACTGACCCATATAGTTCTCTTCAGTTACTGTCCATCCAAAGGTTGTCTGGAAGAGATCGCTCTTAGCGATAAGACCGCCCATTGTACTTCGCTATTAATATTGAATGTTTGTACCTGTGTGCAATTTGTAAGATGTCCTTGTGGTGTACAATAAAGAGTTTTCTATCTATCTTCTATCCATCTATCTATCTATCTACCATACCTCAACCTTATCACCGACCGAATACAAGATGACCAAGACAGAATCAGTGACACGACAAAGAGAAGAAGTGAACATTGTTTCATATTGTATTTATACAAAGAATATTTTTTGCATGTACCGCCCGTTGTCCTTAAATCAACAATTAACCATTTCAGTTGAAGTATACTTCAACAAGGTGACTGAAATAGATGGCCAAGAAAAACCAATAGCCCGAAAATAAAGTAAGCCGTCCCTTTATTCCCCACCTCTCAGTAACGTCTGATGCATTGATCTACGAAACTCACGAATTGATCAATTTATAACTCGCAACGAACACTTTTATTGGCGCTTATCCGGTATAATTGCCGCGCTATATATTTGATCGGAAATCCACTGTTTATTACTAGCAATGCTTGCTTGAGCTGCCAATTAGTTTTGTTTTGTTGATACCATTAAACTGGTAAGCTTTAGTAAAATCAATACGGCTATATTAGAAACATTATCAACTTTGACAAACAATAGCTTGTGTTGGCGGTTGGCATAGGCAGGCCGTAAAGCTCGCAAAATGGCCGTGGTGGTCCCGGCTGAAGAATAGGCCCCTCGGTATCTACCTATCTGCGGATGTCGTAAGTGGCGACTAAGGGAAAAAAGCTAAGGGATGGGCAGCAGCGTCCCTCATTTTAACAACGATAGCTCTAACTGCGCTCGCCAACCCGCATGCCCAGCGTGGTGGGTATGGGTAAATCCCCCCACACGGTAGAATTTCGCTCTGTGGGGGAGGCCATGTTCAGCAGTGGACGTCGTACGACTGAAATGATGATGATGATGATGAAAGCTCGCGGAACCGACATAAAGTTTCCCGAATGGCGATCACGAACCCGATGACGCATTGGAAGCAGTTTGCAGTTGGAAGGCCAGAGATAAGACCCAATGGACCGACGACATTGTAAGGCCTAAAAGGTAACTAACGGGAATGGGTAGTCAGAGGATGAAAAAGGATCTAGATCGATCGTTCGATCACTCTTTGGAGAAGGCCTATGTCCAGCAGGGGGTTTCTCTGACTCAACTCGGCTTGGTCGCGAGGAACAGGCATAGCTTCACCTAGTTTCTAAGACGTTTCTAAGTGATCCTAGTGATTTTATTGAAATAAATGCCTTTTGACTTTGACTTTGACTTTGACTTCAAATCAAATCAAAAGGTGTTTATTTCAATAAAATCACTAGGATCATATTGAAACGTCTTATAAACTAGGTGAAGTTATGACTGTTCCTCTCGACCAAGCCTAGAAGAATCAGGCAACAAACACGGCTTGGTTCCAATCATTTATTTAGATGATCCTTTTTCACAAAATGGAATGTAGAGCTTCAGTGTGTGACGGATGATGATGACTATTTATCACTACTCGATGAATCAAAAACCCTATGTAAACAGACGAGATACAGTCTTTTTTTTTTGAATGAGATTAAAATGCACGCCCATTGGTTTGCCAATACCTACTCAATATGGTATAACTGGAATTGAACATGCTATGTACACTGTACAGTCCAACTCAAACTCCCTCTTCGGCTCCACGGCAATCTCACAGAACCAAATTAAAAAAGTTGAAAAGCTCTGAAACAGTGTGTAAAAAAAGTTTAGGCCGCATGCACGCTGAAGTTAGCAGAATTAATGATTGGAAATATTTTACGGCGAACCGTCGGGATTAGCTTGTATGTATGTTGTGAATCTGGTAATGTCGTGTAACTTTTTTTAAGGGATAAGTTTTATGTGAGCGTTATTTTATGTATTCGAACCAATGCCAATTAAATTAATATGAAAGATAAGCTTGTGCCCGTGGCTTCACTCGAGTGGTAATGCGTAGTATAAATAAAAAATAATGAATAATAATAAATAACAGATTCACCCTACAGTCACATACATAGTCCTGACACTAGGATTCCCTGTGTCGTGGGTATCAGAAACGACGATTACCATGGTACCACAACACCCAGACCCGTATAAAATATTTGCAGTTATGAGAGATAAATCTAAATCAGATAAACAGTAAGAAAGTTATCGTCGGACAACAAAGTCACATACATACAAGACCTCGCTTCGCACTGTAAACAGTACCTAAAGCCGTGCGCACACTATTCAATGAATGGAAACCAATCTCATCTATTAGTAGAAATCGCGGCAACCGCTAATGTAATCCGGCGCTTAGAATATTCATGTGATCGAACCGAGCTGACCCTGTGGTGAGGCTAACACTGATCAATAGTAATAACTAGGGATGGGGTAGTTTCCGTTCTCGGGTTAAGGTGTATTTAATCATACCTTCTTCGTATATATATATATATATATATATATATATATATATATATATATTTTTATGTTATACGGATGCAAACAGGCTTACGGCTCATCTGATGCTAAGTGGTTACCGTCGCCTATTGACATCAGCAACACCTGGAGCATTGCTAATGCGTTGCCTGCCGAACCCCTCCACCCTAAAGAGCTTACAACCTTACTCACCGCAGGAGCACAACACTATTTGAAACAAATAATGTGATTTGGCTGCGATCTTCTGTAAGGCGGAGGTACCTCTCCAGGCGGGCTGCTCCAATTAAGAGCGAGAAAATCTCGCTGTGCCCTACCCCTTCCAATTTAATAAAGTTAACTTATGACGAAGGCGAATTTTGGTAATAAATTCCTTCACTAGATCACTAGTAATCTTGATGTCCAAATTCTCGTATGTTTAATTATTACTTGATCATCATCATCATCAGCCTGTAGAAGTCCACTGCTGGACATAGACCTCCCCCAAAGAGTTTCATGACGAACGGTCTTGAGCCTTCTCCATCTACCGACTTCCCGCAACCTTCATTATTACTTAAAATACGATATAACAACCAATAACAGCTTTTTTATACATCTAAGATAGCAAACTAGCATACGGCCCACCTGTTGGTAAATGGTTATTTGATAAGTTCGGGGAAAAACCTATTCCACACTATTTTTATTCATTTTGTCTTACAGAATAAGCCCCGCGGTGGTATAATTCTTATGAATCATCTGGTAGAAACAGACTACGCCTTTAAAAGCCATCTGATTACCTTCTCTCTAATTAATCAGACAATACGTATGCAAAAATGTTTTTTTTTAAACAAGTGTGATTAAGGCTCGTATTCAGAGACAAGACTCGAGCATTGGTCTGTACTTAAATCTCGATTTGAGGCGAGATTCTAATTCTTGAACAGTACTTATGTATAGCTTCAATGATCACAGTTCACCTAAGTAAATGCTTATTCTGAAACGTCAATCAGACGAAATCGGTGCTTGAGTTTAGATTTGATTAGACATTAATCAAATGACATTTTCGTTCCGTTACACGTATTTTGATGCATATTTATACTTCACTTTATAGTTCTGTTCTATTTCCACCCTGGCTGTTTGAATTTCACCGTAAAACGGATCGAAAATATTAAAAATCAAAATGTAAACGAGAATATTTGAGTACAGATTTGAGACTCGATTCAGCTGAGAGTAGTTTAAGTACCGTTCTTGAATAAAAGCTATGTTTGAGAAGAGATTCAATACTTAAGTAGAGTTCAGCTGATCTGTGATTAAATCTAAGTTTGAGTCGTGTCTCTGAATACGAGCCTTAAACTCTGATGCTATCGTTCAGTATAAAACAAAATTCTCACGCTAAACGCAAATATCATTCCCAATTCCTCGTTATTAAAAATTTCATTGATAATAAATAATTGGATAAAATGGCGCGTTTACACTAAGCACCACGGAAGTGGTACCAATAGTCTAATCCGCGTAAAACCGCCGAAAATCTCATCGAATCGAATCAAAACGACTTGAAATGCTTTGAAACATCAAATTTGCAGGCGAAGACAAATAGCTAACACAATTTTTTATTAGAAATCTTAGACATCCATAAAAGAGTTGGGTTCTTGATTGTAGAACGACTTAAAAGTATATACAAGTTGATTCATAAAATGGATACCATCCCGAAAGGGCATTTAATTTGATGTGGGTTGAACCGCTGACATTTTTTGGTATGAAACGGCAATAATTGACTGGCTTCATAGCTCAGTTGGTAGTAACTCTGCCTTCTGCGCTAGAGGTCGCGGGTTCGATTCCCGCACTGGACAAACATTTGTGACTAACACAGATGTTTGTTCTGTGTCTGGGTGTTAAATATATATCTATTATGTATATCAGTCTCTGGTACCCATAGTACAGGCTATGCCTAGTTTGGGATCAGTTGATAATGTGTGATATGTCCGGAATATTATTATTATTATTATTATTATTATTAATTTGTGGTGAGAACCTGTGGTGCGAAACAGCGCTACGAAACCCCTTAAGCTGTTAACAAAAAGAAATAATATTAGCAAAAAACAAAAAACATTATTTCTGTTTTTTTTCGCCGAACTTTCCTAATTTAGCTGTTTTAACAAATTATTCAACGTTGAAGTTCTAACTAAATAAAAACAGCTGATTTCCTGTGACTGTTGTATCTATGCTCTGTCAGCTGTGACTCAAGCAAGAGAACTCTCGAGCTTAATTGAAATCGAATGCCTTAATTTTATTCCGGCAAATTGTTTTTTCTGAAGGAATTTAATTAATACGCTGCTCAAAGCGTTGTATTTGTATGTACGAAGCTTTATTGAAAGCAGTGTTAGATAAAGTGACTAATACATCTGGTGCTTAGTTTTTTGTACTGCCATGTTCAAAATTGAGGTCTTTGTTTTGAAGGCAATTTGTGCAGAGTTTTTTTGGTAAAATTAGATTTTGTTAAGTTCTTTAACAGATATAAATAATCAATAGAATACAACATTCACATACATAGTGCTGACCCCACGATTCTAGGATTCCGTGTTTTGGGTATTAATAAAAAAAAAAAAAAAATATTCCGGACATATTCACACGGTCAACTGATTCCAAACTAGGCATAGCCTGTACTATGGGTACCAAAGACTTATATATATAATAGATAAATATTTAACACCCAGACGCAGAACAAACATCTGTGTTTATCACACAAATGTTTGTCCAATGCGGGGATCGAACCCGCGACCTCTAGCGCAGAAGGCAGAGTTACTATTAACTGAGCTATGAGGCCAGTATTAGAAACTACGATTACCATGGTCCCGTAACACCCAGACCCGCAACAAATATTTTCATTTCATGCAAACATTTGTCCCGCAGCGGGAATGTAACGCGCACGCCTTGCTTATCAGACGGGCAATCGCCCGCTACGCCACCGAGGTCAAGATTACGAAACATAGGTGATAAAATAATTTACGAAGCCATTTTTAAAGTCGAAAGATTTCAATCTAAGACCAATTGATCTTTCATCAATATGATAACTCACTTTTATCACGATATTTTTGTCACATTCAAAGACTTTTTATCACCTCAGAATTAGAACGGTGATTTGGCAGCGTGCCATTTAGTAATTCATTTCTAATGCTTTATTTTTTATAAGGTATTCCGGAATATGTATAACTAGTAGAAACCCCTGTGACTTCGTTCACGTGATGTTATTTTATTACAAACCTCCTCCTGGTTGGAGAAGTACCTCCGCCTTAGAGAAGATCGCAGCCAAATAGCATTATTTGTTTCAAATAGTGTTGTGTTCCTGCGGTGAGTAAGATTGCCAGAGCTCCTTAGAGTCGGCAACGCGTGCGTGATGCCTCTGGTATTGCGCTTATAGGCTCATAGGTATACTTGTTTGCCAACTCAGTTGTTCAAAAAAAACAACCCAACTGGATCTCCTTAGAGGTTGAGTTTCTGGAATTTCTTTCTTAGTAAACCTCTACTAGAGTAAGCAACTCTCCAAATTTCATACATGCTGTGCGTTGATTATCAGTCAGACAGTCAGTAACGTAAGAGGTTTATATACTAACTAGCTTCCACCCGCTGCTCGCGTGATAACTATATAAAAAGTAGCCTATATGCTATGCTACGTAAAGAACTGTATCTATTTCAACGAAAACGGTTCAGCCGTTACAGCGTCATTGAACAATCACGAGAGGTAGGGCACAGCGAGATTTTCTCGCTCTAAATTGGAGCAGCCCGCCTGGGGAGGTACCTCCGCCTTACAGAAGATCGCAGCCAAATAACATTATTTGTTTCAAATAGTGTTGTGTTCCTGCGGTGAGTAAGGTTGCCAGAGCTCTTTAAGGGGGGAGGGGTTCGGCAGGCAACGCATTAGCAATGCTCCAGGTGTTGCTGATGTCAATAGGTGACGGTAACCACTTACCATCAGGTGGGCCGTAAGCCTGTTTGCCTCCGTATAACATAAAAAAAAAAAAAAAAAAAAAAACACGTCACGTATCAAAAAAACGTCCAAATATTCAAACATCCTCACAAACTTTCGCATTTGTAATATTGGTAGGAAAGTAGGATTGATTGACAAACCGAAAGAATCTTCTATACATAAAACTGAAACGAAAAATATAACCAAATACACATGATCCTGAGTCTTACTCAGACCGGATGAAGCAAGTTTTTCAGTAGTCAAGTTTAAGTAAACAGGTTTACATAACAATAAATAAAAGAGTTTCCCCCCTTTCCGGAAGTTACGAAGACTATAATCTTCATTCTGTTTTTATAGTCGCCTGATGTTTAATTGTCATTGCTATAAAACACGGAAGAATGGGGGTTGAAAGAAGTATTTACAACTCGGTTACTAAAAGTTAGCACCTCGCTAGAATGCGACGTCTCTCTCTGGTGTCTCTATAATATGAAGGTTTTTTTCCTATACTAATGACTTGAGGTGAGAAATTATCTACAAATATATTTTATGGAGGTAAAATTACGTAGGCTACTTTTAGGATACCTAGCACACTTTCAACTCCCCACAGGTTGTCGGTTCTACGAACTAAAGAAATGACAAACATTGCGTCTTATTTATTTTATTTTTATTTAATTAAGGTTCATATTTATTAATAAGGGCCCTAAGACTTTCTGAGTGACTATATATCTAAGAGTATATTGACCCCGCTTGGGGATGTGACGTCAGTTATCTCCACTACCTACTACTCAAAATTTAAGGTTGTTGAAATGCCTTAGTATTTTCCAAGTAGTAACATCAAAATGGACCCAAAAAGAAACTGCTATCAAGAACTGGCCAGAAGTGCTTATATTTATTGTTTATTACATTCAAATCTGTACAAAGATCGTAAAGCTAAGAAACCCTCCAAAGCCACCGTAATAAATAAAATAACCCCAACTTTCGCCAGCCCTGGCACATGACATAGAGTAGGTAGGGCACAGAAGCATAACTTTGTGCTATAAAAATATTCCACAAACTAGATTTAACTATATTATTACATAAAGAAATCCCGTATACAAACTCCAACCCACGCTGCACCCCTTTAGGGGTTGAATTTTGAGAATACCTTTCTTACTGCACCACAGTTACATACTTAAAAATATATTAACCTCCTTTCAAATATCTACGATCGACGGTTTAGGCCATAAGTTGTCTGTCATTCAGTCAGTTACTATTTAGAGCACTGGTAGAGGGGTGGAAGTGGCCCCGCCTTCGGATCCACAGGTCATGGGTTCGAAATCTGTCGTGCACAAATAGATTTTCCATTCGGAAAATTTATGTGCGCTATGCTAGTGCTTTCAAACGGTGAAAGGAAACCATCGTGAGGAAACCGGCATATCCTAGGACCTAAAAAATCAAAGACATGTGACATGTGCACGAAAGGGGCCTCTAAGAGGCGCACTGTAATCCTTTCAGTACGCTGATTCATTCATCGACGGTCATAGGCCTTTTTAAGGGCCACTATACCTCAACCTGGTCACTGACCTAATACAGGTGACCAAAAAAGAATCAGTGACACGAAAACGAAGAAGAAGAAAAAGAAGTTACTATTTTATAATAAGTATTTAGATATAAAATGGATGTGCAAGCTTCTTTGAATCCAACATAAGGCAGATATGGAACGTTTCACACGGAAACATTAAACATTGTTTAAATTAATTGATTAATTGATGATTGATGCTAAATAATGCCATTTTATTCTTGCGTGTCTGATTTAACTCTAAAAAACTCTATACGTAGACTACTCTGTGCCAAGGCGGTCAGTCGACGCGTTGCAATAATATAGCAAAATAATAACACATTACCGGCCTGCCTTTACATGACCGCAGGCGGTTACAAGGAAATTCGGCAATGTAATTTGCGCCTTCGATATTTTGCGGTGTGCGGACGTGTGAAACACACCCCGTAATAACGGGGTAATGAATGTATGGACTGCGGCCGCGTAGGGTTGAAAATATTAGTTTTATCATATCACGGACCGATTTATTTTTGTTGGCAATGTACGGTTGTGTAGAAAGTAAGTTGCTTTCAGACGTAAGGCCAAATATTCTCTACTCCCTAACGATTTATACAGCGGCAGGTAGAGTTTTTGACTAAGAACGTGCTGAAGCGCCTTTGGGACATTTTAACATAGAGTAGGCTTACCCAGTACACTTCCACTTAGTCGGCCTTATTCACACGAAGGCATGGTCAATACGCGCGGATTCCTTCACCGTTAGAGTACGTTCTAATACGTCCATTTTAAAAATTGAAAAATCCATTTCAAGTCAAATTCATACCCACGATTTTCGGATCGAAAGTCGAGCTACCTCCCACTAGGCCAACGTGGACTTTTATTAACTTACTACAATCAAGCACACAAACAAATCATCATCAGCCTGATGAAGTCCACTGCTGAAATAGGCCTCCCCAAAGAGTTCCACGATAAACGTTCTTGAGCCTTCTCCATCCACCGGCTTCCCACAACCTTGAGAGAATCGTCGGTCCATCGAGTGAGGGGCCATCCAACACTGCATCATCTGGTTTGTGGTCGCTATTCGAGAAGCTTCATTCGCTAACGGTTGTCGGTTCCGTGAGCTAAAAGTTTTTACAAATTATGTAATAATTATTACAGAATCTATACACAAGTATAGCCGTAAGCTTCAGCTAGTCATACATAATGTACTAAACACCAAACTAATCAACTTGTCGGCACACAGAGACCTGACTAGCTATAACTTTCAGTTACCTGACGATGTAACTTGATAAACAATGTTACTTGAGACCGTTTCCTTTAGCAAACTAGGTCCAAACTTTTCATGCAATAAACACTAACTGGGTGAAACAGAACCCACAGCAACCGCTATTGAATATTCTAAGAGCCCTTTCTTCCATATTGGCAGGTAAGTGGCGGGTTTCCTTCGCTCTATATATTTTAGACCACAGAGAGTACTAGTAGTTCGCCCCGAACTGAGATCTCGCGATGTCTGATGGTATTTTTGTTGAAAAATTCAAAGACTTGCTCATCGAATGCTTGCTGAGTCGAGCGCCAAAACAGCAAACGAATTTGCTTGCGCTGCCGATTTCACTTATCAACTGATTCACCAATAATGTACTGTGCACGAATCTAATGATTTAATTGTTTCCAATAAATTGTTTGTTTTTTGTTTATTAGTTGTCACTTTGATGATCATTGACGCACAAATAAGTTAAACTTTGAAAATCGCATCTTTCGGTTTGAAGAATATTTATTTTCTCTTAAGAAATAACAGGAATTTCGTTTATAAGAGAAACTTAATCTAAGATAATCTAAGTTTACATTTTTATGAAGTCTAACTTAAAAACATAAGTTTCTTATTGAGTGTAAGTTGACAAGTAGGTAGGTAAGTAACATGGTTGAGCGATTAACCATGAGCGTCTTTAGCATGTTCCAATCCAATCTTACCAGAACTACGAAGTCATTTAAACTTTACTATATGGGAGTTTACGTTAAAATGGTTTTCAAGTGTTACTTTATTCTTTATTTATTAAAAACCATACGACCTAGAATAAATAAAGTCGTTTTGGAATGTATAATCTAATATATACCTTTTGATATGGCAACCGGCTTCATATTGTATTTGTATAACTTTTATTGAATAACCCCTTTAAGACCCCTATATGTATCTTTGCAACCCCTAAGCCAATTAAACTTATATTTTCGCTATTAAGTCTTGTTATTAAAACCATTTGATTTACTCAATTCCATGCAGATCAGGTTGATTGATCTTTGATCGCTTTACTCGCTCGATCAAAAAATGTAGAGTAAAATATTATACTTTGGATTGTCTGAATATCCAGTCCTCACTCAAGAAATCAAGAACACGGTATTCAGGGTTATAAATAATAAGCCAAATGGGACTTATTCCACACACAATAGGCAATAACTTTTGTTCTTCGACTTTTTGAACTTCGTAGTTATTGAAAATACACTACGCAAAAGTGATCTGTTTTAGGTTGAAATCAATTTTATTCTGTAGTACTTTTCCCAGGAGCATTATGCTAAGCGAACGCTTAAGTTATTCAGCTAGGACTTTTTAGACACAATCTCATTTGATTCATCGATAGGAATCAGAAAATCACTTAAAGCCCTCTTAAAGCCATTAATTAAGTTCATCAATTCGTAACGAGTAGTTAGTGTAACCAAAAATCTAGGTAGGATATCACCCTTAATTATTTGGAGGCGGTAGGGCACAGCCAGATTTTCTCATTCTATATAGGAGCAGCCTGCCTGGCGAGGCACCTCCGCCTTACAGAAGATTGCAGCCAAATAAAAATAATTGTAAATCAAACTATATCACAAAGAATGCAACATTACATTTAAAACTTGGTATTCAATGCAATGCAAGAAATCCTACTAATATTACAAATACGAAAGTTATTTAGTCAGGATGTTTGTTGTTTAACCACGCCGTAACGGCTCAACCGATTTCGTTGAAACTTGGAATATATGTAGTTCTTTACCTAGAATAGCTTATAATGACGTAGTAACCACGCGAGCAAAGCCGCGGGTGGAAGTTAGTATTATATATGATCTATATTCATGGCTCCATTAGATAGCCTAGATTTGGCCTAGATTTCATAAAATATTTAGTAAAGTACAAGATTTTCTCGGAAATGGTTTATTAACATTGTACACAGTATGGCATTATTAAAATAATTCAGCGTGAAATCAAACACGTAATATTAATATGTTTTTTGATGTCATTTTCAAAAACTGGCATAACGAAACCAGGTTCTGAAAATTTAATAGTTAGCAAAATTTTACGTACGGCTTAAGATGTAATACACTTTTTCTCTTAAAATGTTTGAAGATCAGTAAACATTGAAAAAATATAGATTTTTCAAACGGATTTACCTCTTTTTATCTAATTCCCGACATTTAGATTGCGTTTCAACAAATATTTCCACTTAGATTTTTTTTCGATCATAAGTTATCGATGATAATACACTGAATGGCAGGTACACCGTTACTTCATAATGAATTCAAAATATTATCACACCGAATCCATCAGCGCACCCCTGTAAAATGTAAATGTTGTCAAAAAAATTCAAGTCAGCCCACCTATCTCAATACTGCCGGTAAAATTATGAAAATATTCATCGTTCCTTATCCTGGCGAAATCGAATTTGGACAAGGGAAGGTTGCCAAGGTCCCCCGGGAGATTGATAAGTCATTGTCTTGTTAGTACTTTGGGCTCGGGGTTTCTGTACCTAAAACCAACTGCATGTTGGTTTTAGGTTGGGGTTTTCTGAATGACTATGATGCCAGTTAAGGTGAAGGCGAACATCGAGGAGAAACTAAATAAAAAAAAAATTAACCAACAGTCACATACATAGTCCTAACCCCGCATTAAGATTCCTTGTGTCGTTGATATCAGAAACTACGAGTACCATGGTACGACAACAACCAGACCCGGAGCAAATATTTGCAGATCATGCAAACATTTCTCCCGCAGCGGGAATCTCCCCTTGCGCCTCAGACGGGCGTTCGCCCGCTGAGCCACCGAGGTCGTCAATAATGATGATGATGAAATGTAAAAATCTTATAACAGGCGACTGCAAATGAACCAAGTTTCAACCCCACATTTCCTGATCCACACTTTACTTGGTAGGTAAAGGAAGAGCTTATTTCAAGTCAAGTCACAAACACGATAGCGGTGGTGTGGTTGTGACAGATTCAGACCGATGTTTTATTTTATTTTCACTCTGTAAGGACGGGGAAATGTAAAATGGTGGTTTTTAAAGACTTATACTGAAGGCTGCTTGCTTCATCCTGTTTAAGTCAGTGACCAGTGGCGCAATTGCGTAAGCGTAATGGCAATGAAGTTCGTAACCTTGAGGGTAATTTAAAGAATCTTAGCAAACGTTCCAAACTTGACAAGGGAAAACTTTAAGATATAGCTTTTTCATTTTCACGTTTGAAAAACTTTAGATGTCGCTAAAATTGATAAAATCATCCTTATAACTGCGAACTTCATTAAATCATAAGTCATAAGCATTTATTGGTAAAATCATTTACAGGTCTACAGTTGGCAGTATTAATACCTAGCTTATAGAAACCATTACCGTTACATTACCGTTTCGTTTACGCAATAGCACTCCAGGTTGTGGTGTGTAGGGCTTGAAAAGGCTCTATGACTGTCGGTGAAGAATCAGTGTACTCGGCACACGCCCGCTGCGCCACCGAGGTCTTCGTAATGTGTATGACAATGGAATTAAACTCTAAAAACTATTTTAAGTGGGAACTATTTTGAAATGACACTGCAAATTGTTCATCAGTAGTAAAATGAAGAATTTTCCATAATTATATGTCATTAACTGAAATACGCAGCGTTGGAAGGCCTCCGATGGACCGATTTATGAAGCGGAAGACGATGGATGGTAAAGACTCAAGATCGATCATCGCGGCACTATTTGGAAGCCTTTATCTTATAGGCTGTTAATTAATCTATCGTTAACTGCTGACTACAAAAAAATTGCATGTGATGAAAAAGGTCCATAATCCGTTTTCTTAATGGTATTATCCCTAGCCAGTATATACATACCTTAATATAAAATTTAATCCCGCTTACCTGGTAACTCTCTATCTAGAAATCTGCGGTAATTAAGATAAAAATAAAGGTTGGAGCTTTGCAGGTAGAGACCGATTTTCATTAGTACCTACTATGCCAAAGGTTGTAATACAATACGGTTGCTGTAGGTATCAGAATAGACGTAGTCAGAAGCTGACAATCAATATCTGGAGGCAACTAAAATCTTTTAATTATAAAGGAGCCATTTCATTCTGGGCCTGGTCCATGTCCACTACATAGAAAAATTAGGAAAAAATAGGAGATTACAAGAAAAATACAATTTCATTAATTTTCAGACAAATGCGATAGTACAAGAATAGTTCTTCTGGTAAGTTTTTTACTATGTGAACACTATTTGGAGGCCGCCATGTTGGTTTATAATTTGCGATTGACATGACATTGACATATTTTTCATTTCATGTTGTTTGATTTGATGGTTTTGTTTTGTCAGATAAATGTAGGTTGTCAAATGACATTTCACGCACGTCCATCCGCCATATTTTTGTAGCACTGTGTGTTGCTCTCTTTGTCGAAGAAAATCTTAATGTACCTTAGAACGAAGTCAATTTATATAAAATAAGCAATTAAATACGTTTACTTTATTGCTTAGCCATATTTTAGAGTAGTGTACACAGTGCAGGCCCAGGCTCCATATATTGATGAAACGTCTCTTTTTCATAAAAAAATTGACTTTTAATTGAAATAAATTATTCTAATATATTGAACTCATTGTTATTGTTACATTATTATTAGATGATAAACACATAACGAAATAACATTTACTAATATTTACGTCGTTTGAGATTGAGAAAACATCAAAATATCATTGTGAGTTAAGTTGTCTTGATCAAATTATGATATGGTATTATTACATGACACATTTTTCAAATAGATAGAGTACAAAGGCGAACGTAATACTAAAAAGCATTATCTTTCAGATAAACTATGTGATTTATCTATGTGTCTAGAAGACGGTGTGAACGTAGTCCACAGGGAAATGTTGATTACTTAAATTGAAATATAAAAAATCCCATTTCCCACTAATTGCGAAAATGTATAAAGATGTGAAGATGTGAAAATGTTTGTTACTCTTTCACACCGGAACCACTGAACAGATTGGTATGAAATTTGATATGTATGTAGTAAATAGCCAATAATAACATGGGCTACTTCTTATAAGCGTACCACGCGAGACGAGCCGTGTGTGGAAGCTAGTAACATTATGCCTTTGGTTTATGGCCGTTATTGGGCATATTTTGCAAACTTTGAACATTTTATTAAGATTTCATGAAAATTCCCAATTTCTGGTAAAAGAAACGAAATAATTTTTTCATACTAATTTCTTCGTGAAATTATCGGATGTAAGGCGAGAGACCCAATCCCAATGTAAGGCGTTACAATATCTGAGTCTAACAACGCTAGTTTTTGTGATCAAATCCCATCAATCCAACTTTTCAAACCAAATCTCAGCCACTACAGGTGATCGATATAGTTCCTGAAACCTATACCTGCGTGTACAATTCAGCAAAATTACAAAACCCTGTACTCACCATTGAGCAAAACAGTCACGCGGACCATAGCAACGAATCACAACCACCAACAAAACGCTCAACGTCGCAACCAATTCACTATTCGATAAAACAATTATTCATATTAGGTTCTATTATCAAAATTACACAAAACACAGGATCGCGATCTCGTGATTGGACAAAGTTGGGTATGCCTATGTCCTCTCTGGCCGACGGTTCGGCGGGTACTGCCGCCCGCCTAGCCCCCGCCCGCCCTGCCGGTCCTTTGTTTCCTCGTGCACCGGGCGCCGTCTGTTAAACAAATCTCGCGTGTGAACCCGACTTTATCAATACGGTATTGACAGTGACAATTTCTCATTAATACGAACGGAGCCTTTGTCGTACCTATTTTGAATGAACATGTATACATTTTAGTACTACTTTATTTGTGTGTAGTGTACGTTAAAATGAACCGTGTATTGATTACGTGTTCTGTTTCGGTATATTATATAAGTAGATATATTAGAGTGTGGAACGAGACTAAAAATCAATTGACTATTGGCGGAGATATCAAGTAACATACACACAAAAGCCGACTAGAGGACCTCCTCCTTTTTGAAGTCGGTTAACAAGAGCATTTATTAGTTGAGCTATCCAAAGAAGGTCTGACAGTCAAACGCCCTATAGATAGCTCAACTGATCCAGATTCCTACTAGTCAGAAGCGTCCCTAAGACGTTGGTGGAACTGGATGCAATTTTGATCCGTTCGTTGGTCCAGATAGGAGAGAAATTGATGGAGGAGCCTCAAAATTGTTTGTAGAAGCAAATTGTATGGGAGAGTCATATTTTATGTCCAGTATGGAAAATCAAATGATTATTAGTTTCATTATCATACATAGGAATAGCAATTAAATCACGCAATGATTGACGCAGCTTCACTTATCAACGTAATTGCCTAATTTCATCGGCGGCTACGTGAACCGTGGCGGCCAATATTTTGGCGGAAATTTCGCCGAAATTTTATTAAAATCACCGAACGGTTAATTGATTAACGAGCATGTCGTTGCGTTATTCCGGTATATTCAAAGTTCATTATATCGCAGTTTTAAAGTAGATTAAAAATATAATTCAGAATTATGACGAACTCGGTGGCGCAGCGATTCCTGCGGGACAAATGTTTGCATGATCTGCAAATATTTGTTCCGAGTCTGGGTGTTGTGGTACCATGGTACTTGTAGTTTCTGATACCCACTACACAGGGAATCCTAGTGTGGGGTCAGGACTATGTATGTGACAATTGGATACTATTTATTTATATTCATTCATTTATTTATGAGTTGCTACTGTTACAAGCCTGATTCTTCTAGGCTTGGTCGCGAGGAACAGGCATAGCTTCACCTAGTTTCTAAGACGTTTCAAAGTGATCCTAGTGATTTTATTGAAATAAATGCTTTTTGACTCTGACTTTGACTTTGTTAACCTATGGGAACCCGGGTGGCCCGGCTGAAGAATAGACCGCTCCATATCTTACAAAAATACTAGGTGATGGGCAGCAGCGTCCCCTATTTTAACAACAATAGCACTAACTGCGCTTAGAGCTATTGTTGTTAAAATTGTGCTAACCCGCGTAGTAAGTGGGCATTTTCCCACATGATAGGAAGTCGTGCTGGAAATCTGTATGCCTACACAGGCAGTTCATGTTCAGCAGTAGACAACCAACGGCTGTGATGATATAACACCCAACAGTCACACACAATAGTCTTGACCCCACACTAGCATTGCCTGTGTCGTGGGTATCAGAAACTAGGAGTACTACAACGGTACCAAAACACCCAGACCCAGAACAAATAATTAATATAGATAATGTAAACATTTTTCCCGTAGCCGGAGTTTAACCCGATGCGGGTTCAATTCCGGCTGCGGGAAAAATGTTTGCGTCGCAGGCGGGTACTTGCCCGCTGTGCCACCGAGAGATCGCCAATGAGGATGATGAAGATATTTTTATCCTGTACTTTCCCATTGCTGGGAAAATGTACTTTTATTTATTTTGGTCATTCGCCACTTTCCACCAACGTTCTATGAAAAACGTTTCATAATAAACACAAATTTTAATTACACTAAGCTCTCACAACACCTGCGCAATCCTGGTAGCTGCATCTTCATTACAAACAGCCGTTTGCAACAATAAACTTTAAACGGGAGGTAAAACCGATTATGTCTTTCCTTGTCATAATTTTAAACTGCAATAATAAAGCCATTGATTCCTGAGAAAATGATTTGTCACAATTACTGCAAAATCTATAAATAGTTGCACACACAATCGTGATGTTTACTTGACTACATATTTCCAATGTTTCTTGTAGTAAAAAATACTGTGGTCAGAATGAGGTTGGTAGTAGGTACTACGGGCAAAAAATAATACCCATGGTACTACCAGTACATCCAGGACCATTGGTAGTAGCACAAGTAAGAACTGGAAGTTTCTGTTAACACACGTTCCTACAATTTCTTCTATGACCGTACGACAGATACCCCAGTTTCACTGTACATTGCCCGCTCGCATCAAGCATCAGGTGCGCCGAGTCTCAGCTGCCGTGGAAACGCGTCAATGAATAATGTATGATTTGTATCTGTCGAATTCACCGCCTATCGATTTCCAACCTTATTACTAAACAGGAAAGATACAAAATAAAGATAAAAAGAAGATGCTAGTTATATAAGGCCAGTGTATTTGCGTTACTCTGATGTTATTAATAATACACATAATACAGTAAAATGGTAGTTAAATGATAACTGGAATCTTAAGTATAAGTAAAGAAAGATATAAAAGGTTTTATTCGTAATTATGTTGAATACTTCTACCCGGTAAGTTTGTAGGAATAAGGCTTTCATATGAACAACATCTCTGTTTATATCTATAACAGTAACATGCCACATGCTCAAAGAGTTGGGCCTTTTATAAATAAAATGAGTGAGTTACCTAGTATAGCATAAAGGTTACTTTTTACATAATTACCACGTTATCGATCGAATTAGCTAGTTTTCAATAAATCTAGTATTATGGTTACTAGTTTTTCAGTTTTTCCGCAATTTATTCAGTGTTAGTGTTAACGCTGTGCGTGCTACACTTTCAGTTCCTTTCGGCAGTTAATAGTTACCGCCGCGGTTATTAACGTGAGCGGTTAACGCCTACGCGTTTATGAGCTCCTGGTGGCTTTATGGCGAGTTGGCCACGATACGCTGATGTGTTGATGTTTTTAAGTCAACTATAGTCACCATAATCATCAGCCCGTAATAGTCCACTGCTGGCCATAGACCTCCCCCAAAGAGTTCCATGACAAACGGTCTTGAGCTTTTTCCATGTTTTGAGGTCAAATCAGTTCAAACTCAATTTTACTGCAGTTTTATGTAGCATGATCTTGAACTTCTTATAAATACGTTTTATTATTAGTAATTCGGGCGATTAATCGACCAAAAAAATATTATTTTAGGAAAAAATATTATTACATGTTTAATTTTTTCGCTAATAGTCGTTCTTTTTGTTGATAAAATAAGTCCCCTTTCACATGGTATGCATATTATGATTCACCTTGTAGAACGCCATAAAGTATATAGGTACAGCGTGTTCCAGAACACACCCAAAAAATACACCCTTTTCAGGCTACCATACTAGTTATGAAACGCGTTTTATAGAGTTTTTTTTTCTCTTGCAAAGTCATCATTATCACCATTACTTAAGCCTGGCCACTGATCGGGCATGAATAACGACGTATGAAAGAGTGTGGCGATAGCGCTGAACAATCTGAGGCACTCAATCGCTATGAGCTATATTTAATGCCAGCGTACTAAAGCTTATTTTACAACCAAATTAACCTTCAGTGAAACAGACCTAGTACAGTCGCCAATAAAATGCACAAAAGCCGCCGATCGGCAACAGAGCTCGGCGACAAGGGTGATTGATGACACCCTATCGATTACGGACGAGGCCTGATGTCAATGACGCTCTTGTCAGGACCAGTGCGGATGTACCTGAATATTTCAATTCCAAGAGAATTGATGGAAAAAAATAATAAATTATCACAGGAATTCATAAAAAAGAATGAAGTTATATGGTAAGTAGTAATCATATACTATCTGGACATTACGCGTGTTTTACTGACCTTGCGCTATGTGACACCTTGAATACGACACGTCGCTGGACAAACAAACACTTAAGGTCTCTGTTCCATAATGTATATCTAACTAATTGCACGAAAGGAGCCTCTGAGAGGCACACTTTAATCCTTTTACTACACTGATTCTTTCACCGACGATCATTGGCCCTGAAAAGGGCCACCATACCACAACCTGGTCACTGACCTAATACAGAATGACCAAGAAAGAATCAGTCGACAAGAAGAAGAAGAACTGACCTTTGAGACATCCAGTTGTAAGTCTCATGTGCCAGTTACTACCGAATACAACCCAAAGTAGCATTGCAAGCACTGTTTGGCGGCAGAATTCATTAGAATAATGGGTATCAGTACTTCCACGTACGGGCTCTGCAGAAAGAGCCCTTCTTATAATAAAATGTAATAAAATAAAAATGTACTAAACGTATTTGCTCACTCTTCCTTAAAAACAAGCAGTGTCGTGCAATCCTCTTCTAGTCGTGTCACTTATTCTTCTCTTCAGTGACACGACAAGAAGAAGAAGTGTCGTGCAATGGCTGCATCCTTTTCTGAGCATTAAATATCCAAACGAAATCGTTAATAAGTTTGTGTTTTTACATCATTGCAATAGCTGAGCCATGTAACAGAAAATGGTTTCATGTTCTAGACGGGTTCTTAATTGATTTGGGTCTGCAATAATGTTGGCTGTTGGGTTATTGTTGGTCAATGTAGCGGAAAAATGCAGAGCTTTCGAATACCTGTTTACCTCAGGCTCAGTTTTTATAGTACCAAGCTATTAATTTTGTTCGAAATGTTATCGTTTCCTACTCTCTATATATCTATCCAACTTTTTACCAATACGATATATGTGAAAGTTTTCATAAATGTGAAGATGATTGATATTCAGTTACGCCGTAGCCATAGAACGGATTGGAATTAAATTAATAAATAGAGTAAATACCCTGAAATAAATTAATTACTTTTTATCAGGGTGGAATGCAAGCAAAGACACATGCCTTCCGCATCTTGTTGTGTATAAGGTGGATTACGTGAGATAACATTTGAATAAGATCATTATTAAATTCATCTTTTTATCCATCATATCCATGTTTTCGTAACTAGTGTAGACACGAAAGCAGCTTAATACCTTAAACCTAAAACAAACTTGTTCACATTTTTTTATACACAAATCATCCAATTACTTGAATATTAACTTTCTTTTTTCCTGGAATAAGAGACTTAAATGATGTAATTACATGAAGGAAACTTTGCTAAAATAATAAGACAAAGTTTTAAATTCGACAAACAATCAAACTAAATGTGACATCAAAGCTTCTTCCTTATTATACGTTTTCAATTAATTATAAAAAAACTTAAACCTAGCCTAGGTTAGGTTAGTGCTAGTGTTAGTGCGCAGTGCAACTTGTGCTTGATATCGTCTGTCACGTGATTGACTTAGATTATGCTTGCAACAATTTTAGCTGTATGCTGCTTATTAGAAGTGTGCTTTGGCCATATAGCTCGCAGAACCGAGAACCATTGTGAATAAAGTTTCTCGAACGGCGGTCGCAGTTTAGGGAGGTCCCGACCCTACAGACCGATGACATTTCAAAAACGTCGGAAGCCGATGTAGCGAAAACATTCAAGAGAATTCTTCGTGGCATATGTCCAATAGGACTTCATCAGGCTGATGATAATAAATATATTTAATTTTTCGTCGTGCTTTACAAAAAAATAGGAAATTCTTTATAGTCATGGCCACAGTACGGGAAAGTATTCAACTTTATATTGAATTCTTCTCGCGCCTCAACGCCGATAAATTCAGTACAATCCTATTCGCGTCACAGCGCAACATAATTCGACCGCAAGAAATCAAAGGGCCGTCATTAAGGCTTGCTTCTGTTTCGGAATTATTTCTAACAGGAAAATCGCCATTGGCCTTTCACAAGTAAATTGATGAATGCACTATGCTTAAATGAACGATTTCAGAGGTGTTTGTGAAGTCTACCTTGATGTCAGTGCTAACCAAAACCGAACAACACAACAATGTGTATTTTTATTGGTACAAAAACCGAGCCACTGAGTCTATTACCACATTCACTATATTTATCACACTACGTTCGAACGTCAAATTTCTGCCACTTATTTTGAAATCCTATGATCAAAACTGAAGTGATCACTTAGGCTCGTATTCAGAGACACGACTCAAGCATAGATTTAATCACATATCTGCTGAACTCTACTTAAGTATTGAATCTCTGCTCAAACATAGCTTTTATTCAAGAACGGTACTTAAACTACTCTCAGCTGAATCGAGTCTCAAATCTGTACTCAAATGTTCTCGTTTACATTTTGATTTATTTATAATTTTCGATCCGTTTTACGCAGAAATTCAAACAGCCAGGGTGGAAATAGAATAGAACAATAAAGTGAAGTATTAATATGCATCAAAGTACGTGCAACGGAACGTAAATGTCATTTGATAAATGTCAAATCAAATCTAAACTCAAGCACCGATTTCGTCTGATTGTCGTTTCAGAATGCATTTACTCAGGTGAACTGTGATCATTGTTTTGTAAAGGTATAAGGTAAGGTAAAGGTATATCAATCTATACATAAATACTGTTCAAGAATTAGAATCTCGCCTCAAATCGAGATTTAAGTACAGATCAATGCTCGAGTCTTGTCTCTGAATACGAGCCTTAATCTATTATGTAGTCACTCGAATGACTTTCGTATTTTCAGTGCAGTGTATTTTATCATTTTATCTCCGTACACTGACAATCGATTGAGAAGGTCTATCGTCGAACAAGCGAGACTTTATTTTCTCACTAGCTTTAGCGTCAAACTTAATAGAATACTATTATCTAGTAATCGGAAAATGACTGAAGTGTTTAAAATTTCTGTGTATTTTTCTGTCAATACGCTGACGGTTTAGTGACATTAAAGCAATTCGAATGAGATGTTCTTCGATTATGTGGGACTTTAGTATGAAAAAGAATAATTCAAACTTGTTCTATTTTCTCGTACTCTAAATACCAAGAATCGCGGTTGCTGTCATTCATACTGTTTTCAAAATTACCTAATACGCCCAAAACTCCCCTTATGGTGACTAAAAATAGAAGAAAGAAAGGAAGAAACATTTTTTTCCTGGTCACACACAAGAACAGCACAAACTAATAAGAAAAATACAGACACTACAAGGTATAAAGATGTAAGAACAAATAGAGTAAGTATACAGGGTGACTTTTTTTTCAAGGCCACTTAGGCCAAATCGGAAACCGTGAGTATAATCGAAAAGTGATGTTAGGAGTTACGGGCTCGATTTTGGAAAAAAATAAGATCTGCATATAAATAAGTAAAAAAAAAATTGTATTTAAAAAAAACATTTTTTTTTGATTTTTTTTTTGCATTTCTGTGTTCTAAGTTTAATTTATTTATTATCAAACAAAGAACCCAAAAAAGCAAAATAAAATTTTTCAAAAACCATCATTTACTGCAAACTGTAAATAAATTTCAGCTTTTTTTTATGCTGATTTTATTTTTTTCAAAATCGAGCCAGTAACTCCTAACATCACTTTTCGATTACTCTCACGGTTTCCGATTTCACCTAAGTGTCCCTGAAAAAAAAACTCAGCCTGTATAGGTAGTGACATAACTAGGGTATTCATTAGTCCGTGCTGAGGTGCATGCATGTGCCAAAAAAGGTCCCATCTCAGCTTTAAAAATACAAGGCAAGGCAAGAACTTATGAGATAGACAATTTTAGATTAATCTTATACCTTTACAAAACTAACCAACGCCTCTGGGTAATTCCTCCGGTCCGCTTATAATTTGTTCAAATTACGCCAGGGATGGGCGATTCCCATAAATTATTCAAAACGGGTAGCCGCCCGCACTTATACGCCAATTTGGAATCTGTGCATGCTCTTTTGCCGGCGGTTGCGACTTTTGTCGTTCTTGAGGGATGGAGAGATTTACGAGCGCGTTACAAATGTCATTATTGCTAAATTTATTCCACATCTTTCTACGAAATGATGTAGTAGGTCCTTATGTGCACGCGTTGATGGTGTATTTTTTAAAGTTACAAAGATTTTTTTTTACATCTCTTTTCACGATCTCACGTCTTAAATATGACCTATCTTACTGTACGGATCCGAGTTTTGGGCAACCAAAGGATGAAAGAAGAGTGCATGGTGTGGAAATGAGAATGTTGAGATGGATGTGGATGCGGAGTAACTAAAATGGACAAGATACGAAATGAGTACATGAGAGGAAGTTTACAAGTAGCGCCTTACTTAAAAGTTGAGGAGCAATAGGTTAGCGTCGTATGGACAAGGACATGTTATGCGGAGGGAAGAATGTCATGTGACTAGAAGAGAGGTATGGTGGCCCTGAAAAGGGCCTATGCCGGTGGATGAAAGAATCAGTGTAGTGAAAGGATTAAAGTGGAAGGGTATAACACATGTTGTGCCGATATGAGGTGGGATAAGGGCAAGAAGATGATGGTGATGATTATGACTAAGACCATCGATTAAGATTGTTAAAATACGTTACGTACTTTTAGTCAGAAGAGATATCACAAATTCAGCTGAATCCCAGCGTGAAACATCAAAAAAATGAGTTTTTTTTTCAGTGGTATAACGCACGCGTTGCCGACCCCGCCCCCTTACTCATCGCAAGAACAGAATACTATTTAAAACAAATAATGTTATTTGGCTGCGATCTTCTGTAAGGCGGAGGTACCTCTCCAGGCGACTGGATACAAAAATAAAAATCGTCAATTTAAAACATAATATGGCTACCTATTGTACACCGTTATATTATGAGTTATTGACGACCTCGGTGGCATAGCGGGCGAGTGCCTGGCTGAGATGTAATGGGTGCGGTTGCGATTCCCGCTGCAGAACAAATGTTTGCACGATATGCAAATATTTTTTCCGGGTGTTGTGGTACCATGGTAATCGTAGTTTCAGATATCCACGACACAGGCAATCCTAGTGTGGAATTATTGTATGTGATTGTTGGGTCATCATCATCATCATCATACATAGGCCTCCTCCAAAGAGTTCCATGACGAACGGTCTTGAGCCTCCTCCATCCACCGACTTCCCGCAACCTTTACAATGTCGTCGGTCCATCGGGTGGGGGGGCCTTCCAACACTGCGTCGCCCGGTTCGTGGTCGCCATTCGAGAACCTTTACTCCCCAACATGGGAAGGACATGGCATCAACATCAATGGCGAATACATCACTCACCTTCGATTCGCCGATGATATAGTCATAATGGCAGAATCGCTTGAGGACCTTGGCGCAATGCTCAGAGACCTCAGTACCGTCTCTCAACAGGTGGGTCTTAAAATTAACATGGGCAAGACTAATATCATGTCCAATGCTCATGTTGCACCCATGCCGGTTTGGAACGATACCATTCAAGTTGTAGACCACTATGTCTATTTGGGTCAGACGATTCAACTAGGTAGGTCCAACTTCGACAAAGAGGTCAACCGACGAATCCAACTCGGATGGGCAGCGTTTGGAAAACTTCGTGATATCTTCTCGTTGCCGATACCGCAGAGCCTCAAGACGAAAGTCTACAATCAGTGCGTGTTGCCAGTGATGACTTATGGCCCTGAGACTTGGTCGTTTACTATTGGCCTCATATACAAGCTCAAAGTCGCGCAACGAGCTATGGAGAGAGCTATGCTTGGAGTTTCACTACGTGATAAGATCCGAAATGAGGAAATCCGTAGAAGAACTAAGGTCACCGACATAGCTCTCAGAATTAGCTAGTTGAAGTGGCAGTGGGCAGGCCATATAGCTCGCAGGACCGACAACCGTTGGGGATTGTTGGGTGTTATTGACTAAATAATTTTAACATAATAATATGTCATTAGATTCAGCAAGATGGTTTTTGATGGAAATATGTATAAACAAAAACACATTATAATAACCACAAGAAATACCATCTTCATCAGCATTAGAACGCGACGAAAAGTTAATTAAGTGGCGCCTATTACAGTCTAAAATGAAGAGCTATATCATGTTGGCCTATTGGGAGGTACCTATTCAATTTCGATCCAAAGGTCGCGGGCGAAAGTCATACTCAATCTCGTTAGAATGGCTGAGCGAATGTGGATTCAACTTAGCACAGAAATAGATAACAGTCTCGAATAGTACATAGGCTACTTTTTATCCTGGAAAAATGTACGGTTCCCGTGGAATAGATTTGTTTTGGTGTTTTTGGTTTTTCATAGAGGGATCGACCTTATTTCAAGGGGCCGTCAGTTCTCGCACATACACATCAAACCACGCGAACAAAGGCGCGGGCAACAGCTAGTAAATCGTGTAAGGCATCATATTATTTAATATGATGCCTTACACATTAAATAATATGATGTTGTAGTTAAAATGTTTAGTAGGTAAAATTGATTTTTAGGTTGTGTGCACAACATTATATCAAAATTTATTATAGTTAAGTACATCTGATATACCCCTATTTAATCATATCCAGTCCACTCCATCCAAAGGTTGTCTGGTAGAGATTGCTAATTCAGCGATAAGGCCGCCCATTGTTCATCACATAGTTTAGTTTTTATTGTTTTTTGTTAATGTTTTTACTTTTATGGTGTGCAATAAAGCATTTTCTATCTATCTATCGATCTATGGCCTACAACGATGAAGATGTGGTCTTCTTCTTGTCATGTCACTGATTATTTCTTGGTCATCTTGTATTAGGTCTGCGAGCAGGTTGAGAAATGAAGATGCGGTGACCTATCTGCTTACAGGAAGCTGTGTACCAAGCTCATTTCCGCTCCTTTGTCGTATGAGCCGTGGCAATTATTCAAATTGTACCGTAATTGGACCATCTGACGAATCAAGAGGGAACATGGCGTCGTAATGTTCTAGAAAGAGTGGAACAGAGATAAAAGGAATATTATATGTCAAGGCTTTGTAATTTCGTTTGTGTGGTTTGGAGATACAACATGGTTTTGTCATTATTGAAAGAGCCTTATTACATACTAGCTTCCACCCGCGGCTTCGCTCGCATGGTTTTTGCATAAAAAGTAGCCTTTATGCTATTTCATATTATAATCTATCTCTGTACCGAATTTCATCCAAAGTCGTTCGGCCGTTTTTTTTTTTTTTTTTTTTATACTACTGAGGTGGCAAACAGGCCCTCCTGTTAAGCGGTTACCGTAGCGGTTAGCGTAGCCTATGAGCGCTTGCAATACCAGAGGCATCACGCACGCGTTGCCGACCCCCCTCCCCCTAAAGAGCTCTGGCAACCTTACTCATCGTAGGAACACAACACTATTTGAAAACAAATAATGTTATTTGGCTGCGATCTTCTGTAAGGCGGATTGCAACCGTTTGCGCGTGATTGAACAACAAACATCTAAACATCCAAACATCTTCACAAACTTTCGCATTTATAATATTAGTAGGATAGGATATTCTAAATGATTAATACAACGTCAGGTAGAGAGAGCTCTTATACTCACTAAAAGACGCTGTGTAGTGCCTGGGGTATGTTTAGATGGAGTAGGCTTTCCTATCTACACATCCTCTCCGCCTAGACAATCATAAGCACAGGAAATATCTAAAGTCGAAATACCTCTCACAAGGCCATATGATAAAAGATTTTTCGATATAGAGTTTGTAGGTAAGCGAGAGTCAACTAAAAACTAATCACCTATACAATTTTTCCCTTGCCTCATAGAACAAAGGACGTGAAACATAAAGTACCACGGTATACAGCATAGTATACGAGTACATCACTCTCACGACACGTTACTCCACGTGAAATATGTCACGTGCTAAGCCTTCAAAGCCCAGTTACACACACCTGAACGGATCGACGAATTCACTAGTGTACATGCCACTTAATTGTTCGCTACGTAACACCATTCACACTATGGAATATAGATTAAAGCAGTGAATTAAACCTATTTACCAGACCTGCTTAGACATTAGAGGTTTATAAAAAAACAATATGATGCGTGTGCGAATAATAATCTATCATATTCAATTTTTTCTTCCATTAAATTGAAATGGAGTTATGTGGATCGATAGATAGGTTGAGAGGTCATGGTATTTAATTGATAGCACTATGTCTTTTAGGAAATACTAGCTTCCGCAGTTTCGCTAGCCTGATAGACTCGCATCGCACTCTAATCTCTGTGCAAATATCATTCAGATCCGTTCAGCCGTTCTGGCGTGATTGAGTAACAAACATCCATCCATCCAAAGTTTCGCATTTATATATGTAGGTAGTAAGACTAACAGAATGGCAAAATGTGGGCGTTTGCCAACAATAGACATGACTCTGATTACCCCTAAAGCGATGTCTTCTATAATACTTCAGTTATTAATTCCTAAATGGTGTATAATGGTGATTTCCCCCTTAGATATCTTCAAGGATCTGTTCGACTAGAGAACAGAGAAGTAGACAACTTGGATTCATCCACAAGATAGTCAAAGTTATGTTATAAATAACTGGATTTTGGCTACACAAATAGGCGAAATAGCATTGACTTGAAACTTCACAATTTAGCACGCTAGGTATAGAACAGCGAACAAAGCCGAGGCCGCAGCTGGCGGTGTAGTCTACACTACTGTCATCGGGCGTTATTTACGATTGTGTTCAACACCGTCTTGATATCGCTTCGTTTCCTTTGTAAGAAGTTATACCTGCCATTGCATTTGTGCTGTCAACTCTGATAATAAGTTGGTATCAGTTATTGGCCAACTCAGGTGACGGGGCTTTTAGGCCTCCTTAGGTCTCACCCGCTTTGTGGCTTTACGACTTTTAAAGCCTAGACCATGCCCTCCGAAGCACGGAAGCGATCAGTTGTTCACAATGCCACTAGCAGTAGCCCATCCATTTGGTGACTGCTTTAGTAAAACAACATAGCTTTTAAAACTTAAATAATTCATTGACGGCGTCACTATGTCTCGCTGTCTGTTTATAAAGTTTTCACAACTAAACAGCTGTAACGATTTTGATGAAATTGAGTATGGAGATAGCCTCATCTACCCCAGTGAGGTCGGCACAACATGTTTTTATCTTCCTCGCACCTTTATCAGCAGTCATGCCAGTATTCACATAATCGTCTTTCAAACAATCCATCCATCTTTGCTTTGGTCTACCTCTTCCTTTATAACCTTCCACATTCATATTTACCACTCTTCTAGTATGGAGAGAGCCTAAACCCTGAGAAAGAACATGGCTACTTTTTATCTGGATACCATTCAAGCGATCTAATTTGGCAATCCACTCGTTATTTGCAATTCTAATCTAGGACCACTGTGTAAACAAGGTATTTTTCGATAAATTGTATTTATATATTTAACATTTAGCTATCCAACTAGATAAATAAACTTGGTTTTTAATCAAATCAAAGCTTATTTATCCGAACTTTTGAATCAGAAAATTTCAATTCCCACGACTTTCATCGGAAAATCTACAACTGTATATTCCATTCAACTGTTGAATGTTCAGAAAAGTACGACCAGTATTTATAACGATATTAATTACACTGGAATATAAAGTTAACCCTATTAGCGCCGCGTCGCATCATAATTTTCTGCTATAACTTTGCATACAAAAAGTTAGAAGCTCGCTGCAGGAAACTTCAAATTTAAATCTTTAATATTTATTTACGATTTAGATAGCGCGCGCGTAAATGTAGCTTATATGCTATTCCAGACTATAATCTATCTCTGTACAAAATGTTATCCATATCCGTTCAGCCGTTCTGGGGTGATTGAGTACCAAACATCCATCTTTCCAAACTTATACTTTATAACTACTAATAACTTTTAGCATTTATAATTAGTAGTTTTTTTCTAACTGTCACTTACGTAGTCCTTACCCCACATTAGGATTCCCTGTGTCGTGGATATAAGAAACTACGAGTACCATGGAATCACAAAATCACAACACACGGACCCGGAACAAAATATTGGCAGATCATGCGAACATCTGTCGCGCAGTGGGAATCGAGCCCTTGCATATCAGGCGGGCACTTGCCCGCTGCACCTCCGAGATCGATTGAAATCACAAGCATCGTTTTGACAGTTGAATTTACGCGAGTAAGTGACAATCACACGTACAGTCAACCAGTTTCATTTGTAGGCTACTGTAATAACCTGTTGACCGTACTTCCGTACCAAATCAGTTTTTTTTTATGGGCTCGGTGCGATACAATGCGGCGTTAGTAGGGCAATATCAGAAATGATGTAAAGTCGGTCCCCTGCAAGGAAAATATATTAAGTATAAAATTAAATTATTCTGCGCCGGTACTGGTATACCACCGATAAGTCAATAGGGGAAAGACGGAAATACAGCAGTGTTTATTAAAATACATTATGCAGAAAACGTGTTTATAGCTCGGCAATTCTTCACAAAAAAACTGTTTTTTTATTAGTTACCGAGATACTGTGGGTATCTCCACTCTAGTAGGCAGTAGAGTTCAGTA
Source organism: Anticlea derivata (assembly GCA_947579855.1). Classification (NCBI taxonomy): domain Eukaryota; kingdom Metazoa; phylum Arthropoda; class Insecta; order Lepidoptera; family Geometridae; genus Anticlea; species Anticlea derivata. The sequence goes on from OX388266.1 coordinate 2,829,744, forward strand.
TGTTCCAGGGTTTAAAATAAAAAAGCAAGGTGTAACGAGTGACAAGGCCGTCCGGTGACCTAACTAATTTATCGGCCTTCCGGGGATCGAGTGAACTCGATAAGCAAGACTTTATTTTATGCAGTTTGGGAGCGCCTGGGGAGTATTTCCGATGTTTTCCGTTATGAGGTTATGTATTTGTTTATTGGCAACGATGAATTTATTTTCAGCATAAACGAAGTTTTAAACAGCTAAGGTGGCAAGTAAGTACACGGCCCACCTGATGGTAAGTTGTTACCGTAGGCTATGAACGCTTGCAATACCAGAGATATCACACACGAGTTACCGACCCCGAACCCCTGCCCCTAAAAGCTCTAAAACAAATAATGTTATTTGGCTGCAATCTTCTGTAAGGTCGCGGTACCTCTCCAGACGGGCTGCTCCAATTTGGAGTGAGGAAACCTCGCTATGCCCTACCTCTTCAACAACATTATAGCTTATCATTTGAATATCATAACTCCTAACTTTTGATTTTAAATAAAAAATATAAATTATTTACAAAAGATGTAAAAATAACTTAACTCAAGCCTCTGAAATAACTTCCAAAGCCTACCTGTTGCTTGTAATCAATCATCACCTATCTTTCCATAGTAAGTACTTACAGCTTAAGATGAAGAAGCTAGTCGTCGTAGCAAGTGCCGTAGCGTAGCAGCAGTGGTTTCGTAGCACTTATGGCTACGTCGTAGACGTTCATTCATCATTTCAGCCGTAGGACGTAAGTAATGTTTATTTACATTACTTACGTTAACAAAGAAATAAATAATCTCACGTGAATCCCCGCATTTCATAACATGTCCATATTTAACCCACCCTATAGCCTGCAACACGAAAATCTTTAATGTTGTGTTTGTAATACGTCCAAACATTGCACTTGGTACATGCCCACATTTTAGCCACCCCATGGCCCACCTGTTGGTAAATGGTTACCGTAGCCTATGAACGCTTAGGTTTTAGTTATTCAAACGGTTGTTTGGTAGAAATCGCGATCCGCGATAAGACCGCCGATTGTAGGACCTTATTTAGACTTATAAGCTATATGTATAAACTGTGTTTTCTTTTTTAAAGGTCCTCTATAAAGTTTTATTTCATTTTATTTCATTTCACGCTTGCAATACCAGAGGCAAGAGAGGCTCCGCGTAAAATGAGCTCTGGCAACCTTACACACCGCAGGAACACAACAATGCATACCTATATGACATTAGATACATAGTCAAAAAGTCAAAGTCAAAAGGCATTTATTTCATTAAAATCACTAGAGACTAGAAACTAGGTGAAGCTATGCCTGTTTCTCGCGACCAAGCCTAGAAGAATCATACCCACTTTAACCTACCACACAGCACATGGGTAAAAATATGATGAAGAAGTAAAAAGTAACCTAGTTGTTACACCGATAAGCTGTAGTATGGCAGTTGCGACAGTCAAATATTAGCAATGGGTCTAACGGCAAAGTAAGGGCCGATCAAAAGGTATTTCCCTATCAATCGATTTGGCTAACTTGACAGCCAATTTATTTTCTGTCTAACTTAGTACTGTTTTCTTAGGACAGCTTCCTCTTACAGATCCTATGTTAATCGGTCAATTGGATAGTGTAAAAATAAATATAGCTCTCACGCCTAGAAATTGTAGATATATTAAAAAAAAAGACGGTCAAGTGGGAAAACTCTTGCCCTGAGGCTTCCGTACCGATTCTACAGGGTCGGAAAATTTAGATGATATTGTACTAAATGAAAACTTATATTTTGCGGTCGCTTGCATAATAACAAATCATCATCATTCAGCCGTACGACGTCCACTGCTGAACATGGCCTCCCCCACAGACAGAGCGAATTCCTTATCATGTGGGGGGATTTTCCCATACTCACCACGCTGGGAATGCGGGTTGGCGAGCGCAATTAGAGCTATCGTTGTTAAAATGAGGGACGCTGCTGCCCATCCCCTAGCTTTTTTCCCTTAGTCGCCTCATACGACATCCGCGGATATGTAGATATGGAGGGGCCTATTCTTCAGCCGGGGCCACCACGGCTACAACATAATAATAATTATTATTGTTGCCCAACTGGGTTTCCCTTGACCCACGACCTTCGGAACGAAAGTCATAGAACCTCCCACTTGGACAACATGTCTGTCTCTTGTTTCTTTATATGAGCGACAAAAATAAAATACAAAATATTTTCTGAAAAAAAGAGTTCCAGCAAAACCTAGATAAATATAACCAGAGTGAAGCCCAAAAAAGTATGTCTAACATGACTGTAGATGATTGATTTTGTTAACATAATTATGTATTTATGTTTGTAATAAAGATACAGCCTTTCCCGTTTCCCTGACAAGGTATGCACGAATTCACTAACAAAAGCTAGTTACAAAATAGTTTATTGATTAAATCCAACCGCAAGCCGGGTAAGTCCCTGTGGGCCTCTAGACGGACCTCCGGACCCGTGGACCACCAAACCTTCCGTCATAGACGATATACCAGTATAATAGTAACCATTTCACTGTTACAACACGAAAAGAAAGAAGTATGCATCATATTTCGAGCTGCTTTGCATCGCACCTTGACATGTAAAGCAGCAATAAGCTGAGTCAGGGTCTATTTGGCCGCACCTAACAAAGAGCGAGATTGGTTGGCTCCTGCTGTGTAGATACCTTAAAATATCTGGGTAGATACTTTATAATATGTTCACTAGGTTACTTCTTTGTAATTTAATTTGTGTTTTTACTGTGTTTTTTGTGTATGTCAAATAAACTTTTTCTGTTTCTTTAATATTGTGACCAGTACGCGAGTTTAATAAAACTTAAAGGATGTATGTGACAGCTTGAAAAATAGTTTTATCGTAGGTATTGGTTAAACAAAGTCATTCAACGGTCGGTTTATGTTTTGGTGAATACTAGCCTACGTTGGAGATTTTCGAGACTGTGGGCCCTACTATCACGTCTTTTTGACATTCAGCATAATTTAACACGAATTTGAACCCTAAATCTTTGAGACTTTTCACAGAGTAGCAAAGTTGGTACGGGACAGTTTTCAAAAATGGTGTTAATCACGCTAAATTGAATCTAATGCTAGCGCGATAGAGCTCATTTTACTCTGCAAGCTTGTCCAAAGTGACGCATACCGCGGTACAGTTCAGGACTTACGCGCTTGTATGTAAATCGCGACGAAGAGCCCGCGGTCACCAAATAGGAATCCATATGTACAACCGTGACGAAAAGTTTTTTTGCAGCAGAAAATTAGTTGATTTCATCATCATCATCAGCCTGATATACAGTTACAGTGAAGTAATTTATACCTATGAAAACACTACGATTCTAGAGTAAATAAACGATAGAATTAAAATCCGATTATTGATTTATGATCGAATATGCAACATAGTATTTAAGATAGATACCATGTTGTCAATGCTACTTCTACTTCTATTGTATATACAAGGGTTTGTAGAGATGTAAGGATGTGAAGATGTATGTTACTCTTTCACGACTCAAGCACTGACCGGATTGGAATGAAGTTTGGCATGTATGTTTATGTAGCCTTAATGTAATTATCTTCGAATAACATGCAAGTTACTTTTTATCCGGATAAATGCAAGCAAAGCTGCGGGAGGAAGCTAGTCAAATATAATGTTACCATAAACAAAAACACAAAGTATAATTAATCTGTTTTATTCCTAACTAGTATCTATGTCTTGGATTCTAACTGAATCGTTATTGGTAGGTACCTAAGTTTTCTTAATCTATCATCAAAGTTTTTAAGAGTATACTTGGGTTTGAAGCTGCGAGCCAAAAGATGATTTAATATAAATAAAAGCCTTCGATTGTCTCCGTGAGTAATTAAATTTGTTTCCGAGTTTGCTATTTGTAGACCTCAAAACGATGATCAGTACTCCATTCCGACACGTCGACAAATAAAATTAAATTTTGTATCATCTGTTTCGTGCACAAAGTTATTACATAAATTCTCAGACCGATTAAAATCACTGAAGAATTTCGTAAGCAATTTCATTTATTTTAAAGATACTCAAAGTATTCCAGGCAATTTTGATGAAAAAATATGGAAATGTCAGGATTTAACGAGGAAAGAAATACAGTTTCTATAAAATTATTAACCTTTTGACGCCGTCCAGGATTCTTTGTTGACCAATTTTTGTATTCAACTTTTTTTCTCAACTAAGTTGGCAAACAAGCTTACGATTTACCTGTTGGTAAGTGGTTACCGTAGCATATGAACGCTTGCAATACCAGAGGCGCGTGCGATGCACGCGTTGCCAACCCAGAACCCCCTCCCAGGCAACCTTACCCACCGTAGGAAAACAGCACTATTTGAAAAAAATAATGTTATTTGGTTACGATATTCTGTAAGGCAGAGATACCTCCAGGCGGGCTGCTCCAATTTAGAGCTTGTACACAAAACTGCGATGCGACGTCGCATCGTAAAGATCTATGACATTGCACCCACATCGCAAGAACTTGCGAGTTGATTCGCATCGCACGTTCCTGCGATGTTGCGTCACATGAAGGGAGACGCCTACAAAATCACAACGCGGCATAATTGCCTGCGTTGTGGATTCGAATCGCGCCAGTTTGGTGGACAATTACTTAGAGCGAAAAAAACTCGCTGTGCCCTACCTATTGTGTGAATAAGTTTTGTGGACGACCATACCTGCATTATAAAAGTGGCCAGGTAAATTTTAGGTGTTCGACCCGCATGTTTACATCCCTCAAGGGAGGGCTGAATTACGGGACCCTTTAGTCTTCGAAGGCGATACACTCGTAAATATAAAACAATATATCCCTTGTCCATTAAACTTCACGTGCAAACCAAAATTTAATACACCAACTTCCAGATTGGATAGCGCCTGGTTCGGGTTAACCTTGGGGTTTAGGTTTCTGTTTGTTTGTAAAGTTTTGGTTAGTACAATACGCTTTTAGTTTAAAAACCAATACAAACTAGTTAGTTATGAGGAGAGTGATAATAAGAGATAATAGCATCCAATAGTCAAATACATGGTCCTGACCCCACACTAGGATTCCCTGTATCGTGTGTATCAGAAATTTCGAGTACAATGGTACCACAACACCCAGACCCGGAGCAAATATTAGCAGATCATGTAAATATTTGTCCCGAAGCGGTAATCGAACCCGCACTCCTTGCGTCTTATCACAAGGCATACTTTGTTATTTAATGAGTTTTATTTATCTTGTAATTTTTTTTAAGTACATACTTTATACAATAAACTATAAAATAACTTAAATATATTATTATTATTAAATATATAAGTTATTTTATTTTATTGATTAGATGTGTATTTTATAATTTCCGCATACAATGAATTGTTTTATGGAATAAATTACTATGGACTATGAACAGAATGTAATTCATGGATGGTACTTATGTCCATACCACAGTGCCGTTCCTACAGGCGACTGGCTAAATTTGATCAGTACAACTGCGTTCCAACTGTCGCCCGGCTGCGGGGCCGCTCGCCAACCAAGTCACGGATGGTAGTGGGTTGTTAGTGATAGCGAATAGCGAGAAGAAATTGGGCTGCCGTACCAGATGAACCATTGATGGTAATACTGGCATAGATTTGTATAGTCATACTTTTCATAAATTTCACAATGATGCCACAGTACTAAACGTATGCTGTACAGAAAAAAATCTCAATAGACATAGACAAACATTTATTCACAAACTTGGCACACAATACACGTCACAATAAAAGCAAGACACAGAGACCAAAAATATGAAACAAAGACAGAGAGGTAACACACAAAAACTTATTAAAAAGAACACGTGAAATGTTATTGTGCGCCACAGCAGCAAAAAGGTCTCGGCTCAGCATAAATGTCAATAAGAATATATCTAAAAATAAATCGTGCCATTTTGAACTTTACTGTGTACCTACCATATCTACCACCGGGCTGAAATGGCGAAGTATATTTATTTTTGCTCAATTACATTCAAACTTATCTAGTAGTAATACGACATAAATTCCAATGTTTCACATCGATCCCTCGGAACCAAAAGGGAATTTATTGGTGCCGCGGGATCGATTTGATTGTACACAAATTCGATTAATAACTATTTGAGACCAAATCTTAAATTTGATGGTCAAAAATATTATGTCACTTAAAAACAGGTGAGATTGAGAAAAAAATAAGGACAATCTATTAAAAAAAAATGGTAATTTCTTTTAAGCTCATTTTTTCTTAGCTCGCAGAACAGACAAATGTTTGAGAATAAAGGTTCTCGAAAGGCGACCATGAACCGAATCACGCAGTCACGAATCACGCAGATGGATGGACGGGTGTTTATGATTAATGGTGGTAAAAATATTTTTTGTTACACATTTTAATGCAAATGATTGCTTGCATTAGCACCACGCCCCACTGAGACTGCGGACAGAGTTCACTAAGAGGTGTTTGTATTGAAATTGATTTATGGAAATTTCTCAGTGAAGACGTCCTGCTCCAGACTTGCCGTTTGGATCGTTAAAACGATTCTATTTCAGATTTATCGTAAAACAAGTAGTAAAATGTATAGTTCAAAAACATATGAAGTTTAACGAAGATGCAGTCAACGGATACAACTTTCTGGGAAAAAGATTTTGTGTTACTGAGCCATGTTCAAACGGTGTGCATATCATTAAATTTTGTTTTAAATTATCCTTAGGTCTTTAAAAAAAAAAAAAATTGACTTTGACTTTTATCAGCTTGCGATATCGTTTTTTTATATCACACGCCCTCCAATGTCAAATTTGAAATTGACTTTATTATTGACATATCAATGACATAATCGCAAAGCGTTTGAATACGGCTCTAATATTAAAATATCTGTTTCAGTTGAAAATTATTTCTGATGATCTCTTTTTAAAAAATGGAGTTGTTTTTTTCAAGAAACATTTTCTTCTATTTCCTTCCTTTATCGGCGCAGGAAACTTGGGAATATTTTTATTAATAACATAGTCAGTTGCATTTATTTACTTCAACTGTTATCATTCGGACAGCCAAAGTGTTTCCGAATACTTATAGCTTGGGTGTCATAAAGAGCAGAGTGAATAGGTTTCTTCTACGCAAACGCGCCACACCATCGACCACATCGTCACTTAACATCAAGTGAGATTGTGGTCAATCGTAAACCTAACATGTATTTAAAAAAATGGTCTTGTGTCCAAGGAGGAATAAGTTCTTATGAAAAAACCATAACTCCTGTTTCTCTGTAACACGTCAAGAGATTGACAAAATCTAGGTTTTACTTGGACGTGTATTTGTAAAAGTTATGCTTAGAGATCATAATATAATATACATTATTTTGATCCTAGAGTATCCTATAGGGATTTTTACAACTCAATTTATAAGCATGAGCTTCAGATTGTAGAATTTACGTCTAGAATCATGATAGTCTACGTGATGTACATTTTTATGAATTTAAAATTACTTCTGACAGTACATAATATAACGGAATACATAATGTACAGAGATATTTCAGGCTGTAACTATACTTCCAAACCAAGAACTAGTGCTAAGCCATAAAGTGGAAACCCACACTAAATACCATGTTTTTTTAATATGTGATTTTATAAAAATAATAGTCCGACGATAGCGTCCAACATGTCATCTAAAATTTATTCTAAAATGATCCTTACCTCTTCTGAATAAAGGAATTTTGAGTTTATCTTTAGGATCATGCGATATTTTTTGAGCTTCAAATGTCAAACTGAAACTTGACTTTATTTATGGTAACTTAGTTTGGTAATGTTCATTTTGAAACGAATTTTAGATGACATATCACATACTGTTTGAATACGGCTTTAGACTCGAGAACTCTTTAGAAATGAGTCGCGCGTAAATCGCGTCGTAGGGACAAGCCCTTATTCCTTTTCTATATCATTATTTTGTTTCCACCTTAAACCAAAACATCGTACCATATTTTTAGATTACCATAATAAAATCTCCATCAAGATTTCTCCAACCTCGTTACGCTGCAGCTTCACAGAATATTGATAATGTTGCTACGTTTTATCAATAAATATACCGAAACTCTTTGATCTACCGATTTGGTATTCTCAACATGGGGCGTCGTAATCAGAAAATTTACGAGATCGAGACTCAGTTTTTGACAGTTTGATTAGTTAGGCACTTAGATTATTCTATTAGACGGGTAACGCAGACGCCAATCTGGCTAATAGCTTACACAATTAAAAGAATAGCTAGTTTACTCTATAATGGATCACTAGAGACTCATCACTCAATATCAAGCATACACGTCCGCAGTAGGTTGATAGTATTAGCATAGCGTGCACTTCCACCCCTTTATTCATAATCAATCACTTACTTTATCGGCTCGATAAAAGTATGACTACCTCTTTCATTTGTTAACTGTTAAAAAAAAAATTTAGAAGGCGAGCTGATAAAGTTGGGAAAAGGGACTTCTTATAAATAAGGGATCTAGTATTTAGCCAAAGCTATAAATGGCATGCCCGTGTTCAGATACACTGTGCTTCAGAAAGAGAGAAGAATCCTATAAATTTTCTCGGAAACATGGACCTTTGATGTCAACAACAATATGACATGATAATAAATTTGCTATGTATTTACTATTTATGGTCTAAAACAATTAATATGTATTATTCTAATTTCGTAAAACAACATTCGTATGCTAGTTATAGTACAATATTTGTTGATCTAATAATTATGATGTACCTATAAGAACTGCTGTAACCACATTTTCAAATAAAGAATAAATAAATAAATAACTATCAAGAGTTAGACAGCTGTTCTTTTCGTAAGCTGCACTAACAGCTCGACTTAGTAAAACGGCCATCAAGGACGAGACCTTCTATACAGTACTTAGGTTGATCAATAAAACAGTCATTTGAAGTTAACTAATTTTACTGGGATTTTGTTTAATTACTTTAAGTGATATGAAAAGGCAGTACACAAAGAAGTGGGTCAGATGGCGAACGGAAAATAATCAGAACGGGTTCTTTACTTCAAGATAAACTACAAGAAGACCTACATGAACTAACACCATGCTGCTTAATGTTAGGTACTACCTACTTGTACTAGGTGACGACTGTCCATAGTAAAATTAGAAAATTAAAATTAGAGGGGTTGTCTACCATGCTTGGGGAAAAATGTAGTGAGCAATTTTTTTAAGCAGCATGATTTGTGCTGGTAATTACCTACATAATCCAATTACTCTCAGAAATCTTGCGATTCTGTTTCACATGATTTAGTGGCTTAGTCGCAATATAAATCAAATTCTTAGCAAAACTCAGGTCTGGATAAATACAAGCAAATGAGTCCCCCGAGACGTCTCGAGACGTCGATTAAACGCACAAATTAGTGTAATGGAGACGGGAGACGAACAGCTGAGGCAGCGCCATACTTCAATATAGGCTAAGAAAAAGAACAACGAAAGTTTGATATCGCGATATAGTAGAGATGACGACTGAATCTGGGCAGAGCTTTCAATCCCTCATCATCATCATCATTTCAGACGTACGACGTCAACTGCTGAACATGACCTTCCCCACAGACAGAGCCAATTCCTTATCATGTGGAGAGATTTTCCCATACTCACCACGCTGGGCATGCGGGTTGGTGAGCGTAGTTAGAGCTATCGTTGTTAAAATGAGGGACGCTGCTGCCCATCACCTAGCTTTTTTCTCTTAGTCGCCTCTTACGACATCCACGGATAGGTAGATATGGAGGGGCGTATTCTTCAGTCGGGGCCACCACGGCCAATCTCAATCCCTTTTGGCACTTATTTAAAGTTTTAGTAAATTCCTATCCTTTTTCGTATTCGTATTATAAACATCTCAAATTAAGCCGAGTCCAGAGTAACACAAAAATGTTTTCATTTGTTATATAACAAAGCAACAATATCAATAATATTTCAGTGCTAATGAGGAACTACGTACATTTTTAGGCCGTCTTTAGGCTAATCTAGAAATATTAATTCACCACTTCTGCATTGAACACATATACGCGAGACACTCTATCACACGAGACAATGAGATTTTGATTTTAGGATGTCTCTAGGATTATCTAGAAATATAAGTTCACCACTTCTGCACTGAACGCAAATATGCAAGTCACTCTGTTGCACGGGAAAAAATGATCAATGCTATTTTGTTATTAGGTCGTCTCTACGATGATCTGGAAATATAACTTCACCACTTCTGCACTGGACACAGATGCGCGAGTCACTCTGTCGCACAGGACAAAGTTTTGATCAATGTGATTTTGTTGCTTTATTACGCCAATTTATAAACATAGACATTGGCTTTAAAGTATAGCTTATGAAAATTGGATATCATAACAATGATAAACTTGAATTATTAAACCTATTAGTTTTTCTCGGTAAATTATGAGGATAAATAAACATCTCTACCAAATTATTGTAATCATTTATGTGCTAAGGTTAAAGTTAATATATAATCAACATCATCATTGTGGCCACAGGAAGTCCACTGCTGAACATAGACCTCCCCATAGACTTTCTCAGCGACCGATCGACCGGCCTGCACCCAACGTCTACTAGATACTTTTATTACGTCGTCTTTCCATCTAGTGGGAGGCCGTCCTAGGCTGCGCTTCCGGTGTTTTGTATCAATTCTGCTATTTTAGCATACCTTTGAAATATTATTAGTAGGTAAATATTAAAAAAATTCCACGACAAGAATTTGTGATTCGACACCGCTGTTGTGTAAGCAAAATGTAGCAGACAGCTCGTTAAAATAACTCAAAAAGGCTTTGCTAGGGTTATATTTTCGCAAGATTTTATTAATAAACCAGAACATACTAAAATTTTATAAACTCACAAAGCAGCCCGCTGTGAGAAGTACCTACTCGTAATGAGAATAATGTTACGTCATAGCACTGCCATAGAAAGGATATTGCTACTGAAGTACGAGATCACACACAAGTTTCACTAAGGCAACATTCTTCATGAATACCTACTTGAATTGTACCATATATTTTTCCATTCGGTGGTCGTTGAGAAAGAAAAAATATGATTTACTTACCACCAACCAACCACCACCACCAACGCCTTGATTGTTCAAAAGCAAGCTTTACCGTCGGCTTTGGGCTTATCTTTTGACCTTTTTCCTCAAGGATCGGAACAGATTTAAAACAAAATTGATTAAGACTATAGACTCATGGCCAACGAGCAGCCGAATAAACTTAGGTCATGACATCTATAGCGTTTACAATCTGTTTCAATTTCGCTTCGCGACAAAATCAGACGAACGGTACCTTGTGGATCCGAGCTTCACCCGATTTTAGCTGTTTGCATTTCAGCTATACTGAATCTTAGCATACACGCAATAAAGCTTATTTTACTTCAAATTAGGAGTGATACAGGCCTGGTTACCTGCAGCAATAAGTTACCTTAACGACAGCCGAGCCTCGGGGCGTAAAGCGGCGTGCACACTACCAACCTCAACGTAATGGAATAAAAACATAAAGACGCATTATAAGATCCACTCAACTCCATAGAATAATATTAGGTAGAACCGCTAGTTCCGTAAAAAATATTATTACAGCTGCTCTACGTTCCAGTAATAAATAAAGCACGTGTTATAGAGTACATACATTTTTGGATGCAAAAATAAATTGATGCACGACCGGGATTTGAACCAATAACCTTTAGATATAAAGTCGAGGCAACTCCCACTAAAACAATATGCGTAACACAAGGTACTCCTAAGGTCCATAAAAAAAAGTTCATTATTATGATGGACAGCAGCGTCCCCTATCAACAATAACTTTATCTCGCCAACCCGCATGCCCAGCGTGGCGAGTATGGGCAAATCCCCTCAAATGATTGATTGAGTGCAGACCGTACAAAGTTGGACATGCTGAAAACTGATGGGAGGCCTATGTTCAGCAGTGGACGTCCTACGGCTGAAATGATGATGATGATGAATTAAGATCTCATCCTTTTTTGAAGTTGGTAAAGAATGCCAAAACGTCAATTTTCCTCCTTCTTGAGTGGCGCTTAGAGACCTCCCCTTCCTCTAAAGCGTTGGAACTAAAGTGAAAACGGCAGTTTAGTTATTTTCAGTCCTTTTAAGAGTTGTCTCTATGATTGTGCGAAACATCGTAATATTTACAACATTTTTTTTTATTGAAATCAACTGAATAAATCCACAAATCTGGTGTATTTTTTAACCGACTTCAAAAAGGAGGCGGTTCTCAAGTCGGCTGTATTTTTCTCGCTCTAAATTGTGGAAGGAAATTGTCCATACTCACTACGCTGGGCACGTGGGTTGGCGAGCGCAGTGAGAGCTATTTTTGTTGCTATAGGGGACGCTGCTCTTAGTCGCCTCTTACGAAATACACGGGAAAGATATAGGGGCTTATTCTTCAGCGGGGAAGCTTAGTGTAATTCAATCTGTTCCATTTCATGGAAATCTTCATGACTAACGCCATGTTTTCTATCTCGATAGACATGCAAATGGTGTAATAAGACTGTTTATATAAAACTTAAACCTTGCATAAACCAGACAGATTGCAAACTAAGCAGTGAACTTTTGAATCTCGCATATTAAAAATGCCTACAATAGTTCCGCAGCTCTCGAGACAAGAACACTTCACAACCATTCTTTATTAATGAATCGGATGTCTGAAACATAGTTTTTAATATCTGTAATGAAAGCTGCAAATATGATGCGAGGGTGCATACCGCCGTCGGCCGGGGCGCTAACTCGCTGTGATGCGGCTATGGTGATTGAAAACATGCGAGTGAAAAAAATGCTATAAAACACACAGTAGAACTTGTCTCATCATCATCATCATTTCATCCGTACGACGTCCACTGCTGAACATGGCCTCCCCCACAGACAGAGCGAATTCCTTATCATGTGGGGGGATTTGCCCATACTCAATACGCTGGGCATGCGGGTTGGCGAGCGCAGTTAGAGCTATCGTTTTTAAAATGAGGTACGCTGCTGCCCATCCCCTAGCTTTTTTCCCTTAGTCGCCTCTTACGACATCCGCGGATCGGTAGATATGGAGGGGCCTATTCTTCAGCCGGGGCCACCACGGCTTGGCAGAACTTGTCTGAACAGACCAAATTAAGCCAGGTTATTCAGTATAAGAGTACTTACAATAAAGCGTATTTGTTAAAAGGAAATCAATTAAAAAATTATGCCTGAATCTATGTGGTTTCTCGACCTGAATATGAATATCATCGTCATCATTTCAACCATAAGATGACCACTGTACAAAGGCCGGGGGGGGGGCGTCTTAAGTTGCGATTTCCAGTGCGTGGAATCCAATCGTGGACTCCAATCGATTGAAATAAACACGTGTCGTATTTCACTCGCTGACCAAATTGAACTATCATTTACATGTTATGCTATGCTACACGCTCTTCTGCCCGCTCCGCTCATCAGCTCACCCTCGCCCCCCGTTTCATTTACCAATGCGAAACGAAAGTGCGCGACGGCAGGATGCATTAGTAAATTACTCACGTACCAAGTCCGTACTCCGTGCTTCGTGCTTTTCGAAAAGTTTGGATTCGTCGCCGGATTGCATGTCGCAGGGATTATCGGAACGGATAGTTTTGTCTGAGTGTTATTACTTTTGTTGAAACGATGCATTCAGTTTTGGCTAAACTTATGAAAATAATCTTAGTGATCCTAGTGATGTTATTGAAATGAACACCTTTTGACTTTCGAATCCAAGTATAAACCTACTACCCTATATGTATGTTTATAAATATAATATTCTATCAAACATTGTAGGTACACAAACCTCCCTCTATAATCACGTCTCTCTAGCCTCAAAGGTTTGCTGGAAGAAAACTCTTTTTAGGGTTAAGCTCGCCTTTGTACATACCTTTCTTTTTAATTTTTGTATCTGTATTTTTCTTGTGTACAATAAAGAATAAAGAAGAATACTACTTTAACTCACTCAATAACTTTATCAGCTCGATAAAAGTTTGTCCGTCTATCCTATCTTTCGTTTATTGCTAGATAAGTACAGGGCTATAATTATCGAGCCGATAAAGTTAGTGACTGATTAGTTAAAAAGAGATAAATTTTAATATTAATTGGTATCCATAGCTATGCTATTTTCCGAAATAAGGATCTAAAATTGTTTTCGACATCTCTTTGTTTTATAAGTTCTAAACATGTTTCAATTCTATATTACTAATTATTTTGGTTTTTGTTAAGTTTTCTTGCTAAAAGTCTGCATATTCAAATGGAAATTACAAATTAAGTTTAAATACTTAGACCGTTTTAATAATCGCTTTGTCTCTTCGTAGTTTATTGAAAAATATAACGAAAAGGGATTACCCTTTTCGAGGTAAGACTGTAACATGAACAAGCCAAACCGGGAACTAATTTGTTTAATTAACGCCGCATTCGGATGCCGCCGACCGGATTAGTTTGTTATTTATGTGTTTTTCATTATTGCGATGGGAAAACAGCACACATCAAGTGCTCTTTTCATGTTGACATTTATGCTGGTGTTTTCTTGAGTTTAAGAAAACATTTATTGCTTTTATTATTTTCGAGGTTTTATTGTAAAGATTATTTCTTCCCAGTAGGTAGAACTTATCTTTCCACTATTTGCAAAGGTCTCCCAAAATACTTTGTCTAATACATTTCTTCTCGTAGTAACATTTTATAATATTTTTATTTGTATGTAATTATCGTAATAATCATGAGCTGTGATGATGACATTACAAAAAACAACGATTTGCAAAAGAATAGTCTCCTTTTGAATTTCAAGAATCTATAATGTTGTATATTGTTGGCAGTGGGCAGTCCATATAGCTCGCAGAGCAGAAAACCATTGGGGAATTTTTCTGTTCTTCGAGCTATATGGCCTGCCCACTGCCACTTTAACTAGCAAATTCTCAGAGCTAAGGTATGTCAGTGAACTTGGTTATTCTACAGATTTCCTCATAATCGCGTAGAAAAATAAATAAAAAATGTAGATTATAGTTTTGTACTCAGTAATTTTGATTTTATTATTTATCACTTACAAAATTAATCATCAAAACCACTGTAATGTAATATCGCACCCGAAACATCATCCCACCCGCACAACCGCGAAATAATTGATGATTACTTTTAGTGAATGCATATCAATAATTTTCCATCAGCATTGTTGCTACGAACTACGGTTAAAATTCATCGATGATCATAGTAGCTGTGGAAGTTTGAAACGTGGTGAATGTTTACAGTGCCCGTAATTTTATTTTTTACATAGGTACATACATACATAAAATCAAGCCTGTTTCATAGAGAGGAGGCAGAGACCACGGCTTTTCTCTTGCTACGATCCTGACATACCTCCTTTACTTCATTCACTCTCACCACATTTCTCATGCATGCTCGTCGGTTAAGGGTACTCTTGACCTGGCCTTTTTCCAAATCGTTACTGATTTGGTCACTAAACGTACGCCTAGGTCTTCCCCTTCCAGTTCATTTAATGTTTACGAAAAATGATTAGCTATTTAGGAGGTTAGGAGAGGATTTAGGAGGGGTTCGGCAGGCAACGCATTAGCAATGCTTCAGGTGTGGTCAAAAAATGTATGACAGCTATTTTTTTTTATACAACTGAAGTGGCAAACTAGCGTACGGCCTCCCTGTTGGTAAGCGGTTACCGTAGCCTATGAGCGATTGCAATACCAGAGGCATCACGCACGCGTTGCTGACCCAGAACCCCCCCACCCTTAAAGAGCTTTTGCAACCTACTCATCGCAGGAACACAACACTATTTAACTTAAAAATAAGCTTCTTAAAGAACATCATTGAAGGAAAGGTAGAAGGAATGACTTTACATCGCCTGTTATCCACCATTTCCAATTATCGACTGTAACCCAAAGGCACCATACATTAATTAATGCACGTTATATACAGGCTGTCGCCGTCAAAACGTTTGTCCAAACTTCCAACAATTTTTAATTAAAGTTGCAATAATGTTACCAATAGCCTTTGTATAAAAATAATTAACCTGCCATCGATGCGAACAAACAGCTTATTCTGCCTTCTGTAATTTTACAGGTTATTACGAAATTAATTTAAAAATAAAGTAAATGCTCATCTGGTAGGTACAGTCGCCTTCACTAAGATGTATACATTTCATAATCTTCAAAATTATGCGTATTTGTAGGTGACTTTATGTAGTCAATCATGCCTCTTCTAGCACGAATAATTGTCGATAGCGTTATGCTTACAATACGATAGTAAAAGTCAAATATTAGGAAGTCGAGCCAATTACGAAATGATAATTATTAATTATTTAATAAATAGGTATTTTATAAATTTTAGGTTAAGGTATATATTTCTATGGGTCTTAGAATTGGTTTTTACCATCGTTACCTGAAATAAAATATATATTATTATTATTATTAATAATGATGTTTATTTTGATTGGCTAATATTTGACATTCGCTATCGTATCGCTATTGTATTAGCCAATGACTTAGGCGATGCTTGAAATCTGTTAACTTTGATTGGCTATTATTTGAATTTTTCTATCGTTCCCGCTAACGTACATTATTCGTACTCGAATGGCATGCATATGCAATCCTACTAATAATATGAATGCACAAGATTGTGAGGATGTTTGGATGTTTGTGGATCAGACACGCCGATTTCGATGAAACTTGGATAAGATAGAGTTCTTTACCTAGAATAGCATAAAAACTACTTATTAACTAGGCACCAAACGAGTTAGGCCACGGGCGTAACCTAGTGAAATGTACAGTATCAAAGTTACTAAAATCAACACAATTTTTGCGTAAAATATTGAGAAAAATGTTTATAGCTAAACAGTTACTGGTTCAACGAATTTGGACGTAAAATTGTTTTCTTTTTCCCCCTCTCAAGATGTTTTCAATCACATTTTATCTTTTCTCAACAATCACTCATTATTTTCATTTCTGGTCGAATAATTTATTTTTAACTAGTAGCACGCCCGTGACTTCTATCACCTACATCTGTAGTTGAACGTTTTAGATTGAAATTTAATTTGAAAATATTTAATAGATAGGCTTTATAGGCGAATAAATAAATGGAACGGAATTTCAGTTTCTGGAAAGGGCGTTGTCAATCAGTCAGTAACTAACCCAACAGTTTGTTCTATAAATTTATGAATGAATGAATGAATGGCTTTATTTGCAAGAAGTATAGTATATATATGTACATGGTTTTTTACATTGATGGTATAGTGTCATATACTTCGTCGGAGACCGATATGCAAAGATATTAGTCACAATACAAAGCATAATCAAAATAATCTCAAATTAGTCAATAGAAAATCATACAATAAAATCAAAATTAGAAATAAATTAACGTCATTACAATTAACAAAAACTATAATAATAAACTAACGAGTAACAAGAATATAATAATAAATAGCGACAAGTCAGAAATAATCAAAGTAATCAAAATCAAATATAATATATACTATATAATATTTACAATAGCAACCTCTTCGTTTTTTCTGTGACATTTCAATTGTAACTTTCTGAGCCGGCATTACGGGCGGGGCGGTCTCCGTGCCAAACCTTTACCCAGAAAGCTGCATGAAATATAAATAAAACATTGGATTTGCTTGTTTTGTTGATAAATGAATTTAGATTAGGACCATGTCCAGTATGGTGCCCTGAAAAGGGCTTATGACCGTCGGTGAAATAATTATAATTCTCAACACCATACGCGCAGTACAAATTATTTAAGATTTTTTAGTTTGAATAATAGTCCATAATTGGTCAGTTTAAATTTCCTCTTGATCGAAACATGGCTTTAAAACGTAAAAAAAAACAAAATGTATTTACAAGAGAAAATAATTATATGTTTCTCCGTTATGCCACCGTACAGGTGACTTCAATTTTTCAATTTTTCAGTTATGCTAATATTTGGCACTAAAAAGGCACATTAACGAATTCCTTGAGACTTATATTCTCTCCATAAATACGAAAAGCTATAATTCTTAGCACAACATCCATCTGCTGCCAAGTTGGGGGCGAAGAGTCTACATCGGAAATGTGTTCAATAAATAAATATCCTCCATCATTATGCCGGTACAGGGGACAATGAGAAACGGAGAAAATGGACTTGCTCTCTTGCGAATGTGCCTTTAATAAATCTTGGTACTTTCAACACTCATCATCATCATCGTCATAAGCTGAGAATGCGCATACTCAGCTGATATTCAGCAAGCGAATACCGCTAAAGGTTCGTCGGTGACTAATGAATTTGCTGTTGTATCTATAGCACTGTTGTGCTACTTGGGTGGTTTCTAACTCAACTCTCTCGTTGCTACTCATCGCCCCGGCGGAACAGGTGGGAGACATGACTATGACACAGAATTGAAACTTAGCAAGTTCCATAAATGCAAAGCTGCCAAAACTATTTTGCCCTGATTCATTCCCACACAAGTACAGTCGAGCGCAGAAGTTCACTCATAAATAAGTTGTCGAGGGCCCTTCGCCTCGCTCGCAGCTACAAGTCCGAGATGCCTTTGACAAGTTCCGGCGAGACGCCCATTCTGAGTTGCAATTTATTTCGTTGTTGCTTTGGTAAGTTACGAGAATAACGACTTTGTAGAGGTTAAGTTGTAGTGCGATTGCTTAACTTTGAATGGTGCTTGAATTACTGTGTTTTAGAGTGGTGGGCTGGGTTTTTCAAGGAATAACTAGTACATTAGGTAGCGAATCTTTTGCCGTGAAAGAAGATAATACTTTCCAAGGAGTAGTAGGTACAAATATAAAGTATAATTGGGTCTTTATCACAACACCAGTAAAGAGAAAAAATCCAGAGCCCAACGCTCTTACATAATAATAATATTTATCGATTCTATCGAAATAATCGAAAGCTTCGAACGATAACTTTCATATAATACAGCCCACATCATTTCGTTAGCTTATATCGATTAAAAAAAACTTGGGACTTTTATGCTAGCTTTATCGCTAATAGAAGCCATGGAAAGTTACTTTGTCTAGCTCCTCTGGCAGTTCAGACAAGGCCACGTCAGCTTCATTTGCCTTTCCATCTCCTGTTTTTATACAAAACTTTAATATAAAAAACAGAGGACAAAGAACGGCAAGTCTCTTTCGAATGCGTCCATCAATAACAGAAACTATCCATAGCCAAGACTGCACCCGATCGATATCCAATCAGCTCGCGAGCGGCCGGTAGAATTACCTGGGCACCAATCACCTCACGGCCGGCGGAATTACCCGGGCACTGATTAGGTGCCGCGTAAGCACTGTTACTGCGCGACGCGCGATAAACTTTCAAGCACTATCACCCTGAGAGAGTTTTTCCACGAGCGACGATACGACAGCTTCACTCAAGACGTAGAAAATATACAAAGAAAGAACAATATCTGTTTCTGTTAGGCTTAAGTTACTAAGTAAGTTAGGAACATATTACAGGCGGTCAATATGTACGAAAAAAATAACACCCAATAGTCACATACATAGTTCTGACCCTACACTTGGATTACTTGTGTCGTGGGTATCAGAAACTCTACGAGTACCATGGTAACACAAAACCCAGACCCGAAACCAATTGTTATATTGTATTTGCAGCTAATGCACATATTTGTCCCGCAGCGGGAATCGAACCCGCAACCCTTGCGTCTCAGACGAGCACTCGCCTGCTGCGATACCGAGGTTATCATGTAGAAAATATAAGAAAAGTAATGAAACAGGCTTTCTTATATCCATAATAATGGACGGATGTTTTCCTTCACCGTTTAAAGTACGTTTTAATGCGTATTTTTTGTAAAGAAAAACTTATTGGTTCGAACCTGGTCGTGGACAAGGTTGACACTTTTTGACACCAAGTACCTACTACCTACCTACCTACTGAAGAATGCGTGTGGCACACTGCGATCGTGAGGTCGGCCTAAAGGGTCCCATCTGAAAACCAGCGCCGCTACACTTCGTGTGCGGCATTAATGCTGAGATGGGACCTTTTTTGGCACACGCATGCCCCTCAGCACGTACTAATGAATACCCTGGTTCTGTCACTACCTACTACCTATCTATCTACTTTTGTTTGTTCTTATCTCTTTATGCCTTGTAGTGTCTGTATTTTTTCTTATTAGTTTGTGCTGTTCTTGTGTGTGACCTTAATAAATGTATTTTCTTTCTTTCTTTCAAGATGTTAGCAATAAAAAAAACGTTTGTTGGTGACAGTTGTCGATAGAAGGCAAAATCGTCAATCGCAAAGCGTAACGTTTGTGGTACTAGGTAATGTATTTTTGTGTAGATATGTTCTTCGAAAGATCATCATAATTAAGGTATCGTGTCGTGGCTTGTGGAAAAATGTTCTGACTGTCACCTTACTATTGGTAAACTATTAGACACGGAATGACGGTCTGTAAATAGTTGATTTTATGCGTTAAAGATTGAGGCGTAGCTTGCCAGACTGTTGCTATCAGTGGGACAATTATGTAACTTTGTTGCAACTTGCAATCAGTTTCAATCATTTTTATGGTGGATTTGCGATAAAATTTGATAAAGATTGCTCCACTGGGCAGTCCATCGTTTGGCGATTATACGAATCACGAAACTCTCCCTTTTCACCGGTTTTAAAAAGAAACTGATTGCAACAACATTACGTAATTACCGTACTGACCAAGAACATGGGTTCAGCGTAGTCTTCCTTTGGACGGGTGGCTACTAGTGTTATTTGAAACTAGACGCTTATCTTATAACTTTGCCAAAAGTTTTGCTTATACAAAATTGCTTTATAAATGTTTGATTGCAAAACAATTCATGTTCCCATCCCACTAATCGGGGACATGTTTAAAGCTGTAAGCTCTTAGATGAGCATATCAGTAGGTATATTGATTTATGAGGAATCCATTTCCCTAATCCAAGTCAAATTAACACGCATATTGACCAAACATAGTGTGGATAATGAATGTACTGCTCCAGTGATTTGGTACAAAGCATGAACAGAAGAGGATATTAATTCAGAAATTAATAACTATTAATATATATAAATCATAGCACAGTGGACAATCATACGACATAATAATATACGTTGCAAGAGAAAAAATATTATTTTCAACGCACCTTGGTTCTCTAAAGTTATCTATATGTTTAATACTATTCCGAAACAGGCTTATTTTACACCCAATTGGCAATAGTTTGACATCAATACTTCTACCTTAAACAGCTGAATAACTGCATTTAAATAATTTGACCCTTAAACATTATTAGTGTATTTTCAATGAAAAATGAAGAATTTCCAAAAGTCGTAGAATAATCTTTATTGCCAGTTAAGTGTAGAATAAACCCCTTTCGGGATAGTATCATCATCATAATTTCAGCCGTAGGACGTCCACTGCTGAACATAGGCCTCCACATAGATTGCCAGCGCGACCAACCTTGTAAGGCCTGCCCCCAAACAATAATTTGGGGATTTGCCCATACTCGCCACGCTGGCCATGCGGGTTGGCGAGCTAAAGATAAAGCTATTGTCGATAGCAAACGCTGCTGCCCATCTCTTAGCTTTTTCCCCTTAATAGCTTAATACGACATCCACGGGTAGTAATCGAGGGGCCTATTCTTCAGCCGGGCCACCACTGCGATAGGATATATATAATGAATCATCTTGTGGCTGTCCCATCCACGCAGGCTATAACTTACGCCCCTGCCCAGATGGCAAGGACATCAAGCCGAGGATATAATACCTAGCAATAGTATAGCTGCGTCCAGCCCGTACAAGAATAGCATGATCGCACGGACACAAGCCGGACGCTTGAGCGGAGCGCGCGGCGAGCGTATAATACACGCTTTGTCCGACCACCCGCACCGATACACAGGACAGGTGGAGCAATTAACAGCCTATATTATAACATGGAATTTGTAAAACGTGCAAACTTAAGATACGTACTGATTTAGCAATTAGATTTAACATAAATAAGATATTTTTTACAAAAACTGAAAACCGACTTCAAATTCCTGAATATTTACAAGAGGTATGGTTGGTATTACCAACCTCTTTTTTTTTGTTATCAACCTCTTTGCGTTTTGCTTACCTACTGAGGATGACACTGGCTACCAACACTTTCGAACATAAAACCAAAGTGCCTAAGTATGATATATTCATTCATCATAAATAATAACTCATATGGTACTGACTGACTGACAAATAATAAAACGTGGTAGTTTTATTCTATTAACTATTAATTAAACGTCCCTAGGAATGTAATACACGGAAACAATAAATTTGTGTACTTAAGGAGCCTCTAAGAGGCGCATTTTGATCCTTTCTCTACACTGATTCTTTCACTGACGGTCATAGGTCCGTTTTAGTGAGAATGCACCGAGCCACTGCCAGTGTGCCAAAGCTGTATATTAGTAGGATTCAAAGCCCTCACTCGGGTAGTATCGACATACGCTCGCGTGAGCAGGTGGGGCGATTGGCTAATAATAATCGGAGATATTGACAGATACCGATATTGTGTAAAGTTCATGGATCAATAAGGTTGAGTGTTTATTGTACTCTGAATCTAATATCTGTGATCTACTCACTTAATAGAGGTATCTAATATTGTAGTGTGAAACTCCACTGCTGAATTATGGCCTCCTCCACAAATTTCCAAAGCGACTTCCCATCATGTGGGGAGAATTTATACACAAATCTGGGCACCTACCCGTGGATGTCGTAAGATGTCGTGACTCAAAAAACCCCAAGATGCAAGTGGAGATGCCGCAGTGGATGGCATCAGCATTGCTATCTGACCATTGAGCCAAATAAGAGCCAACTCTTGGTCACGCATAACTTTAACATCGAAAAATAATAAAAATATGAAATAAGTAAAAATTGTAAAGTAAGCAAAATACAACTAAGTTATATCTGAATAAATAATCAAAAGAAACGATACAAAGCCCGAACTTCAAAATTAAATATTTATTTATTCATTGATATAACAAGGTTCATTTTGAAACGTCTTTTACGTAGATAAATTTACGCCTATTCTTCGCGAATCAAGCCTAGAAGATATTTTTTCACAAAGAGAACGAGTAAGCTACGCTGATGCTACATAAAACGCTACGGGTGTAGCAGTTGCTACAGGAGCGTAGCTTGGGCCTTAAAAATGCCTACGCGGATAATTGATAATTTAGCTCTAAGCTCGTTTGGGGTAAGGTGAATATCCTAAACGTTGACTTTGCCAAGTTTGGCGTAGTTTTTTCTGTACATTAGCTTAGGGGTAAGTTTATAATAAGTTGTCATGAATATTATCACTGCTTGCGATGAAACTTTCGATCGTAGGACTATAGAATATGTCTTACATTTGTCCTGAAAGCATATTTTATTAAACGATCACCAGGCCGTTTTACAACGACCAAACCACACATCAAGCTAAACTCTACCCAAAGATAGGGGTTACTGGGTGCGTATTAACGCAGCACATACACGTATATCATACGCGGGAGCATATGAAACCAACGCGTATACGAAACATAGGTTGAACAATTGCGCCACACTATATTTAAATGTATTCAACATCTGTTTTTGCTGCGTGTATGTGCTGTGTTCGTTCATACGCACCAACAAACCTACCTTTAGATCAGCGTGTTGCTTTACTTCAAAGGAGATATGTAGAGAAAATAATTTATGAGGCTTAAATAGATTTTATTTATAGCATAATACAAACCTAATACAAACCAAGCTAGTTCCAATTCCCACCACATTATCCCCATACATTTGTTACGCTCAAATCATATTATTGTACCCAACAATATCATTTCGAGAGTCGACGTACCATGAAATACGCCTTGAGTGACTCGGCAAGACTCCGCTCCTTAGCCAGTTTAGGGCTGCGGTGTAGAGCGAGATATAAATTACAATGTTGGTGCACAGCGATGCTATTGCAACTTTGAAGATGATTTTTATAACCTAAGTAATAACCAAAACTTTTTTACTGAATTTATTTTCCTTAAATAAACTTTCTTATTTTATATTCCAAATGTATACTATCCCGAAATGTGCTTATTCTATCAAAAAAAAATAAGCAAAAAAAATCATTATTTTCAATATTATTTACTGTTTTTGTTCCCGAACTTTTTCTACTATTTTTGATATTTTTGTCATCTTAATAGCTAATTATGAAACGTAAAAGAAGGTCAACATTAAGACGACCTACCTTAAACTGCTGATTGTCGAATTCCCAATAGTTGTAGAGGAGGAAACGTTATTGCCATTAGGACATAGAATAAGCCCCTTTTAGGATAGTATACATAATTATGACTTGTATAAATATACAAACAAAACATCAAAATAATATCTTAAAATGTTAACAGACCTAATGTTTCCCAAACCAAAACTGGTTGGTTGCAATATTTTATCCCCCTCCAAAAGCCCTTATCGAAATCATGGAACTTCTTTTCCAGTGATTTGATGATATTGCACTTTGAGGAACGCCTGAGTTGGGGTGCGCAAAAAAAACAAGATTAATGATCCTAAAAACCTGGCAGGTTAAACTATTATCCATCGTATCGCGTTTTGCCCATACGGAATCAGATTTTCATGTGAGCAAGGATCGGAATGAAGTGCTAAAGAGAGAACCTCGGCAGTAGGTGGAAGAAGACTGGTTAGGTTTGGATATGGGCAGCCTCGGGGGCGCAGCGGGCAGGTTCCCGTATGAGACACAAGGGGTGCGATTTCCGCTGCGGGACAAATATTTGTATGATCTGCAAATATTTATTCAGGATCTAGTTTATGTTGTGGTACCATGGTACTCATAGTTTCTGATACCTACAACGTAGGGAATCCTAGTGTGCGGTCAGAACTATGTATGTTGGGTGATATTTTATTTTATTTATTTTTTATAGAAATAACAAATAAAAATAAATTTCCTATGTGATTTTGCATACAAAGCTTTCACAGTACATATCTATTTATTTTTGTAGCGCCAAGTCTTCTTCTTCTTGTCGTGTCACTGATTGTTTCTTGGACATCCTATATAAGTCTATTGGTCATCAGTGACCAGGTTGAGGTATGGTGGCCCTGAAAAGGGCCTATTACTGTCGATGAAAGAATCAGTGTAGTGAAAGGATTAAAGTGCGCCTCCTTTCGTGCACAAGAGACGAAGAAGAGAGAGCGCCAAGTGAAAATTATCTACGTCAGTAGTAATAATATTTTCTTCTATGATTATACTTGTAAAAAAAAGCGTTAGTACTCCTGATAAACACAACGTTTTCCTGTTCAAAAGCTCATCCAAATAAACATTTCTGTTCTTTCGTTCGAAGCTTTCATGTTGATTGAAGTTTTATTTCTATGTAGGTAAGTGCTTATATATTAAAGCATATTCTATTTTTGTTTATTTTCGCCCTTTTTCTTGTACTAGTTGGGGAAATGACAAGCAGTCATTACTTAGTTTTTTGTAGATTTCACTTAAATGAGTAAATTATCGATTGGGTATTTAAATACTTTTTTTTTTCGAGGATTTCGGACGTAATTTTCGTAAAATTATTTCCTACAGGAACATTATATTCAATTGTTTTAGAACAAATATGATCATAGTAAAAAACTTACCTTTCATTGCCTCCTGCTATTGTTTTGTACTCCTGTAACTCCATGACGTCTCCCATGAACTGCGTAAAATCTGAAAAAAAATGGTGGTTACTATTACAGACAAACACTTTTATACAGTAATGTTTTTATGTTTTAACACAAACTGGCGACGTAGCGCTCTAGCTAGACAAAGTGGAACTAGACATATTAGATACATGCCTGAAGATCTCAGAGTAATAATACCACAAAGTGGACTCTCGTAGACGGTTCAGACTTCAATGGCGATACGAGCTAGACAGTAACAAAGAAGAATATTCAAAAAATGCAAAAGACCAAGGAAAGTCTGACTAATGGAAGAAGAACCTTTGCCTTGGGAAACATGGGAGTTATAAATAAAATAATAAGTTGGTATAGAGGCTTTATTTGCCGTGCTGGCCCCGGCTAAAAAATAGGCACATATAATACCCATATTTACCTAACCGTGGATGTCGTAAGAAACTACTAAGGGAAAAAAGCTAGAGGATGAGCAGCAGTGTACCCTATTTTCATCAGAATAAACTTTCGAGAACCAAGCGCCAGCATTTATTATCTACGTTTTGTGCTCACACATCCTCAACCCCATGCATGAACACCTAACAAGCATTAAAATATAATCTTACGTTATTCCAAAAGAAACGAAGGAATGAACTACATAAGATCGCACACTTCAGCACTAATCGACTCTCATCTCATACGGAAGAGAACACGCGCGGCGACTTTTCTACGCGCAAACGAATCTCGACGTAAGTTGACAGTCTCAAAGATTTAAGGTTTAAATTAGTGTAAAATAGCGCTGACACGCTCGCAATTGAACGGCAACAAGACGTCACTGTACGCGCGTTTGGTACCTACGAACATGATACGAACACGATGAAATGTAGCTGTAGCTTACTACGACCCTAAATTGTAACATCAAAGACAGACGAAATCGTAGATTTGTCGTACAGAATATTACGTACAAGTACTTAGTTTAAAACAAATTTTCAACGTTGATTGACTACGTTAGAAATCCGGCTTTGGATGTGGTTACTTGGAGTTGAAATTGTGTTTTAGTTTTTTGTGCCGAAAAGTTTTACAGTACTAAGATTTTTCTTATATTATTTAATTGTTGGATTTTGAATGGTATAAAATGGTACGGTTGTCAGAATCAAGTTCAAACATTATTTAGCATAGCATTTTTATATGTATTATTGATATTGAGCTCTCAGATTCTTAAAAACTATTGGTTTAACTTGTAAATTTTGATTTCTGTAGCTTCCCTCACCAAACGTACACAAATTTTGATTTCCATAATTCACTTTAGCCTCAATCCCTCCATATTTAAGCCCCAAAACCGATGACTACAAGCGATTATCAATTCAACCAGCTGCCGGCTGGATGTCAATATTCATTTAGTCTCTGGTCTGCGTGATTTGTCCTGCGCCGTCCATGGAAGAGACGCCGTGAGTGGAATACTAAACAATGTGGAGAGGTCTACTGCTATTGTGTAGCCTGTGACTGAGAAAATGTTCTGATAACTGATATTTTGCTAGATTGCCGTATCACTGATTCTTTCTTGATCTTACTGTATTCGTTATTCGTTCAGAGACCATTTTTTTTTTTTATGTTATACGGAAGCAAACCGGCTTACGGCCCACCTGATGGTAAGCGGTTACCGTCGCCTATTGACATCTGCAACACCTGGAGCATTGCTAATGCGTTGCCTGCCCTGGAGATATCTTTTTGTATTTTTCTTAAAGCTCTTCATGTTGTAAGTTAGCGGGAAAACCTCGGAAGGAAGCTCATTCCACAGTTTGCACGTATGGGGGAGAAAGGATCTCGTAAAGCGAGTGGTTCGAGATACCCACGTGTCGATGAGAAGTTGAGGTATGATGGTACTGAAAAGGGCATATGATTGTCGGTGAAAGAATCAGTGTACTGAAATGAGTAAAGTGTGCCTCTAAAAGGCTCCTTGCGATATATTTTAATATAATTTGCCGTGGCCATAATAATGTAGTAGGGCCATTATAATGAGTGAATAGATTTTTTCTTTCATAATTGTAATAAGCACACCATCAGTGCAAAAAGCACTGGCGGGGTGGTGGTAGTAGCCCTGTGAAACCGGGTTCAAATCTCGGTTGCGCATCAATGCGCTATACTACTAGTGTTCGCAAAATATAACAAAAAAACAAATCGTGAGCAAACCGGCATGTCCTGAAACCTGAAAATTCGAAGATGATATTATGTACACGAAAGGAGCCTTTAGGCGCACTTAAATTCTTTCACAACACTGCTTCTTTCGCCGACGTCATAAGCCCTTTTCAGGGCCGCCATAACTCAACCAGGTCACTGACTTATAAATAATGACCAATAAATAATCAGTGACACAACAAGCAAGCAGCATAATCAGACTAAATTGAGGATAGCATTTGATTCATTGTATTAGCATTTGCATGCAAAAATCTGGCCTCATTTTATTTCATTGCATGTAAATGTAGAGTCGTAATATAGTCACAGTTGAATTGATAAAAATTTCCAACTTTTGGAATATTTATTTATATCATTGTCTATTTTCAATCAGATATCAACTTAAAAGACAATTCAGAATTTCTCCTCAATTGAAATACCAAAGTCTCAGGAGCAATCTATCAACGTCAAAAATATAACCGATCTTCATTTCTCAGATATCCTTATCTCAAAGCACCTGTCCAATATAAAATCCTAAACAATATCCCCCCACCCCTATCCAAAAAGGACGTTGAGGACAAAACCGGGCATTCCCATCTAAATGGAATTGAAATAGATAGCGTCATCTGTCTCGTATATTTTTCATAATTTCTAGGTAAATAATTTTGTCCGTACCACCAAGACGATGGGCCTGTTTTGTGGAGATTGAAGGGGGGAGGGGTTAGTGGCAAAGATTTTGCATAATTAAAAAGGGGTTGCAGGAATGATTGCTTATTTCGATGACTAATGTCCCAGATGCCCCAGTTGACAGACGATGAAGTATCTCTAGATAATGGAGTAAGAATAATATAGTGAAAAATGGTGGAGATTAAAATCAATTAATGTGACTTTTTGCCTTTTATTTCATTCTTTCGCGCAATACGAATTTAAATATTTTCTTCATTAGAAGGATGCTACAGAAGATTTTTTTTCGCTTCTGAGACTCTTACAACTCGTGCCATTGTAATTATTCATTAACAAAAGAAATGCAGCCAATTCGCATCGAGCACGGTTTTCTTTAGCTCATTAGTATTCTCAATGCTCGGTTTCCAAGCCAAGCACGTGTAAAAAGGCACATTAACTGAAGAACAAGAGTAGTTAGTGCATTCTACACTTTAAATGAGTAAACCAAAATGGCTGCCAAAAATAATATTTGTTTCGTAAAATAAATAAAAGTACATTACGAGACAATAAAACTGTATAATTTCATAAATATTTCGTATATATAATACTTAAGGAACAGAATAGAATTGCCAAGAGCGTCCCACGCACTGTGTTTGTATTTCATAACTTAGTAGGCTACATCAGTAATTGATATAAGGAAAGAGGTAGCCAAAGAAAAGATGGATTGATTGTGTCAAAGACGACATGAGTAAGATAGGAGTTAATACTGACATGTCGGTTGATAGAGGTGAGTGGAAGAGAAACACATATGTTGTATCGACCCTTTATGCAGAAAAATAAGGGCAGGTAGATGATGATGAAGTAGGCGTCATCATTATATTTATAACCGTGCGAAACTTCAGCATGGTAGAAACAGAAGTCTGTAAGTAGAACGACTGACTTGTCAAACAGACGGACGGATGGAAAGACGAACATGACGATCCTGTACTTTGTAGGACTTTGGAAAAACGGTGACTGATATTTATGTCTATTAATAAAATGACAGCACTGCCTCCCCCAACAAAAAAAATCACTAAAATTGTACGCACAGGACGCGTCACCGACCTACGACTTCCCCTAACGAATATTTGATGGCAGTCATCTATTCAGCCAACATAATAATCGGCCGCATTTACACTGGCGCCGCTGGTTTAATTCAGAATTAGCAAGTTGGGCAGGCCATGTAGCTCGCAGAACCGACAACCGTTGAGAAGTATAGGTTCTCGAATGGCGCTCACGAACTGGGCGACGCAGTGTTGGAAGAGCCCTACCCGATGGACCGTCGTCATTGTGAAGGTTGCGAGATGTCGTTGGATGGAGAAGGCTCAATACCGTTCGTCATGGAACTCTTTGGGGGACGCTTATGTCCAGCAGTGGACTTCTACAGGCTGTCAATGATGATGATGAGTATTTTGTAGATTAAATAAGCCGAAGTGACAATAGTGATAATGCCCGTGTTCACCTATGGTACAGAAACCATTACGCTCACCAAGTCTGCTGAAAGGTTCAGAGTAGCGTAGAGAGGTATGGAAAGAGCAATGCTTGGAATCACACTACGCGACCGAAAACGCAATGACTGGATTCGGAAAATCACTAAAATGAGTGATGTGATAGAGATTATAGCGAAAAAAAGTGGGCATGGGCGGGGCTCATTGCTAGAATGGACGCGACCCGCTGGACCAGAAGAACCCTGGAATAGAGACCCAGAGCGAATACCCGGGGCGAATAATCGTCTACCTAGCGGTTAGGCGGTCTGCCTCGTCCGCCTAACCGCTAGGTAGACGTCATCAGACGCCACGGAGGCCATGACTGGATGAGACGGGCACAAGATCGCCAGTAATGGAAATGAAGGGAAGAGGCCTATATTCAAGATTGGATGTCAAAGAGGCCACCATGATGATGATAATGATGACAATAGTGAACACAGTCGGTGCCGTTGGTGACCTGCTTTACGCGTAAATGCAATCTTCGGGTCGATGAATAATGATGTTTCCCAAATTTATTTTCCGCTCGAAGCTTGTCAGGAAGACATCGCTATTGCTTGAACGATAAATGAGATCATTTTGGATAATATTTTGCGTGATTTAGTGGTTTTTTAATTGTGAAAAATTCAGGGTATGTTAGAGCGAATTTTCAGTTTTTTCCTAAAAGAAACCTGAACTATTTATAAGTCTTTGTTCCATATTCATTCTTTTGTTTTTCGTTGTACTCCTTTAAATATATATCTATTATTTATATCAGTCTCTGATACCCATAGTACAGGCTATAGGCCTAGTTTGGGATCAGTTTACCGTGTGTAATATGTCCGAAATATTTATTTATTTATTTAAACACTTTTTGACTACCGATTGTATTGTACAGTATCATTATCAGAGCCAGAGACCCCGAGTTTCATGACGAAAGATCTTGAGCCTTCTCCATCAACCCGTCCGGTTCTTTCCCGCTACCTTCACAATATCGTGGGTCCGTCAGGTGGTCCAACAATTGTCATTGTTGTTTGATCTTACAATATATATGAAAAATATAAAAATATCTATTGAAACTGTTTCAGTTTGGTAGGTACATAGTCTGTTCTTATTATATAGACGTAGAAACAATAAAATATATACAAGAACGAACGTATATGAGCGTTTTTTGTCCAAAAAACGGACAAAACCCAATTCCCACGAACCCAAACAATTCAAGAGGCTCAATCTCTGGATTAATTCCACTCTAGCACCTACCTAAGGGATCCTGAAATAATGCAGTCGACGTTAAAAGATTAACAGCTCCACTTTTGTGCGGGCGACAGCGACACAGAATAGACCATCGTATACTTACGTACTTCATTTTCACTTCGACTGAAATAAAATTGATATTGCAAATAACTTGCGCCACTCACAATATTGTTAATAAGACCCATAAGAGATCACTGGTTGCTATAGTATTTCATTGTTATATATCATACGGCCGCAGCGCTCTCTATGCTTGCTATAGTCCGGTTTTGCTGCATCGGTCGTAGGAGCTAAAAAAACCGGCATATTTATATCGAGCTGATAAAGTTAATGAGTGATTATGAATAAAGGAGTATGACTATCGTGCAGAGTACAGGCTTATGCCTGCGTGGAGTATCACTTAAGATATAGGTACATAATTTACGATGTCTTGCAACTGAAAGTGTTTTTTTTTATTTTTTTTCATCCTGCCCTTTTTCAACATTATGTGTGTGTGGTCAGCACATCATGTTTTCCTCTTTGACTCTTCTCTGTTATTCGTCATCTCCGCACTCACTTCTTTCTTATGTCATCTTTAATATAGTTCATCACTTTTTCTAGCTAATGTCATATCGGTATTTTTCAAATAGGATTTATTATACGTTTATTGGATTTGTTAAAACCACACGCATTTAGCGACAACTAAATATTTCGATACTGGCATTGCTCGCAGCCAACGCACATTGAATTTAAAACGAAAACCATAAAGCTCAATTTAGATTGCAAGCAGATTTACAGTGACACACGCCTGGCTCGGATCAGGAATTATAGTCGGCCGAAGGAAATACGAGGTGGCGATGTTCGTATTGCGGAGGTCAATTTAGTCGCTCAACCTTTATTTACGGGCCAGCTGCTAAAATAATGGAGGTGATTGATAATCTTAAAGTTTGTTTGTTGTCGTGATACTGGTTCTTTCTCGGTCATCCCAGTGTGGTAAAAGGCTTACAGTGCGCCTATTAGAGGCTACGGGTGGGGGACCTTCCAACACTGCATCGCTCGGTTTGTGGTTGCCATTCGAGAACTTAAAAATGCTTACATTGAAGTAACTAAAGTAAAAAATTCCTATTGGAACTGGTGGTTAAAATGGCTAATAATTTTTATTTAGTTTGATTGTATAGGGAAAAACCAATAGTTTTGTGTATTCGTAAGCTATCTTTTATAAAAGAAACTAGTGAAGAAAAACGAAATGCAAACGAGCAAAGGTTGGAATAAATCATTCGAGCACAAAAAGTGACTACTTTGTTGTAAGTTTGAGGAAAAGCTTTTGTTGCCTAAGATTCGTATTTAGGTCAGATGGTTTCATCTTAGGCATTTAACCTGTTCATTGATCGTATACAAAGAGATTCAAATTATGTATTCCATCCCAAAAAGGGATTATGCTACAACCAATTGGCATTGAATTTTGTAAAATTCGTCCTTGTTTCGCGGTCAAAATAGTTTCAACCCAATTATTCAGCTGTTTTGGGTAACAAATGTTGATATTGGACATCTCGGTCATCTCATATTATATGCTTAGATATTTTTTTCTAGTGTAGTGTAGTATCCCTTGATACCAAGCTTTAGAAGGAACAGTGCAGCAATCCTGGGATAGTTACGTTAAAATCGTATCGTTAATTACAGTGCAGTTGCCATGGTAACTTATCTGTATAAAGACACGCTGGTAGCGTAACAATCTCTGAGAGATCTTCGAGGTTCTTGCGACTCGCAACACATAACTCGTATCTTACTGCATTAAAGTTGACAATTGCCAATTCCATGGCTCGATATTCAAATTATCGTAATATCATCGCTGCGCAATTTATAAAGGGGAACGCTTAGGTGGTTGAAACACAAGAACAAACACGCTTCAGCACAGCGATTCATCCAATTTACAGTAGTGGGTGGTAGTGGCATCGGCTGAAGAATATTATAGGCCCCTCCATTTCGACCCGTGCGTGTTGTAAGAGGTGACTAAGTGAAAAAAGCTAGGCCTTGTAATAGGGAACGCCACACTGCCCATCTCGTTTTTGGAACGGTGGAGGGCAGTAACCTGCAATTTTTTGTTTACCTCAGAAAGCACACTACTGTCATCATCATCATTTCAGCCGCGGGATGTCCACTGCTGAATATAGACCTCCCCAATAGATTTCCAGACAGGTTTGTTGGCCGAGTGGGAGGTATCTACTAATTTAACACTAAAAATAGAATTAAAATTTAATAATAAAATATCAGTTAGTAAATGTTAAAATGATGATTAATTAAAACTAGTGTTCATTAGTATTAACGTGAATCACTATTTTATTATGTGAAATGAACAGGCTTTTTTTATTTTTATTTGTGTAGTAGGTATGACATAGTAAATTCGATTTGAGTAGAAACTAAATGAAGCACGCTTTATAAAGTGATCCAACTCTTATTGGGGGTGCGTAAAAAAAACAATTTCGCAAGAGAATTTGAAAAGTTCGCAGGTAGGGTGCTCTTAGCAATTTAACACGTACGCCGTAAACCCGGCTCTTGAAGCGATTCCGTAATTTCGTGTTTTCGACTTGTAATAGGGCTTAGAGAGTCTCTTGATTTCGGACTTAAACAAATTACATGGTGAAATTTTCACAAAAAAAATGAGCACCTAGTACGAGAAGTAGGTACTTGTAATTCCGGTCATTTGAATTCTTTAAGTAATTACGGTCTGGACGCCTTTTAAAGAAAGTTGGAGCTCGCAAGGGATAAGGATGAGAATACAAGTGGAGATTTTGCCCAACAGTGCGGAGATGTAGGTTAATCAAAATAAATTTGGCCATTGTACAAGTAACACTTGCATAGCTACGAAGTGTTCCGAGTAAAATTACCAGTGTGGTTCTTAGATAATTTAAAGTACGACCCTTAAATTTAAGGAGCGTTACAACCGCTAGGACGTTCAATGTCCCAGCGGATGTTTGCATTAATATGTATTTTTCCTTAAAAAAAGTTACCTATCTTTAGATATCCCGCTGGATGTGGTAGATTTTTTATCTTATTTTCTCGAATTAAAATTATAGGGCAGTGACTAGAAAATGGAATTAAAATATTTCAGTGCATTTTAAAAAGAATAAATAGTTCAAATTTGAAAGAACATTAGATTTCAATTAATCTCAGATAATATCCACTCAACCTATTCATTTTTAATTCCGACATGGAAATACTTTTTTCAATTCTCGGAAATTATTTAAAGAACGAATCGTTTGGCCCAATAAAGTTGGTGACGGTTGGTAATAAAAAAAGTTGTGACGTCACGTCCGTGTGTCACGTGCGAATGACAGAGAAAGGGACGTGATTACAGAGTAGCGATGTACCGGGAGCAGTTAGGAGCAGACCCTAACTTTATAAAGAAAATAACTAAGGAGTAAATTCACCTAGTTTATAAGACTGGACTGAACCGAATGATTTCCAAGGACAGCTAAGCTATTCTGTAAAAATTCAAATTCACTCAAGAGACATAAAAAAAGAAAAACATCGAAACATCTACATTATCTACGAAAGTCATATCAGTGAGGCGCCACAGTCGTTTTCAAGTTCTACAGCATACGAAATTTGAAGGATTCAGCTCTTTGAGGTTCGAAATGTCTTTACAGAATGCGCCTGCTGCATACAAACACTCCGTCCAGCAACAAAATTAATGCTAAAAAAGCCGTGGTCACGGTGTGCTTTATCTCATTATAATTTGCATTATGGTCCCCATATCTACTGAACTGAGGATGGTACAAATAACTAATACTCTATTACCTAGCGATGGGTGAAGTAGATAATGATAATACGAGTTATAATGTTTTTTCAATGCATAAGTACGGATCGCAAGTTTTCATTACACACAGTCATCTGCACAGAGATGTATACATTTCATAATTTTCAAAATGATTGCAATAAAAATAAAGGACTTTTAACTTGTGTCAATTTCAACTTTACTATGTATCTAGCGTCTTCACCTGTAATTGTAGTATCATTTTATGAATTGTATACAACTTAGCGCAGGCGGCTATACTTGATCTACACTGATTTGATTATCTGTTAGGTGATGCGCTCATCATCTATTATTTCAGACAAAAAAAAAACCATGATGAGTGAGTATTTTCAATATCAACGCAATTTAGAAGCCCTTCTGGGCCATCGATCTTTGTAGAGCAATTAGTTCAATTTTTTCCAAGTTCTTATTTCAGGTTCTTTTGAATCAATTCACGAAAAAAAATCAGCGCAAGTGAATTTTCAGAAGCATTACCATAAACTCGCGGTTGAACTGTAATCATCGCGGCCACATTGCTCTCTGAATACAAATGACGAAAGCCGATTGTACACCAGGCAAGCCTTGAGATATTTTGAAACCATTTTCTTCTACCCCACTACGGAGGATTATGTTATCTGTCTTACCCTGGTATTTTTAATCGGTAAAGATTACTTACTCATACTGACATCATACCTTTTTTTTTATTTTATTTATTTATCAAAATCCACAGCTCTTAAAGACGAAAATGTGAAACTTATAACTAAACTAACAGCCAATGACGGATTTACATTTTAAATATTATTCCTAAAAACGACAGTCACCAATTATATATACTTATAATAATAACGAATAATATATATACTATTACTACTTCGTTATACTGACTGACTATTTTCAGGGCTATTGCATCTGTGAGTGAAATTCTAATCTAAATAATTAAATTATTCCATTTATTATTGACCATCCTTCCTACTATCCTAATAATATTGTAAATGAGAATGTTTGTAGAAATTTGAAGAAGTTTAATATACTCATTTACGCCGTAATCACTGAATGCGAATGTTGTATTAAACACCAGTATATACAATTACATAGCCTGGAATAACATATAAGCTAGGTACCTACTTTTTATCCGGAGAAAAGAAGCGGCAGAAGCTATTTGATGTATATTAGAGAAATCCTCAGAAGCGTTTTTTTTTCAACAACTCAATTCCGAATTTCAAGATGGTTAGGATTGTAATAAGCTCGTGGCTACATTGCTCTCTTATTCAGATGACAAGGGCTGATTGTACAGCAGACATTCCAAAGATATTCTCTTTTATTTGTGCATTAAAAACAATTTCACTGCTTTGTTGAACATCTTTCGGAGTAAAACGATGACAGTTTTCTTTTGTTGGCTTGCGCTGATGCTGTGGTGTATTAAAACATCTAAGTATATAATAACACTGCGATGAAATGAAAGCGTTTGTATAAGAGATTCTGATGCTAAGCATTCTGTAATAAGATCTTATAAAGTAGGTACTCTTTTTCTACTAGTAGAAATCGATCGATCAAAGATAGGAAATAAAAAGTAGTTAAGATCATAATCACATAATTAATAGTGGACTCCAAAACAATCTCTCATCTCTACAAAAAAATATCGTCTCCAAATTGGTAACCTCCTCTTTTATCCGGTTCGATCTTTCATGTCAGCCCTAATTTGTTTTTTAACCAAAATGAATTAATAAATGACTCTGATGTGACTAAATTTTTAGGACATAATATAGATAAAGGTTAGACATGGAAAATTCATACAGACAATTTGATAAAAAAAATGAATAGCTTTGCCTATGCACTCCAGCATTAGGCAAAGGTAGCAAGTAACGATACAACATTAACTGCGTACCACGGATCTGTCGCTTCATTACTAAGATATGGACTGATATTCTGGGGTACTAGCACAAACAAAAAAAAAGCGTTTTTATTGCGCAAAAAGTGTATAAGGGTTATATTTAAGTACTGACATAATTAAAATGACATAATTACTGTAGTAGCTGCATGCCATACTTTAAATCTAATAAAATTTTGACATTGCCTAGTTTATATTTATTTGAAATTGCGATATTTTTTGTTAAACATAATTTGAATAAATTTAATACATTCTCTGACATTAATGCACGCAATACACATAATAAAAACAATTTCTGCTTGTAAAATCAAACACTACTCATAAGCATAATAGCGTTTTTTGTATGGCTCCTAAAATTTATAATAAGATACCTGAGAGCATAAAAAGGAACGATTTTTTGAGCTTTAAAAATAAGCTTAAGGCACTTCTTGCAGAGAAATGTTATTACAGTATCACTGAGTTCTTGAATGACGACCTGAGACTTATTTAGGAAGTAGCCTGGAGGTAGGTACTAATGTCGCCAGGTTGTCTATGGCTTTATTATTAAATTATAACTATACTGACATTATCAATTTTATTGTAAATTATTGTAAATGACATAATATGTAAGTTTTTGTTGTTTTAAATAGGTACTTAAATTATATTCTACAGATTTTAAATTTGCATGCCTAATAGGTGAAACTGTATTGAGACTCGTATTATCTACTGTACACCATTTTTTTGATGGAACAGCATTTTTGTAGAATCGAGAAAAATCTTATGTAAAACCACCTTAACTTATACAAAACACAAAGCGTCACCGTTCAAGCAACTTTGAACCGAACCGAGGCCTTTGCCTTAAACCGAATTTTTACCCATTTGAATTCCGTCGCAATGCTGTATTAGCGGTTTAATACGTAGCTTTAGCTGGCACCTAGCACCAAAATTGAACCATGGTACACACCAATGCTGCGTGAATCAGAAATTTACTGGTCGTTGTGATTTTTTTTTAATGTTAAACGGAGGCAAACATGCTTATGGCCCTCCTGATGGTAAGTGGTTACCGTAGCCTATTGACATCAGCAACACCTGGAGCATTGCTAATGCGTTGCCTGCCGAACCCCTGCCTCCCTAAAGAGCTCTGGCAACCTTACTCACCGCATTACTGTGGTTTTTAGGTGTTTATTTCAGTCACTAGGATCAATTTCTAACGTCTTAGAAACTAGGGGAAGCTACGCCTTTTCCTCGCAACCAAGCCTAGAAGAATCAGGCAACAAACGAGGCTTAGTGTCTATAGATCGAGTGATTGAATAAGGTTAGGCTTTAAAGAAAAATAACAAATGAAATTTTTAAGCGATTGTATATACTTTATTGTACTGATACTTGCTCTTAATCAAAATAACCTTAACACAATGGCGCTAGGATTCACTTTACAAAATGACCGATACAATTTGTCGTAGCAAAATTTATAGCGTACCGGAAGCATTGTGTGTAGCAATTACCGTCCCGAGCCTTGCCAATAAATAAAGCTAATTGGTAACGTCATTCACGAGAAAGCTCTGAAATCCAGCACATACATACATTACCTACGACACGGGTCTACGCTTGTGCATACATTATCCGAATACACGATAGGCAAGAAATAGGTACTTCTTGCCGAAATCTCACGTGATGTTCGTTATTTTTAATGAGTTTAAGGATTACATCAATTTGTTCGAATAAATAAACAAAAATACTGTATCCTCTAGACCACTTCATACTTACTACTATATAAAATATATACACAGAAAAATGAAAAGTCTTATCTCTGGAAATAAATGTTTCTAGACAATAAGATTTAAAAATGAAGTGAAATTGTTTACACGAAAATAAGGAGTTTACCTACACGCAATAATAACGTTGTGGGCAAATAAAGTTCTTTTAAAAAGCCTACCTCTTCTAAAGATTACGGGATGACAAAGTTAAAATGACCGTTGTTCGTTTCAAATTTGTAAACAAATTTATTTCATCAACAATGAAATACGACCTCAACTCATCTAAAATTCTGCTACTAATTTCAGTGGAACCGAAAAATGCTCTTAACCCCTAACATTCATCGGAGACACAAAAGACCCATTGATATAGGAATCTATAACATCAGAACCCACCTCTAAAAAGGTTGACCATTCCTTTGTCATGAAATTCCAATATCGTTCAAATGTATAGAACTCAGCTCTATAGAGCTTGGCCTATTCATGTAACGTGGTACAGTTGTGCGCACAGACGTTTATGAGGAAAACTTTATGGGAAAGTTGAACAAGACTAATGTAGACCAATGTATTTTATTAATCAACAAATATATAGTACTCGATATATTGTAATAGTCAGTCCGAATTTTGATTCTTCTCAAATATAATTGACAATTCTACAAAAAAAAATTCACGCTCTAGGTTTATTTTTATTTAAGCTGTGCAATGTGGTCATCTGTAAACAAAGACGATAAAGTCTAATGTTGATGAGTTTATTCTCAATGTGAAAAATTACTGAACCTAAATAGTATTAAAAGTACTTTTTCAAGTAGAATGTTCATTGTTACTTGATATAGGCCGGATTTTGGTTAAGTTTTTGACGACCAATATGACCACGATATTCCTAAGCTATAGAACTTCTGATACAGTCTGTACATCAAGCAAAAAATCTGGCCCGTAGCATTGTAAAGCCGTCCAAAAGGATGATTTATTAATTTTGTCTCCGAGAGAGGTTTCTCACTAATTGAAACTTTTCCCTATTTTTAATTTGGCAAAGCCAAAGGATTACGTCAGAAAAGTTGACATCGTCAAAAAATTGAGCGGAGGTTATTAATTTTTATTTTATTTTAACTTTAATTTAGATAATCAGACACAAATCCTTGAAGATTTTTGGGGACCAGATTTGTAAAATGATTAATAAAAGAGGTTCTTTAATCATGAGTGAAAAATCATCATCGTACCAAAGAAGGCTCAGCCAAAGAAAAATATTTGCTTATTATAACTTATAACTTTTATCGAATAAAGTTGACATTTTATCTCTCCACCCTTAAAAGATAATAAGGCAGGGTGCATACTCTTCGTTTTTGGCGTCCCTCTTCCCCAAAAAACCATAGTTACCAGTCGTTTAAAATTTCCAAAGGTATTGATTTCTTCAGCCCCTGCAGTAGTTACGCTGGGGGTGTCTCCAGTAGTCAATATGTTCGAGGGTAAGGGAATATTATCTTTATTATGTCCAAAGCTATTAAATTTTATCTTTATTTTGAAGTGCGTACGCTATGGCATGCGCATGATTTATTACCTAAGAGTTTAATCTACTTAAAGCACAACACAACGTAGCAGCATAGCAAGCATGGTCGGTCAGCGGCAGAATTTATATACAAGGTGGTTCGAAATAGCATTAGACAATAGTGCTGGCAAAACCTGGATCAGGGACGCACCTGACCCTGGCGGCTGGCATCTGAAAAAGGAGGCCTATTTTCAGCAGTGGCTGATAGCAAGCTGAAATGATGATGACGATGATAATGATATTTTATACTTACATGGCAATAACACATACCCAATCGGCAATAACGTTCAATGACTTTTGGAAATTCGTCATTTTGCCTAAAAATATTTGAAGATACAAGACTTTGCAAGAATAACACTAATAATAATAGACTTTGTAGGGCACAGCGAGATTTTCTCCCTCTAAATTGGAGCAGCCCGCCTGGAGAGGTACCTCCACCTTACAGAAGATTGCAGCCAAATAACATTATTTGTTTTAAATAGTGTTGTGTTCCTGCGGTGAGTAAGGTTGCCAGAGCTCTTTAAGGGAGGGGTTCGACAGGCAACGCAGTAGCAATGCTCTAGTTGTTGCTAATGTCAATAGGTGACAGTAACCATATAATAACCATGAGGAGGGCCGTAAGCGTGTTTGCCTCCGTATAACATAAAAACAATAATGGGCCCTATACGATTCCTCGCAGTTTAAGTTTCCATCAGGTGGGCCGTAAGCTTGTTTGCCACATCTGTTGTATAAAAAAAAAAAAGTTAAAAAGTTGTTGTACATGTATGTAGGCATCATCGTAATTTAGCTTAGACTAACAATTTAGAAGCTTTACCGAGAAAACTAATGTATTCAGAACATCTATTCAGTACCCATAACGTGGACAGACAAAAATAGTAAGTTCATAACAATCTCTAATACTTTTTAAGTACCTATCCTCAATAAACAGATTAGATGTAGTTATAATATTCGTAAAAACACAACATAATTACAACATGGTTAGTTAGAAACGTTTTATGAATCAGAAACACAACGTGTCCCTCTGCACTACCTAAACTGTGCGATGATAAGGCCCTAACTCACTCACGACCATTCAATTTGACGGGGTATTTTTGAATCAATTTCTCGCTCGAATTCGTGCGTTCAGTTCGCAATTCTACTCGTGCGTATAGTTTTATGATACCACGACTGTACTTCTCCAGTCAAACAGAAGGAAATTGTGCGTGTAACAAAATTCCGCACTCACCATCTTTATCTATCCGAAATAATCTGATAGAGACAGCACGATGAAATCCGGCGATGCGAACAAGATTTGTATTGGTGTGACTTCAGCCTCATTCAATAACGCGAGGGTAAAACAATGGAATGTGCGTCATTTGATTTTATACCCTATGGTATTGGTAGATATTGGTGATACGTGATGTTCTTGACAGAGGACATTTGAGTTGAAACTGGAATGTAAAATTTATTTTCAGGGCGTGATAATACTAAGTTCTATAAAAATATGTCGGCTTTGTAAAAGATAGAGAAACACTTTTAATACAAACATTCAGTTATTTTATCAAGATCAACTCCAAATAAACATTGAAGGGTTCTACAACCAAGTAAACAGAATCTTTGTTTGTTTTTATTACAGCTCCTAGTTTCATAATAAACAAACAAACATTGTACAGCAATAACATTTCTTTTTGATAATTTTTTATTGAGCTATCTAGCATTTGCCCGCAACTTAGATCGCGTAAAGATTCGCAATCAACTTACAACCTTAACCAAAAGGCCTAGGAGTTTCTGGAGGCTTACTTTCTGTCGTAGTGTAGGAATTCCCGAAACTCAACCCCTGAAGTCAGATCAAGTTTCTAAAGTTTGGAGACAAAAAATAATACAAATTTTGCTTTTTTTGCGAATAGCTTTTATTTTTGTTGGTTGAAGGTACCCCTTTTTGGATATTATACCAGTTTCAAAACAAGTTGTATAGATACCCCAATCTAGGCTTTGGTTTCGATGAGTTTCGAGCTTTCGAAAACCATCGACAGATCGAATAACGAATATTTAGTGCGTCTGTCATATTATATCACAGCATAGTTTCAACCTTTCAACAGGAATGTTTGGTATTGGATTGCAAAACTATTTTAATAACTGGCTGTAGAATTTAATATTAAACGGACGAGTGGACGCTACATGATAGAAATACTTAAAAGCATTGTTTGAAAATAGCCTCTTTTGAATGTAATGAAGGCTGGAATTCGAGTACCATTTTGAAAGACACGGTCAGAATACATCCAACCTCCCGATACGATGCCGTCGCGATGTACCTACCGTTGTTAGGTAATTTGAAAAGCCCAATATGGCCCCAGCTTACAGCTGAAGCTCTAAAATAAAATGAGACGCGATAAGCTGGGGACAAATGGCATGCGATATGTCATCTAAAATTTATTTTAGAATTATCTATACGGTAGGTACAGAGTAATCTTTTGAACAGAAATCAGTTTAGTTTAAATTGAGGGGAGTGTTGAGCTATATTGCTCACCACTCAATGTCAAACTAAATTGACTTTTAATAGCAGACGCAACGATCAGTTTGAAACGAATATTGGATGGCATATCGCAAATTCTGCTTTATTGGTTGAGTGTGTGTACTGTCAACACACATCTGCTGATGATAGTCTATGTTCAGTGAAAAATTACAAAGTTCCAAAAGTCGTAGCACATACTTAAATGTCGATCGGTTTAAGAATACGCTCTTTTCGAGATAGCGTAGCGATAAGGACCTTGTAGAACAAAAATATTGTAGACAAAGTTTTGTTTACTGCATACACTGTAATTTAAGGTGAAAGCATTCGAC
The DNA here is from genome assembly GCA_947579855.1 of Anticlea derivata. Taxonomy (NCBI): domain Eukaryota; kingdom Metazoa; phylum Arthropoda; class Insecta; order Lepidoptera; family Geometridae; genus Anticlea; species Anticlea derivata. The sequence goes on from OX388266.1 coordinate 2,872,668, forward strand.
AGTAAAGTTCCATTAGGTCATACAAAAAATGTATTATTTTTGAAAAACATAGAAAGTCATGAATATTTAACGGGCTACATGTTAATGTACGGGTAACCATGCCTGGACCGCACTTCCCTAGAAATAGAACCCCAAGTCGTCATTATCAAAATTATACATTGAATACCCTTCAATTTGTGTTGTTATTTCACCCCTCGAAAGGTGGCGTTCAATACACAATCTCGTTTTGTTCAATTACCAGTTACATGAATAATCGCATGTATTAGAAAGAGTAAAATGTTCTGCAATAAATTATGAAGACCTAATTTTTTTTTGTTTGCTTCTAGGGATACTAGCTACAACTACAGAACGAATTCTAAAAATAATTTCATTTATAGAAAGCTCTATCGTTGACAAATATATGCAATTTGTCCGTCGCTTCGCTCGATCCATTAGTTAAATGTTATGGTTAACACAAAAAACATAGATATTAAGGAAAATCTCGGGTCCGATTTTTTTGTTTGTTTGGGCAAATTTTCGCCAACGGCTAGAATTGGGAAAAGTTTGTATTTATAAATGAAGCGTGCAAGCATGTACGGGTCAGCTAGTATACGCTATAAGAAGTAAACAGAAGTATTGTTTACTTTAAAGCAAGAAAGAGAAGTCGCAGTATCTTGTCGCGTATTGCATCTGCCGAAACCGCACCTTTACCGATTCGTAGCTCGATACAGATATCGTAATATCTACGGGTATTGTATTGATTGGGCACCGAATGTTCGGAACGCAATCTATTTGTAATGGTATGCCGCGGTGCTTTGACACTATTGGTCACGAACGGTCTGAATCCGTGTTCGAACAGCGTGCGATATGCCTTCTAAAATGTGTTTAAAATATATCTCGAAATGATCATCATGACTACTAATTAAAGTTAATTTTGAACTGAAATTTGAGGGCATGCGATATCGCAAGCCCCTTAAAGTCCAACTCAAAGTTTACTCTATTCAGGTAGACGTAGGGATCATTTTGAAATCTATACTGAATGAAATATCACACGCTATTTAAACATGGCTTGACAGTTTTGTAACACAAGAGAGGAAGTGCCATGGCTTACAAATACAAAGTGATATCTCAAACGTTCATATCAATAATTATAATGTCTTTTATTTCTTTAATTTTCCACTTTATTGCATAAACCACCATTTTTTCCAGTCATCCATCAGAATGACAGCTCAAAAAATAATTGCCATAGAGTAGAAAAAGGTTCTCTCACAAAATATCACTGTCGATAAAATGAACAAACCGAACAAAAGTAAAAATAGAGAGATGGTCAAGAGTGAGGACTCGCACCCTGAAGGCTTCCGTACCATTACACAGGGAGAAGAATCGTAATCCCAAACGTACGAAGTCACAAACTTATATTTTGATGAGTTCACTGTTTGAAATTACCCGCAAATATAAGATTGTCTCGCAACAACTTCACACGGGATTTGAAATCAGCCACAGCTCTTTATATATATTCTGACTGTAAAAACGATCCTCCATCCTCCATGCGTAATTTTTTTTTAAGAATTGTTAGATTACAAACATGATGGTGAACATCACATTTTAGTGCGTGTTTGAATACGCACTTGGGCAATTCATTTGAAAAATATCTTTGTTTCTTCCCCTAAAGTCAGCAGAAAAGGACATCAAAAAGAGCCGTAGGTAGGTACACTTAATGCGAAAAGTCAATATTGTTTGAACTCCCCTCGATATAATTTATTTCACTGTATGCACAGCACACAAGCAGAAATAAACACAATATGAAAACCGAAACTCACGTTGGGTATTGCATTCCACCCTCACTGTGACGTTAAAATGACGGCGTATGATTGATTGGGCGTCATTTCTGTCACCCATCTTCATTTTATTGAAATTGATAGCCCGCTCCGCCGGACTGTACGCGAAATGTTGAAAACTGAAGTGTTATTAATGGCGGGTGTTTTGTTTCATGATGGCTTGATTAATTTTGATTCGTAAAGCGATTAAAAATAATCTAATTAGAGAATGAGAAAAGAGCTAAATTGAAACAATTAATTATTTATGTTATAAATTGTACTTCAAATCCCTCAAATCAATCAAATTTTAAATAATTAAGAACTCATAAGTATGTTGTTAATGATAAGTTAGCATGTTAGTTCAAATCCAAGATCAATTAATCGACGTATCGCGATGGGTCGATAAATGTATTATGGTAATCGTCCGTTACCGTAATACATTGCTTACTTGCACTGCCAAGCGTTTACAGGGTAAGCTTCAATGCCCGTAATGTAAAGCTATACGCTATCCAGTTGCGGGCGTCTGCTCATTATATTATGTCTACCCAACTCATTAAGCCTTTCTAACTAGAACTGAACGGTTGATCTGTGGTTGTCATGCCCAGCAGTGGGCAAAGTCAGTTTGTGGATGATGATGAAACATTTCCTAGCGGCAAACATTAGTTATTATGATTAGCTCGCTAGTGCGGGCAGTGTAAGGGCTTCACCCCGTTCCACGCGGTTCTAAGGTTTCAGCTACGTTAGTTAATAAGTACGCTCAGTGAGAAAAAAATTCAATATCATATTTTTTTGTGTTCTATTATGTATGGTAATCTAAATTTTTAAGTTAATGCATTGGCTTATTATGTAACCTAAAACTTCATAGATTCATTTATTATGCCGCTACATCCGTAAACAATAAATAAATATAAATAAATATTCCGGACATTATCACACACGGTCAACTGATCCCAAACTAGGCATAGCCTGTACTATGGGTACCAGAGACTGATATACATAATAGATATATATTTAACACCCAGACACAGAACAAACATCTGTGTTAGTCACAAATGTTTGCCCAGTGCGGGAATCGAACCCGCGACCTCTAGCGCAGAAGGCAGATGTGTGTCAAGGAATACTTTTTAAATAGTTCTTGATAGCTTTGAGCAAACAAATCCAACCAATTATTATCCTAAGCTGGAAAACCTTTAGCAAGAAATAAGAATGCCATAATATAATTCATGCAAAAGAGCAAGTTAATAATTGATTAGGAGCCTATTTAAATATGGGCAAATTCAGCTAGTGAAATACGGGTCAGGTACCTATTCAATTATTATTTTTTATATGAGCGATGTGCAGTATCTAAAAAGTCATTGAAGAGAACAATTTTATTTCCTAACTTATAACTTATGTGTTCACAAGTTACGTTACGCTATCTCGAAAATATACGGCTCGGTAGCCCGGTATCATTGGAATTCAAATAACTTCCATCTAAAGCAATAAATTCAGAGAATTCTAGTAAATATTGTTTTAACAAAGCGTTGAATCTTAGCACCACAGTATTAAAGCACGCTGAATGCCTCGAATACCCAAAACTAAGTTAATTCATAAATCGGCAGATAGTTCAAAACTTCGAAGTGAATAACTTTCATTAAACACTAAAACTTTGTGTAGGCGAGTGTACTGTACTGGGTATTAGCGCAGCTCATAAAAATAGCAGCAAGTGCACATTAGAATCAAACAAAAGAAAAAAAAAAATGAAGAAATATTATGCCGGTTTTTTTTAACCGTTACTATTGTAATTATATAATCATTGCGCCGTAGTCATATAGAATTACAGATTGAGATTTGCACTTTAAACATTAGTGAAAAGAAATGCGTTAAAATAATCATGAAAACATAAGTTTTAATTTGACTGGCCTCATAGCTCAGTTGGTAGTAACTCTGCCTTCTGCGCTAGAGGTCGCGGGTTCGATTCCCGCACTGGACAAACATTTGTGACTAACACAGATGTTTGTTCTGTGTCTGGGTGTTAAATATATATCTATTATGTATATCAGTCTCTGGTACCCATAGTACAGGCTATGCCTAGTTAGGGATCAGTTGACCGTGTGTGATAATGTCCGGAATATTTATTATAATTATTATTATAAGTTTATTGTTTTTCATACCTGATGGGTATGAAAAACAATATTTTTTTCATATTCATAATCTCATTTTCATATTAAGTCGTAAGTTAAGGCGCTTTTACTGAAAGGGTCAGCGCTAGTGGAAAGAGTAGTGGCAAAGCGACTAATTCGCTAAGCAATAGAAACTCAATATTATTATATTTTTGGATAGGTACGACTGAAATCACTTAATGCACTCTAACAGACACAAGGCTCTCAAATAATGATTTTGTTTTCAATTACGAAACGAATTAGTCACTTCACCTCCAGTCCACTCAGGTTGAGTGGAGTTTAGATCTTTAGTTATGTTTCTGTCTATATTTGTTTTATTTTGTACACAATAACACATTTTATAATTTATTTTCATTTGGCGGCCTTGGTGACGAAGCGGGAAAATGCCCGTCTGAGACGCTAGGGGTGCGGGTCCGATTCCCGTTGTGGTACAAATGTTTGCATGATCTGCAAATATTTGTTTCTGGTCTCTTCTGGTCTCTTCTGGTCTAGGTGTTGTGGTACCATGGTACTCTAGTTTCTGATACCAGGAACAGATTGGGTACCTACTGTAAGTCACTTCATTTGTTCAGTGAGCTAGCTGTCTTCAGTTTCTTCTGCTACACTGTGACTTAGGTAACATGAAAGTGCTGAACCTAATAAATGGTGTTTTCTACCTACCGCAGTAGAAAACTTCGCAATTCATGAGAAAAGTTGCCGAAGCCGCAAAAACGTTGATTTTCTGAAGAAATGAGAAGTTAAACACACTTTGATGTTTGGCATTGGCATGAACTTAAAAGTGAGTTGTAAAGTTGCCAGGTTTCATCAGCCCACTCTAAAGTTGTCTAGCCGAAGAAAAATCCAGAGCCCACGTAAGCCTATCGACCGTAACACAGTTAAATCTATTATGGAGGGTACGATTTTGTACTAACTAACGGTAACTACCTATAGGTAAGCAAGAGGAAGTAAGTTACAAAGAAATAGTACCATTTAAATTATAAGTAAAGCAAGATTTAATTTTCTTGCTTTACCTATTATTTAATTTATAAAGCAAAAATCTCAAAAATAATGTACCTTTAACATCAACTTGTGCAATTTTCATCTTTACTGTGAACTCTACCATGTATATTTGGATTGGACGGGAACAGATCCTCAACAAACCTAGATCACTCCTAAAGTATGTGAATAATCCAGGCAATTTCGGCGTTTCTGGGAGAAGTGAATTTCTCTGAAAAGTCTAGACAAATCAGTCCCACGCTTGATGAAACACTTCAAATCCAAATGAGGAAAAGGGAGACCACAAAACTTTTTTTTATACAACTGAAGTGCACATACGGCCAACCTGTTGGTAAGCGGTTACCGTAGCCTATGAGCACTTGCAATACCAGAGGCATCACGCACGCGTTGCCGACCCCGAATCCCCTCCCCCTTAAGGAGCTCTGGCAACATTATGACATTTTGTAATCATAATGACATTGTTTTTTAATTTAAAATTTTGGTATTGTTTAATTATTGTAATCCTAATTTGAATTATTCTAATACAAAATAAAACATTTGCATGCTTGTGTAGCAAAATCATGTGCGCCCCCGCTTACTGCATAAGAACAGCGAATATATTCAACTATATACCATGTTTTACAATTTATCTCTCTATCTATCTATCTTTTAGCAAATAAACTGATTTCATTTCAACTCTTTTAAAACAAATGGAATATCAGGGCATGTGCCAAATGTTCGGAAATGCCTCTGAGTACCCCCTTAGACATATTCAAGGATCTTATCTGCCAGGAAATCTGAGAGGATGTCGACCATTTCTGGGGGTTTATGTCGAGAGTCACCTTAAATAACATACATATTAGGTGTAAAGTCGCGCAACGGGCTATGGAGTGCACTAAGCTCGGTGTTTCGTTGATGATAAAATTCGTAGAAGAGCGAATATCACCGACATAGCTCTCAGAATTAGCAATTTGAAGTGGAAGTAGGCAGGCCATACAGCTCGCAAAACCAACAACCGTCGGGGCATAAAGGTTCTCAAATGGTGACCACAAACCAGACGGCGCAGTGAATCCCCCCCCCCCCCGATAAATATTGTAAAAGTTGCGGGAAGTCGATGGATGAACCTCAAGACCGTTCGTCGTGGCAGTCTTTGAGGAAGGCCTTTATCAAGTAGTGCACTTCTTAAAGTTGATGATGATGCATACCCAAGTTAAGGTACAACAGTCACTTTGTGAATTCAGACCGCTCATTCCACGGCACCCCTCAGGGTACGGCTCTTGCTCCGTCCACGTTTGATCGTTATTTACAAGGCGAGGAAAGTAGATTGCGTTGTAGATTGATTGTTGTTGCGATCCCGGGAGATGCAAGTTGCAATGTTGCCGACCGTCTGATTGCAGTTCGGAAAGAGTAGGTGCTTTTTTTTCAATGAAATGTGTTGCTTTTACATGCAATAAACTCTTCGCATCTGAAACTTTTTCCTTGTACTAATGCAGCCATTGATTTTGATGAATATAAGATATTTTGCAAATAGTAGTGATTCCTCTTGACAGCAGTATGGTTATATATTTGGGCCTTTCAGAGCCATCAAACTCTAGCTTAGTCGTTTGCCAAACTCAGGTCTATGAAAGATTCATTCGTTAGGTTGTACACAGCGAGCTGCACAGTCATTATATTATTACAAGTCTCTATGACCAGCGGCTTAGGCTCTGCGTTGCATATCAGTCAGTCACCAAGCCTTTTATAATATAATAGCTTCCACCCGTGGCTTCACTTGCGTGGTATCTACATAAAAAGTCATAAAATAAGTACAAAAAAAGCCTATATGCTATTCTAGGGAAAGAACTCTTTATATTCCAAATTTCAACGAAATCGGTTGAGCCGTTACGACGTGATTGAATAACAAACATCCAAACATCCTCACAAACTTTCGCATTTATAATATTAGTAGGAAGTAGGATAATGATATTGATTAACGTCAAACTTCAAACATCTATCTTCAATACCTATTCATTATATTATTCATTGAAATAGCAAGGATCACGTTAAAATGTCTCTAGTTAACTTAAATCTCGTAGACTGTACTTCGCGACAGTGTTATATGTACGAAGCGTAAAGACTGCTCTGAGGCTAAGTAGCGGACACAAATTCTTGACTATGAAGGCCGGCTTGTAACAATATTAAGACATTTTATTAAAAAATTTAATGCAGGAACTTGGGGAGACCCTCTATAAATTTTCTTTAAACAACATTGTGCACAATTTTATGAAATACCATAGCAGGGGGAGGTAACCGACGCGGCTCTATTCAGCTTCATTTGGAATACATCCAAAAAAACTTTTCAAAATAACCAAAACTTACATTCGCATCTGCCGAGTTCGCAAGCTAAGTGAAAAGTTAGCAGCAAAATTACATTTCACGAGAAAAAAAGCGGCGAATATTTCCTCAGTTTGTTCGTGTTAAGAATATAAGAAGCTTAAAATAACGAAATCGGGGTTCCTTTTCTCGAATGTCGCGAGAAATTCCCAAAGTCTCCGGTACGCGGGGTGTGTCATGGCAAAGTTTTTTCATTCGCGAAGAAATCGCGGAACTTCGAATCCCCCGTTTGATTTCGGGCCGTGCGGAGTCCAACACTTATACACAGGTGGTTCGCTTTTTGCACAACTTTATGCAAAATAGTATTTGAGTTTAATATCGAGAAGGGTATTACGTTTCAGGGATTACTTTCGAACGTTCTCAAGTACGGAGCGAACTTGTAATTCTTTATTCAAATAATGTTGAAACTTTGCTACGTTTTTATCGGTATTATATAGTTGATCAGTTTTGTTTTTCAATCTTACGTATTTTGTTGTAAAAATTCAAATTTGCTATTTTCAAGAATATCGTAATCCTAATAATATTAAAAATGCGAACGTTTGAGGTTCACACACGCCGTAACGCTTCAACTGATTTAGATGAAACTTGGACAGAGTTGCTGGAATGAACTAATGAGCTTTTTTCTAGATACCATGTGAGCTAAGCCTCGGGCACATGCTAGTTATTAAATGCATTGCGTGATGAATTCGAAAATTTACGTGTAAGTAACTAGATTTTAGCGACTTATCTGGTATCAATAAAACCCAAAACCTCCTTGATAGTAAAGTATTCATAGTAGCTGGATATTTAGCAAATTTCAGTGCAGTCACTATATGGATGGGTGACCGCTAGTGAAACGAGCATGTTATGTTGTTGATCCAAGCACTAAGTTATCTAAGGTTTAAAGAAATGTACCTATTCTCAAACAAACGAACAATCACTTACATGAGAATAGTTAAATATTAAATGATAATACAATACAATACAATAACTTTATTTCAGGCAACAATAGAATAAAAAACAGATGGAATTTTTCTTATACTACGGCCCATATAGATATATACCTTAAAGACTAACATACATAATAATAAAAACAATTAATTGCCACTAATTAATAATAATAGTCTAGGTAGTTAGTCATTCGCCTACGCAGAGATATTATTATAAATGTAGGGTAGGTAAAAGTTTAAAGTACTAGCTAAGAAGGGACGTTACAGGGGTTGGTATGCACTCGTCCCACGCATTCACCAGTCTCTAGGCATAAGAACTCCGTCTCGAGTAGGTAACAAGCTCATACAAACTGCAATGGATACTCATAGTGTTTAAAGTGTTGTGGAAATCCAAAAAAGTGTTGAACAACACCATTGCAACAACCTATCGAAGCTGTTATCCCAACTGTCACAGACATTCGACTGCACCAGCGACTCTCGTCTACAAAAGTTGAATAAATGAGATGTTTGCTTAAAGACGCGTCTTATTACGGAGACCACACTCGCAATAGTTAATCATCATCATCATCATTTCAGCCGTACAACGTTCACTGCTGAACATGGCCTCCCCCGTAGACAGAGCGAATTCCTTATCATGTGGGGGGATTTGCCCATACTCACCACGCTGGGCATGCGGGTTGGCGAGCGCAGTTAGAGCTATCGTTGTTCAAATGAGGGACGCTGCTGCCCATCCCCTAGCTTTCTTCCCTTAGTCGCCTCTTACGACATCCTCGGATAGGTAGATATGGAGGGCCCTATTCTTCAGCCGGGGCCACCACGGCCTAGTAAATGCTAATGTTAATGTTTTGTTCTAAAAAGCAAGCAGTTACGACTTTAATGTTAGTCTGAAGTTACATGCAAGTTGCTACGAAGTTGCTATTTTGTGTAGGACTGGAATTGTATCGGTGTAGCTTTTTACAAAGCCTAACTTCAGAGCGACATACATCAGTTTTTTTAGTTTTTATTATAACTAACAATTTTAATATATATTGAGGACTTAAAAAAGAAGAGCCTCCTAAATCCATTTTGTTTTGTTCCTAGTAGGTACCTATTCCTTTATAAGTTCACCCATACATTACAGCAATAAAGGTACTCTCCCAAATTTAAAATCCTATAATTTCTGCTCTAGTCTGTGCGATATGATCATAATCAAAGTAATTTATGAATGTTAGTAATACAGTGGGAAATGCTTAATCCACATACAAAAGTAAAGAATGTTCATAGGCCCTACCATAACGTCTCATTGCCATTCAAAAGGTCAGCAATATTTTACAATAATTTGAAACACACATATGTATGAGTTAGTCAAGTTACGTCACTGCCTAAAATGGCAAAGAAGATGTTACGGCTCTGATTAAAATCATTTTTATTCAAACCGCACCTTAACTACGAACCGCAATTGTCCCGCGCAGGGCAAAGAACCACCAATATTTAGATGGGACCCGCCGGATATGGGTAAAGTTTGAGCCGTTCTTGTATTAAGTAAGGAAAACTTGTTATTGTGTTAGTACTCTATGGCTGTATTGTGCCCGAAATCTTTCGGAATATACTTGTATGTCCCTATTTGCGGTAAGAGTTTTCTAAAAATATGTGTAGGAAGTTTTGAGAGGTCTTCTATTATTACAAACAAGAAAGTTTACGTATATTTTTTTGGTCTCTCATACGCACAACGGTTTACCCTGTTATTCTAAGTCGTCACTCAACTAAGTTTTAGTTTCACTCTATAAAATTTTACGGTAATTGCGTCAGTCGATCATTTAGATGTCGATAGACGACAGGCACTACGTCTGTCATCTATTGAAATCAAACTGACATTATGTAGAGCAATAGCTGTACAATTTGATTGAGTTAAACTGAAAATTTGTTGAGTGGCGACTTTGAATGATTTCTATAAAAAGCAGAGATGTTAAATTACCTCGAAATATTCGTAACTTTATTCAAATTTAGCGGAAAAATATTGAGATAGATAAAAAGAGGTCAACCGACGAATCCAACTCAGATGAGTAGCTATTGGGAAACTTCGTCATATCTTCTCGTCATTGATACCGCAGGGTAACAAGACGAAAGTCTACAATTAGTAGGTACGTGTTACCAACGATGAGTTATAGTACTGAGACTTGTTCGCTAACTATTGGCCTCATACACAAGCTCAAAGTCGCACAACGGGCTATGGAGAGCTGTACGGAGTTTTACAACGTGATAAATTACGAAATGAGGAAATCCGTAGAAGGACCAAAGTCACCGACATAACTCTCCGAATTAGCAATTTGAAGTAGCAGTGGGCATGCCATGTAACTCGCAAAACCGACAACCACTGAGGAATAAAGGTTCTTGAATGGCGACAACGAACCAGTTGACGCAGTGTTGGGAGGCTCCTCCACCCGATGGACTGACGACATTGTGAAGATTGTGGGAAGATGAAGCATGGAAATGGCTCAAAACCGTTCGTCATGCAACTCTTTGGGGGAGGCATATGTCCAGCAGCTACATTCTAGATAATGAATAAAAAAATATATTTTATTCGCACCTTAAAAACGCATTTAAATTCAAAGTTAGCCGAAGATTTTAATAATTCCACTACATAAAAGAACTTTCAAGAATTATTATTTAAGTTAAAAAGCTAAATGCTAAGTACTCACTTAAGTGCTCCAGTTTGCCGTCTTTTAATGAACTGAAAAGAAAAACCAACATTAATTATACGTTAAAAGTACTTCAAGACTATTTGAAAACAAGCCGCAAGACGTAGTACATTTAAGTTACTTAGTATTTCGTTATATCAAAAGCACTGGTGGAGTTGGTTAGTGCTTTCCAATCCATTGGTCGTGGGTTCAAATCCCGGTAGTGCACCACCTTTTTCATTCGAAAAATGTATGTGCGCGCCTCAGGCTCATTTCGTATGCATGGAACATGTCTTCGAATTTTTAGGTTCTAGGACATGCCCGTCTGCTCACGATTTTTCCTGCACCGTGCGTTCCACTATACTAGTGCTCTCAAACGGTGCACATACATTTTCCGAATGGAAAATTCATTAGTGCACGACCGGGATTCAAACCTGTAGATCGGAAGGTGGAACCACTATCGCCACTCCACCACTGCTCTCTTTAGCTTTATGTGGAAAAGTACACATAGTTTAGTATTTTAGCCTTTACACGTATCTTCCTCACCGCGTAGCTAGCTCGCACATCTCTAGTGGAAAGAAGCCTAATAATTGAAAGCATTACAAAAAAAACAGCTGTCAAAAATGACTGTATGGCTTCCATTATTAGTTGTAAATAAACAATCTTCAATTGACGTTAAGAACACGCTCTGATTTATTTGAAAAGCGATGCTTAAAATAAATACCAATGTTCATTTGTACGAGTTCTAAATTAAAAATACACAGAACAGATACTTATGAATCTCCTGTGTATACAGATTTCTCGAATTGCTCAAAGATTTTATTCCTTTGCTCATTTTCCTGGAAGCAATTTATTGACTCTGTCACACTGTAAGGAAGTCCTACAAATTCATCAATCAAAAAATTCCGCGACGTTCTATTGAAATCGCTTCATATTATCTTTAACGATCGTTAGGAATTGGTGACAGATTCGCTTAGGTATCTTATCCTACTAATTTTATCAGTTCTACAGTTTATAAAGTGATGGACTTGGCCCGATGGTAGACGGTAAACCAGTGCCAGAACGTCCCCGTTCATAACGTGATGTTTTTTTAAGCAACTTTTTAACCAATCGGTTTGAACCCCGTCGTGCACCGATGGCTTATTATATATATATTTTTATACAACTGAGGTGGCAAACTAGCATACGGCCACCTGTGGGTAAGTGGTTACCGTAGCCTATGAGCGCTTGCAATACCAGAGGTATCACCCACGCGTTGCCGACCCCTCCCCCTCCACCCTAAAGAGCTCTGGCAACCTTACTCACCGCAGGGACACAACACTATTTGAAACAAATAATGTTGTTTGGCTGCGATCTTCTGTAAGGCGGAGGTACCTCCGCAGGCGAAAAAATATCGAAAAAATGCTCTAAACGGTGAAAGGAAACATCGTGAGGAAACCATCTGTATCTGTATATCGGATAAGCGCTGATGGGCTTCCATCCCGTCACGTTTGGAATACTAACTATCTGCTGCAAAATGACCCTTGGATATCATCATGAATCTGAGTATTTAAAGAGCAGATGGCTTCCAATACGACCACGGTGACGTAGCGGAAAGTTGTTCAGGTTTGATTCCCGCTGCGGTTCAAATGTTGGCATGATCTGCAAATATTTGTTCCGGCTCTGTGTTTTGTGGTACCATGGTACTCCTTGTTTCTGATAACTACGATACAGGGAATATTTATGTGACTTTTGGGTGCTATTTTTACACATCAAAAATTTGGAGATTTTTTAAGGCAGGGCCACTTTATTATCCAGGCCCTATATGAGAGTAGCCGTTGGCAGAAGCTAGTAATGAATAAACCCAAGACTAAGGCGTTTTCACCCCTGTGCTAACGAGAAAAGTTGAGTTTGGCTGATACGCTTGCGACCGCACATTTCACTGTTTTAGGGGCGAGATATATTAATAAGCTGAAGCGGATGACATTGCCGGTACCTATATGACTAAAAGTGATCTTGTGATGTCGAAAAGTGTCTTTAAAAGCACCACACGTGATATTACATGTGGTGCTTTGAAAGACCAAAAAGCATCAAATATATCAATTAAATAATACAACGTGTTCTATATAACTACCTAGTATACTACTACAAAAGAGGCTTATTCTTGCAATAATACAATTATTGGCGGGTAAATAAGTTCGATCTAGGTACCTACATATTTATTTTCAGTTTTTTTTCCTGAACTTTTTTAAATTATCTGACTATTTATTAAACTTACGAGGAAGTCGACATCTACATTGCTACACAGTACAGCTGAATAATTGAGTTTAAACTGATTTGACCCCAAAACAGGTAGGTAATTTGAGCATAGTGTTTTTTAAATGTAAAATGTCGCGAGATGACACATGATAAAGTTAAGATTTTCATAGTGTATCATAATTGTGCCTCGACGATCACTTGACTGATATCAACTTCTAACAGATATTGCAAGATCTTACTTCGGGGAGAACCACTATTATTTAACCTATTTAAAAATATAATTGGTCACTACCACGTACGAATTTACTTGAAGCATAGAAAAAATTCTAGGTCCGTGAAATAGCGTACTGAAATAGTATTACTTGCTCTGTTTATCACATTGCTCACTCCCGCCTATACAGAATGATTGCCGTGCGCTAGTGTCAGCGTTTCTAGTTCATCTCCCTCGTTAGAGCACAGTTGCAGACGTGAAATTAAAACCACGGTTCATCCAGATATGTCATTGTGAAATGTGGCGAGATGTTGGCAAGTCCAAAATTTACTGCTTTGTGTATAGAGGTAAAGAGTGTGATAACAACATTTAATGGCATTAATCATACAATCATACAAATAAAACACACAGTAGGCATTGGACACGGAATGTATGTTTGTTTTCACTACAAAATTATTGAATTGCATTAGACACACCTAAATATAATTTCGCCTTCCTGGAGGGATATAGGCTTTTAGAGATTACGGCGCTACAGATTACGGCCACATTCTGCAGTTGTGAGTATTACATAATTATAGTTTGCAAGCCAATGGCTGCTAATAAGAATACTAACTGGTTTCCTCACGATGACTTGTATTCCTTCAAAACCACAACTTTCAGATCGAAAGTCGAGGTACCTCCCACTAGGCCAAAACTGCCTATAAATAGGGAACTAAAATCTTCCTTATATTGACAGTAACAGTTGATCTAAATACACCAGACGCTCTTATCGCCCGCAGCATACTCCCAACTATAATTACACGGATTGTTCCCGTTCAGGGGAAGAAGATTTTACTTGGGGGGAAACTTATCTTTCTTAAACATACGTCGGGGACTGCGATTATTTTGGAGCATGAGTCAAGGATATGAGTAACACTTTTGTTTAGTGTCATTGAAATAAATGTTTGAGACAAATAAATTAAGTCAAATGATGACTAGGATATAAATAGCTATAAAAGTTGATTCATAATTATTTAAATTAAAGGGGCTTATTGTACACCCAATTGGAAATAAAGTTTTCTTTACGAATTTTTCGTAAAAAAAAAAATTGAAAACGTTTGACCTAAAAAACACTTTGCGAATATTAATTTGTTTTTTGATATCGTCTCGTACTTTTAAGAGCCTTGTAGAGGCGCACTTTAATCCTTTCACTACACTTATTTTTTCACACAACGGTCATAGGCCCTTTTCAGGGTATAGCGGATACCTCATCCTTGTCAGAAAGAGAAAAGAAAGAAAATGTATTTATTTGACCCACAACGCAGTAAGTAGGTAAGGTAGGTAGGTAGGTAGGAAGATACACAGAAAAAAAATACTTAAACCTAGTAATACAAAAACACAATAAGGAAACAAAAACATGTAGGTAGGTGAGGCGGTAGGTTGGTTGAGTAGGTGTATGCGTTGTGTGGGGCAAATGGGTCCCGTCTCAGCATAAAGCTGCACCAAACATAATAAATACGGTGCGGCGCTGGTTTTCAGACGGGGCCTAGGCGACGTACACTGACTTTAGTACAGGATGACCAAGAAAGAATCAGAGATACGATAAGAAAGCAATTCAATAAAAAAACACAAAATAAATCTTATAAACTAGGTGAAGCTACGCCTATTCCTAGCAAACAATCTATAAGAATATTAAGAATACTTTAAAATGAGCAAAGCAAAAGTGAGCCTATTACAAAAATTAGAACAGATTAAAGTTTGAAACTTACACGATGATTATAATGATTATAATCCGTTCATTTTAATACCCCACCAATTAGGGACACGCTAAAATCATTTTATCAACTAGATTATTAATAATACGCTCTGAAATAGGGAGCCTTTTCGAGTAGATGCTACTGCGCCGAAGCGGTAAGCCGATTAAAATCCCCGATGAGACTTATGTGTGAAACTCACGGAGTGATTTTCCAGCGAGCTATTAAAATGAGGAACTTTCATTTCACTTTTCATCATTTCAGCCGTAGGACGGCCACATTGCCTTACCACAGATTGCAGACCGAATTCCTATCATGCGGGGGGATTTGCCCATACTCAACACGCTGGGCACGCTGGTTGGCGGGCGCAGTTAGAGCTATCTTTGTGGAAACTGGGGAAGCTACTGCCCATCCCCTAGCATTTTTCCCTTAGTTACCTCTTACAAAATCCACGGGTAGATATGGTGGGGCCGTTTTCTTAAGTCGGAGCCACGACGGCAAACAAGTGGTACTTATGTATTTTTTCAAAAAAGTCTTGAAATGTTTTCGATTCTAGTCTTGTTCGGAAATGGCGTAACCTCCAAAGTTTGTTTACCTAATGTTAGATATGATTTAATTTATTGCATACAAAAAACTACATTGAAATAGATACATCCGCAAGGGAGCTATGATGCCACATAATACTGAAATGTTTTTGTCAAAGCAGATAGCCAAAAGCTTTCACAACATCCTTTTACTTTACAAATTGCTTAATAGAGCTAAAATCCGCATAAAAAACCAAATATAAAAACCGATATCATAATCATCCTGACTTCTACCACTGGGTATATATATAGGCTTCGCTTAGTTTGATCCATTCACCACCATCTTACGCCAGTCCAACCCAGGACCGTGGCTTGGTGTATGTCGTTGACCCATCTTGCCAGTGGATGTCCTACCAACCCTCGGCCACCATTTGCCACGACGCCAGCGCATGGGGCGGACCAGTGGATTTTAAACAATTTAACAGACTGATTTGCTCGTGATTATTTTGTCTCGTAGGTTTAGAGGCAAGTCGGTACGTAGCAAGTTCAGATGAAAACGTTCTGCTCTTGCGGTTCTATAAAATCTTACTTTATTATAATGCATACATGGTAAGGACTTTATGCAACTAGAAGGGAAACTTCAAATGAATGAACTTTGATTTTCATAGCTTACTTTATTTACTTACGATAATAGTAGAACCTCAATAGGTTCTAGTAAGCCTAGAAATAGGATTGGGTTACAATGAAATTCAAGATAGAGGCAACTTACTCGCACACACTGAATTGTTTGGTCTTCGAATATGAAACTCACGAAATCACGGTATCACGGAAATGGGACAAAGAATATCTCGACACAAAAATTTCGTACAAAAAATCTAAATCATGGAATCAAAAAAGACTACATAAAATAAAAAAACACACAACACAAAATAAAAACGAAAAATTTTAGTCACATGCCTCGGCCATTTCTCTTACAACTGCCAAAAAATATGATTGCAACGGAGTCAATGTTCTGACATGGACATTTTTGTTATGTCAAAAATTATTGGAAAAAGGTTGGCTAGTTGAACAAATAAATAGTTTTTTTTATATTTGTTCTCAAGTTTTTATAAGTTTTCTTTTTAAATTATTGAATTCGATTTTAATCAAAGCTCTCAGAATTTGCAAATTAAAGTGATAGTGGGCAGGCTATAAACGTGTAGCTCACAGAATTGTCAACGGGTCGGGAATAAAATTTCTAGGATGGCGACCACAAACCAGACTCTTTGACCTATGTCCAGCAGTGGACTTCTACTGGCTGATGATGATGATGATTATAGCGGAATTATTTTATATTTCGACACTTATTTAACTCATATTACTATTGATTTACAGATTTATTTGGGTTTTAAATATTTGTTTTACTGACCATTACCTACATTATGTAAACGGAGTATAATTAGTTTGGTATACATATGGTAGTACCACCATCTCATAACGTATTCATGTTATTATTACAAAGTTGAACTAAGTACCTATAAGTTAGCTTTGTTAGCCTTGTTAGACAGGTGCCGTGGTTCCCACACGTGTGAATACGACCACCTTATTACTCAGGTTTACGCTACGGTATGCTACGACCAAAGAAGTAAAATGAAAAAAAAACATATTCTACGACTTGCTTGCATGACGTGTCGATTCTTCGGTGAAAGAATAAGTGTAGTGAAAGGATTAGAGGCTCGTCTAGTGCACACTTAGAATTTGAGAGCACAAGTATAGCGCACATATATTTTTCGAATGGAAAAGCCATTGGTGAATGACCGAGATTCGAACCCACGATCTGTGGATCGGAAGGCGGGGCCACTACCACTATTCAACCAGTGCTCTCTTTATCCTACTACTATCAAGACAGACGTAAAATTGGAAACGATAAATATGGCCACGACGCATAATCAGTAGCCCAAGCATTCACGTTTACTTGTTTACTTGCCATCTCACTGATTCTTTCTTGGCCATCCTGTATTAGGTCAGTGACCGGTTGAGGTAGAGTGACCTTGTAAAGGGTCTATGACATATAAAACTTTAACGATATGTATGTATGAATAACTGAAGTCAAAATGTATTTTTTTCATTTCAGTTGCTTCTTTAAAAAATCCTCTCATCATCGTCATTTCAGCCGTACAACGTTCACTGCTGAACATGGCCTCCCCCACAGTCAGAGCCAATTCCTTATCATGTGGGGGGGTTTTGCCCATACTCACCACCCTGGGCATGCGGGTTGGCGAGCGCAGTTAGAGCTATTGTTGTTAAAATGAGGGACGCTGCTGCCCATCCCCTAGCTTTTTTCCCTTAGTCGCCTCTTTCGACATCCGCGTATAGAGATATGGAGGGGCCTATTCTTTAGCCGGGGCCACCACGGCCTCAAAAAATCCTCTTATTACGACAAAAAATACGAATGATCTTTAAGGAGGCATAGCTCCATCATTTATTTCTCCCTGTTACCAGGACAGCTGCTTCAAACGCTACAAATAATTCAATAATCTTTCCTCATTATGCACAAAAAACGGGATGAATCCCCTCATAAAAATTCTAAAGCGTACCATGAAGTTTATAATCATATTTTATCAAAGTCAAATCGCGTTTCGACATCGCCATACCTGACCTGATTGCATAGCAAATTGTTCATGAATAAATAATATTGGAAACTTGGATTAAAACAAGGGAGATGCGATATACTGCGCACAAGATTCTAGCCCTGCTGGTGTTCCGGTAATGTTTTCACTCCGCTCGTACTAGCAACGTGACATTCGTTTTATAAAAAATGCTATCAAATACGATTCACTTTTCGAAATTTCCCTGCAATATTCCACTCAAGACGGCCTGTCAGTTTACATCGCTTTCGGTATCTTGCCTATCACGTTATACACCTGGAACTCTCGCAGTTTGTACCTAGCTTATTGATTAGGCCAACTGGCCACACGTAACTACGCCACATGCACGGTGATAGCCAGACACGTGCTTGCCGTGTCCAGCATGCCCCGAATCCCACCCAATGTTTTTTTCTGGCCATCGGTAAACCAATTTTTTGACCGAGCCTCGCTCTAGATGCCTAGACTGACGATCTCATATGATATTTTGTAGATGTGTTCTGAAGCTATTTCGTTTGTCCGTGGTCTAAATGTATTAGAAAATAAAAACGATATTGGGGAACTTTGGATTCGGGTCATCCGCATTACGGCGTGCGATACTAAATCTGAAATTCGTTTCAAAATCATCATTGCGTCTTATTAGTAAAGTCAAGTCCTCTCATTCTTATTCTAAGATCAAAAGTGAAGACTTATCAGAGGACGCGCTCTGTAAAAGATTGATTGTGTTGTGATAAATTGAATTTTCACAAAGGATTTACGTAAAGTATCGCATTTTTGCATTATAAATGTAGATCAAAAAGGTGCCCATGCCTCGCTACATTGAAATCTTCGTAATTTTCTATACTCGCTTGTTTATTTGGAGCATTTTCAAGATTATATCGGAAGTAATATAGAAAATTAAACAAACAAAAGAACGTTGGAATTTCTCCTCTTCAGTCTAAGTTATCTGATCACTAGGACAATCGAGAGCACTGTTGGAGTGGTAGTAATGGCCAAATGCATGTGCCTTCCGATCCACAGGTTGTAGGTTCGGAACCTGGTCGTGCACCAACATCGTGAAGAAACATTGAAATCCGCAAACCAATTTAAAATCAATAAAAAAGAAATCCTTTGTTAAATTAAATAATTTACTAAAAATTGCCGAAAGGAAAAAGTACAGAGATATTTCATAATGCCTGAAAATGTCAGACCCAGACAAGTCCTATGAATAAATAAAATTATGTAAATAATGCCAATCAATAATATATTTTCAACCTTCAGTAGACACAAGAGTTTGAAGTCAAATTATTATTTTGTTATTAGCATACTATTAGATTAGCCGTGGTCTCTGCCTACCCCTCTGGGAAATAGGCGTGGCTTTATGTATGTATGTATTAGATACTAGCTTCAAGCCGCGGCTTTGCTTGCGTGTACCCAGATTTAAAAGTATCCTTTGACGCCTTTTTCAACTCTCGACATCAATGAGGGCAGGTGCGGCGGCAGATTCGGCCGAGGATGAGACTTGCTGGCTTGCGTGTCACTGATTCTTTCTTGGTCATCCTTTATGAGTTCTGTGACCAGGTTGAGGTATGAGGTATATCTCATACTTATTTTAGTCTTTTGGGGTAGAGAACGCGGAGGCCTCGGATAGCTGGCTAGTATTTGTCCCAACGGATTAGCATTGCCAGCCAGGCAGCGTGGCAATTTCTGTAGCGTCTTGGGAGCGCTTCCGACCAGTAGAGAATTGGATCAATTAAGCTATCAATAGATCGTTTGTAACGGCTTATATAGCTGTTTCTTGTGTATTTTGTAATAAATAACTTTTATAAGTTTTAATTTTGTTTCTGTAAATAAAGTTAGTAACTAAATAAAAGGTCTCTCAAATATAGTGGCTACGTTACAACGAGTAAACAGCTGAATATGTAAAGAACGATTACCACGATTTCCATGCAGTGAACAACCATTTCAATAATTCAGCGGTTGTAACATCGGCAGTAACGTTGAATTCTAAAACGGTGTTTAAAAATACAAATGTTTTTGGTAGGTAACCAAAACAGAATAAAGGGTGTAGAGATACAGCTAGAAACAGTCTTTATTAGAACAATCTTGTCAGTTTATTGTCAGTAAAAAATGAGTAACGGCTTAGAATACCAGGAATCTAGACAAGATCCTCACGCTTCGTTTTCGCTAACGCTATACGGGTAACGGAACCAATCTACCAACTTTGCTGTAGTCCTGCTGGAAGAATTCATCATAATCATTGCAGCCGTTGGAAGTCCACTGCTGAACATCAGCCTCCCCCGCAGATTTCTGGAGCGAATTCCTATCATGTGTGTTTATCTTGCCCGTACTCACCACACTGGACACGCGGGTTGGCGAGCGCAGTTACAAATAGGGGACGCTGCTGCCCATCCCCTAGTTTTTACACCTTGATATGGAGTAGAGTAGATATGGAGTGGCTTATTCTTCAGCCGGGGCCACCACTTTAATAAACTCCTGTTAAAGATTTAAAATAAATAGCTACATGGATTTTCTATGCTATGTATATTTTAAGAAGCCTTATAAACTAAGCAATAAGGTATTCCTAATCAATATCAATAAAAAGCTATTACTTGAAATTATAAAATCTATGTAATAATGTAAAGGATTTAACTATCCTTTGCTATTTCATACAAATAAGATGTTTAAGTAATCCGTGGTAGACGGTGTTGGTGTCACAATTATCTGTTCATTAACCATTTAAGTTACAGCTTATGTTTTATTGTGTCACTGATTGTTTACCCAAATAAATAAAATAAAATTATAATAAAGATATCAAATTTTAAATCATTATACTAACCAGCAGTTTCTGAGCTATGAAACCGAACGACGAAGTATAAACTATAATAACAATAAAATATATTCCACCAAGAAAGCAATAGTCATTACCATACGAAGGACAATCGATACCGGTCAATTGTTGATGAGTTGTTACTTGGATACGGGAATACAACACACGATGACCGATGCCTTTAAAAAGTAAGGGATTTGGTTCATTGGAACGGGTATGAAGAAGAAGTTAATACTTTTTTGTAGCCTATTTAAAATCCTACTAATTGAACGAAGATTCATCCATTCAAACATTTTGGACGGACTGCCGGTGTATGTATATTTTCTTTGGGACGCTTCTGACTGGTAGTGATCTGGATCTGTTGAGCTATCTATAGGTCGTTTGTAACGGTCTTTAGATGGCTCAACTGTTTCTTGTGTATTTTGTAAATATTAACAAGTATTAGTTTTAAGTTTATTTCTGTATATAAATTTGTTATAACTTTCGAACCGTTTATCCAATCTGCATAGAATTTAGCAGATTATACTATGCTTTACTAGTAAGAATATGAATTACAATAACTTTTTTACAGATAGAAAATTAAAACTAATAGTGTCAAATATTTACAAAATACCTACACAAGAAACAGTTCAGCTATCTTAAGACAAACAATTTATAGATAGCTCAATTTATCCAGATGAATAAGTTTAATAGACAAGGGTTTACTAAGATATAGGGGTCCAAAAGTTGATAAGCATTGTGTCATATGAAAGATGTTCATACCTACATTCCAAAACAATTAGTTATATTCTGAGCCAAAATGCTTTTTGAGATACAACGAAAATAGTAACATTGTAACCAATATAAAGTAAACTCCCATGTGGTAAAGTATCTATGACTTCGTAGTTCAGGTTAAATTGCATATTAGGTTCTACGCTAAAGATGCAATTCTCTCAAAAAATAACTTATTTGTGCCTCAACGATATAATCGAAGGGTCAATTTTTACTAGACATCGCGGATCTCAGTTCAGGGTGAACCACCAGTACTGATATCATTAAGATTTTCTACGCACCCGCTTTAGTGCCCGTGCCTAAATCCAGCATACAATATCAATTGCCAGGCACTAAGCTCTCATTGTTCCCCACCCCAATTAAATAGTTAAATCAAGTGCTAAATATTTCAGCGTAGCGCTGTTACTGCATTAGTGAAATTCTCCCAATTTTCCGCTGCATGCCGACTTCCACTAATTGTTTTGGAGTCCATCCAAAATACACACTTACTACAATTTCGTACTCGGAGAGAATTGTTTCGGCCGTACTTTGTGGGTCAAGTGTCCAATCAATGTTTCACTTATCTTACGGAGCTTTTAAGGAATGCTTTCTTGATTATAAATAAATACAAAAAAAAAGTATTTACTTTGCTAGTTTAATCTCCATTTTATAATCAGCCCGATGAAGTACACTGCTGAACATAGGCCTTCCTAAATAAGTGCCACAATGAACGGTCCTGAGCCTTCTCCATCCACCAACTTCCCGCAACCTTCAATGTTGTTGGTCCATAGGGCGCCTTCTAACACTGTGTCGCCCGGTTCGTTATATCTCCATGTAAGTGGAATCTTTAGATCTTTATTTTTGCCTAAAAGCTGGTTTAATACCTGCTTTAGGCTCATCACCGTTCCTAGTCGAAAAAACCTCCAATTTTCAAACGATTTTTTCTTATAAAACCAAAGTTTTGACACATCTATCTCCGTGCATCGCGCGAGATTCACATTGCAAGACGAAAATAATTACAAAAACAAGGTCACACCGACGTGTGCGAATTTTATTTTTGCGTATCTTCACCGCTATCACACTTATATAGAGACGGTCAGTAAAATGACTAGAGCGACAGTAAAGATGGTACGTACAGTCTAGCAAAATTATGAAATGTGGCAAGTAGCGAATAGACTGATGGAGCCCTACAGCTTAGAGCACTATAATAGATAAGTCACATTTCATTACTCTATTACAAATCACGCTTGTAGAGTATTCCAAAATAAGCTATCGAAAAGTCACGTGGTCTGCTTTGTGTTAAAACATTTGAGCTTATAGCGTCATCTTTATATTCTACTAGCTTCCGCCCGCAGCTTCGCTCGCGTGCCACCTATGAAGATTAAAAGTAAACTTGTTTGCTAACTGAGTTGTATAAAAAAAGGAGCATTTAAGCTATTTCAGACTATAATCTATCTCTGTGCCTAATTTCATCCAAATCCGTTTGGCCGTTTGGGCGTGATTGAACCACAAACATCCTCCCAAACTTTCGCATTTATAATATTAGTAGGAAGTTCATATGTTTTTTTCTTCAAAAACGTGTTTAAGATACTTTAGCGGTCTGTTTAATTGTCGGGGCTCAAAAACGACTGAACGGATTTTTATGCAGATTTACAAAGTTTTAGGCTGCGTCAGGTTAAAAGAACGCTGCAAGAAAGTGGAGCGGAGGTGTTTGCGCACGGGTACACTCATGCACGGAAGTACTATGCCTATCTATTTATTTTTGAACTAGCCTTTCGCTCGTGGATTCTCATATTGGTTATTGGTAGGCACATAGATAAATATATCACCAAACAGACCGATAAATCGCCTAATGCGCAGCTTGACCGCCAGCGTTCTTTTTACATAACATGACCTATATTTATTGAGGTCTAAATTGTTACATAGGCTTCGGAATATTACGCTAAACTCCCTTGAGGCAATAGAAGAGTTCAAAGTTACTATGAAAAAGATATTAATGGGTTGCTGGCGTTGACGATAGTGATAGAGTCTACTGGAACAAACTAGTCTTAATTTGTCGGAAAAATAGTAGAATCAGAGAAATGACTTTTCTAGTATATTTTTCAACTGTTCCAACTTTATAACGCTGGTCATTGAAGAATCTTATTTGTAACGGTAACTATTGTAGCTACTTGAAAAAAAGCGTGTCGAAAAAGTGTTGAAACAACGGCAGTCGTTCTACTGCTTGTAAATATTTATTGTGTTACCAAGCTACGATTATTCTTATACAAAATCGTTTTGTTTTGTGGGAATTGATTGCAATTGGGCGTGGTTAATTTCTGATGAAACAATGCATGGTATTTAGCAAACATGTCAATTAATTAGGTGATTGAATTGGGACAGGTGGACACTTTGACATTGACGAACGTTTGTACGCTGTTGTCTTTCATTTGTTACATTCAGTGAAGAAAAAATACAAGTAAGCATAATAAGGTGGCTGTTTCATAGATTCTTTTCTCAGGATTCTTTCATCAGTGAAATGCCAAGCAAGCATAGTCAGGGATGAATGAACTTGATTGAAGCTATACAATTCTTTAAAAAATACACAATTAAAAAAGTTCTTTCGTGTAAAGAAGAGTACCTACCTAGCTTATGGTTTTTCTAAATATTTTAAACATTTATTTTACATTTCGAAATATTTTTTTACTATAACTCTACTGTTGCCAATATACTTGAAACGGACAACAGATGTCAACATTACTTTTCAACAACTATTTTCTAAAGATGTTACTGTTGAGTAAAAAGTGATAGATCGGTTTAGCCGTTTTGACGTGAAAACGTTACAGACAGACAGAGAGATATAGTTACTTTCGCATTTATAATATTACTGTGACATGTAATTTGCGTCAGCCATAACCTTATAAATACCAATATTGTTATAACAAGTGGCCCTCGATCAAGGAGTGCTGATAAAGATAGCCCACTAGCAGATGCGTTGACCTGGTGATAACCCTATGACCCGGGTCAGTAGCGTGAAGCACCGTGCAGAATGTATCTTTAGATTGTACTTCGATAAATGTGGACTAGCTGCTGTTTAGGGTTCCGAAGTCCGATTTCTGAAATCCTTATAGTTTCGCCATATCCATCTGACTGTCCGTCTGTATTTATCTGCCGTTCTACTCAAAGACTCAAAAAACAAACCTCCCCTACATGTGAAGTGGAGTTGACTTTTCTTTATTTACTTATCCTACCATATGGGATATCGTTGGATTCGTATTTCAACAATATTACAAGGGTACATTAATGTTTTATCGATTAATATTTTAGAGATCCGTTTAATAAATATGAAGCTTTGAAATGGTATTTTTTTTAAATAAAACGTTTCACTCCCTATATGCTAAACCACTATTTGGAAATACTTGAACAAGCTAGTAGCATAGAATGTACTGATATAACAAAGAAAAATATCACAACTAAGAAGGCTTCAGGTTCGGCAGTCAGGTTTGTTATTACTTCAATAATCACAATGCTTAATAACAATGCAATCACAACTAGATGGATAAGCGGGAACTTACAACATACTTCGGAACCCTTCACTGATCTTGATCAGACACGTGCTTGGTAAAATTATTTTTAAATAGAAGTAGTATAAAGGTGTGATTATAGTTTATTCCCAATTCTACAGATTTTATAGGTAGATCCAGAACAACCAAAATTGGTGTTGTGATATACCATCTGGTACTCGTACCTAGTTACTAAAACCGTACGTTAGTAAGTTTTAGATTTTCTCATAACCTTAGGAGAAATTGCATGTTCAAAGAAACGATCTTTCAACGCACTAATTTAGGATTTCATGGAATTTATGAATGTATGAGATCCGTCTGACGGAATCTGGCGCAGTTTTTTATCGTTTACGATTATAACTAAGCAATAAAGTAATTGATGACAAATAAGAAAAAAAGTTTCACATTTGAATTTCTTATTTATAATATTTTATTTACAGAAAGAAAATTTAAACTAATACGAGTAAATATAATTTTTGAAACTATCATGGTTATGAACATAATTTTCACTAAACTTTTTCGGGGAAAAAATAAACTCTCATCAACAAATCATCGTAATTATCCCGTTTTTAGTAAAAATTATAATTCAGGAAAATATTAACAAAATACACAAGACACAGTTGAGCTATCTAAAGACCGCTACAAACGATCTATAGATAGCTCAATTGATCCAGATAACTAACAGTCGGAAGCGTCCTCGTTGAATTTCTTGTTTTACAATCGTATATCATTGCCATCCAGCGTGGCAATTCCGCCAGCGTCTTCAATTATTTTATGTACAATCAATATTAAGACATCCATACAAGATCATTTTGACGACCTTAGGAGTGTTGCGGGTAAGCTTGTCTGAGGTGCATGGCGTGCGGGTTACATTCCCGCTGCGAGACAAATGTTTTCATGATCTGCAAATATTTGTTCCGGGTCTGGGTGTTGTGGTATTATGGTACTCGTTTCTGATACCCAC
Organism: Anticlea derivata; assembly: GCA_947579855.1. NCBI lineage: Eukaryota > Metazoa > Arthropoda > Insecta > Lepidoptera > Geometridae > Anticlea > Anticlea derivata. The sequence continues at coordinate 2,898,955 of OX388266.1, forward strand.
GGCACAGGGATTTCTAGCGTGGAGTCAGGACTATGTATTTGACTGTTGGGTGTTATTTATTTATTCATTTATTTATTTAAATTAAGCAAAATTAATTCTAGGAAGTAACTCTGTTTTGAATGGCTTTTTTTTTAGATTTTTTTAATTATTTCAGATTAACAATGAAAATACAATGCTAAAACGTGAAGTAGAGGTTTAATAATCATAATTAAAGAAACACAAAATGATGAGAAATTCCACAAAAGCAAACAGAATGCAGGCCATGCTATAAATAGCGAATAATTCTCCTTGTGATAAGATGCGACAAACATTCTTGTCAAGATAGGTACTTGACATAACGAGAGCCACTTATATAAAAATTTATATTACACAATAGAACATACATTAATGTCATTAATGTTTTGTCCAAAGTCATAACAAACATACATTACAAAAAAACGTTACAAGAAAAATTGTAACACGTATAATATTTTTTTTTAAGTGATACTTACCATAAAACGTTAATTCGTACTTTGCAGTGATTACTTTAGTTGTAATAAACAGGTAAAAATAAAGTGCCATATTTTAGAAACCAGCTTTTATCATGTCATTTTCAATATCATCCTGTAGAAGTCCACTGCAGGACATAAGCCTCCCCAAAGAGATTAATGACAGTCTTGAGCCTATTTCATCCACTGATTCCCGCAACTTTCACAATGTCGTTGGTCCATCGTGGGGCCTTCCAACACCACGTTGCCGGCATTATGGTGTTTAATTATTTATTTTCAATATCAGTAGCTTTATACCTAATAAATTCGAATAAGAATACAACTTTCATAAACTCAAAATTATGCTTTACCAAGCTAGTGTGTGAACCAACTCTACCATATTTTGCCTACGACTCACATATACTCACGCATAGAACAAAATCAACTCACCAAACTTTTAAATATAGAAAATCATCCAGCACTGGCCAAAAACACTTAACAAAACAAACTATCACACACACACTCACTGAAAGCACTCTCCACAATTAAAGTAGGCAAACTGCGGAAACAAACTCCGCTAATCAGCCGAATTGCTCGCAAACTTTTCAAAGACCACGTGTTGCACCGAAAAGCCGGGAAAACTACGAACTTAATAGCGGAAAGCGGAGGGAAAACAATTTTATTTTATTAACCGACGACGCCACGACACGCGCCCCTCTTCACAGACAACTGACTGACCGCTAGGTATATTTTCTTGTTCATATAAACAATTTATTTTCATAGACAAACGCATTGATGCACTCACACATAGAACGCAGGAAATATGAAGAAGTGTGAATGTCCCGATAGTTTTTTTACATCGCCGATGATGTTCTATAATTGAAATTTTGCCAATAAAACGCGCGAACCCGCGGATTTGAGCTTTGATCGATATTTCGGATGCAATCTTTTTTTAAGACGATTATCGGACTAAATTAGTAACTTGCACACACATTTCACGTTCTGAAATCTCAATATAATCTCACTAAATTCTCGTGTTACTGACGTAATTATACTTTTTTTTTTTATAAAATCGCCTTTATTTCTTGCTATCTGTCCATATGGGCATTGAGCTTGAGTTTTGTGTTTACTTCGATGCGTAATCAGCATGGATGGAAAAGAGCCCAGTGGCCTTTAAACGGTTCAAAGTTTGTGTGAATAAAATATTCCTTATCCAATGTTTTTGAAATTTTAGTAGTTTTTGATATATTCGCTCACGTTGTACCTACACATAAATAACTTTATCAATTCCAGGTTACATCGAAATAAGTTGAGCCGTTACGGCGTGATGGAACCACAAACATACAAACATCCTCACATAGTTTAGCATTTATAATATTCGTAAGATCTCACCTACAGGTCAAAAACTATACAAAATAAACTTAATCTACGCCGAAAAACCTGCGTAGTATGTAAATAATGTACCTACCTATGATCCACCTTGCGAGCGAAACAGCCCAAAAGTATTTTTTTGCTTTTTCTATGAGGAAGCTGTTGTTTGTTCTACAAATTGTTTGATTGCGATTGTTTATAAAAACGTTGGTCTTTAGAAACTAAATATAAAACATATTTATTTCCTGATTTCTCCTGGTAACTCAAAATCAATATTAGCAAATAGCTTAGTGACACACAAAGACTTTTTTGTCTGACTGTTTCGCTCCTCCATCCGCTTGTAAAAGTCCACTGTTGGACATAGGCCTCCCTCAAAGAGTGTCATGGCAAACGATCTTGAGCCTTTTCTATCCATCACTGTGTCCTTTGAGAGCCTTTACTACTCAAAGCGGTTGTCGGTTCTGTGAAATATAAAGCCTGCCACTTCAACTTGCTAATTCTGAAATACTTACCATAGATTTTTTAAGGTTTTTCCTGCCGCCATCTAATAAATATCCAATTAGGTACTTATTATTACCTCCGAGATAGTTTCAAGACTATTTCTCAGAGCACGAATCGTTTAAAATAACACCGTGGGCATCTAATTTAGAGGACGTCTACAAATGCTTTGGGATGGAAACTAATTTTTGACCTATGGTATTTTCGCGAACGAGTTTTTTTTTCAGGACCACCATAACTCAGAATGCCTGGTTGCTGCAGAAGTACCGAGAAAGTTTCAAACAAACAAACAAAAAGCTATTTATTGACATAAAATATTGGACAAGTAAATGAATCCATAGGCTCCCGAACTAGTAAAAACTGTGTTTCAGGAGTTTCAGTGAGAGTACAAGCAAGCTGCGGCTGTTCGGCCTTAAATGTGAGAAAAACGCATTTTGTTTGAAGTGCATATCAACAGCTCTATTGGTTCAAAAATTAATGGACCTTACCTACACAACTATTTTTCGATCTTCAAACCTCTAATTAAACTTTATCTAAATGTATCACTGGCCTTATAAACGGCAGGGGACGAAAGCAAATGACCGGAATCGATATAGTTTCTTCAATAATTGATACAATTCTACCAGCCGGTACCAAATAATTGTGACAGAGTACAAAACAACAGTACAGCAACTAAAAAAAGGGTTCCTAAGTATTATTTTTTTTTTCAGAAAAGACATAGATGCTTAATAAATCCTTATTATCCATTTATCATCTCAAACGAATTGCACGTTAGGCATGTGAAAATATTTTTTATGACGCACAAAAATAATAAAAAAGTATATTATATAGATAACCTCCTCTTTTGTGGTGAATAACCGCGGTGCACTCCTATTTTTTGGTAAACATGTACCAGACTATTTTAAAAGTAAGGCCAAAATATTATTGATTGCATTTGATCTGCCCAGGGGGGTATAGACAAAATCCTTAGTCTTTGTCATACGGAAAACGTAATTTGGTCTACCAATTGTGCAGCAGTCACGTGACAATTCTGCTTTCCCCTATCGTTAGCGCTAACAGAAAAAAAGATATTGTCTAGACCCCAGAGTAATCTTTATCCCTTGACATAGCAACAATTCGGTAATCTGCAATATCAAAATATCATAATAATATACTTTGAGACTATTTCCTTATGTGAATACAGTACCTAATGTGTATGTGTGCGTGATAAGGGATAACTTCGAGTTAATAAACTATTTCTGTATTCTATAGGTTGCGTTGTCGTTTATTTCTTTATCGATTTAAAACGGCTTTTACCGTTATTCCCGTCATTACTCATCGCGTTATAGGCTATCATTATTCTAATGGAAGGACACATTATATAAGTTTTGATGGTAGGATTAGATTATCTTTTGACTTCCGTATTTAGGCAAAGGCATGTCTAAACTTTGGCCGTGGTGGCGCTGGCTGAAGAATAGGAGTGGATTTTCCAAGAGGCGACTAAGGGAAAAAAGCTAGGGGATGGGCAGCAGCGTCCCTATTTAACAACCTTAGCTCTAACTGCACACTCTGCGGGGTGAGTATGGGCAAAAACAATAAAGGGGGATTCTACGATATTATCTCTGGTATGGGCAAGTTCCCCCCACATGATAGGAAGTCGTTCTGGAAATCTGTGGGGGAGGCCGATGTGCAGCAGTGGACTTCCAACGGCTGGAATGATGATGTCTAAACATTATTTTTGCCAAGATAGCAGATCTCTCAAACAACTCTGACGAACCGGCGTTAGATAATAACGTTAACGTTTATTAACGTTATTTGTTAGAGCATATCTCTCGAACCGTCGCGCGTGGATCCGATCTTCATAGAATATCTTCAATCCTTAAATAATTTTATTTGTACCATACATAGGTACATAATTAAAAATAAAAGTAATTTTATTTACAGAAAGAAACTTAAAACTAATACAAGTTAATATTTACAAAATACACAAGAAACAGTTGAGCCATCTAAAGACCGTTACAAACGATCTATAGATAGCTCAACTGATCCAGATCACTACCAGTCGGAAGCGTCCCCAAGACTCTGGCGGAATTGCCACGCTGGATGGCAATGCTAATTTGCTGGGCCAAATAAGAGCCAGCTCTCGGGTCACGCGTCGCTTCGATCAGACGTCCTGATATCTTTTTGAAAACCCGGAGGGCCCCGTTTCCCCACGGACCCAGGGTCTCAACCCCAAAAGGCTCAAATATGTAAGCCCTATCAAGACTAACATATTTGCGCCAATATATATATCCTTAAATGGTCCACACGTTGTAACATCAAAATTTGTTGGTCATAATATGAGTTAAATCGGCCAAGGGGTTTTTAAGATATAAGGTGCCAATAGGGGGTATAAAAAAGTTATACAAATGAATGAATTTCATATGCAAGAGCTTTTTTAAATTTCGGAATGGTTTTTATTTTATATAGTTGAGGTAAGATAAAATGTTATTTAAAATATGCTTAATTTTGCCTAATCACAATAATCAAACATCAACTTTTAGCAATCATCGCGAGATCTCAGTTTGGGGCGAACCGAGTTATTTGTTTTTAAAGCGTTAACTACGTGATATACTGTTTGTACTAAGGTTTTATAATAATCTAGAAATGTTTACTGAAGCGGGACTCGAACCCACGATCCTCCCTTAGATACGGGTATCTATATACCCGTATCTAAGGGAGGAAAATAACTTAGCCACAAAGACACGTTTGGTGAAAATCATCAAGATGTTATTTAATTTTAACTCCCTTCCCACTCAATTTTCTACCCTATAGGAGCGCACAATAGAAATTACTGAAATTCCGATCACACGTTGGGACATAGGGTTGCAGTCACAGTCGCTAGGTAGATAACTGTATAAGTAAATATCTAGGTATGAATAGAATGGAAAATTGAACAGGATTTCTATGGCTTCGAAGATGAGTGACCAAGTTAGCGTTAATTATCAATGAATGTAGCTATGTGAGTGAGGGCCTACCATGTGATCCATAACCAGTGTTCTATCTCGAAAAGGGCTTTTCTACACCCAATAAGCAATAAAGCTTGTTCTACGATTTTAGTAAATTCCACAATTCATTGAAAAAACACTGAAAAAAATATTTTGCTTTGGGGTCAAATCAGTTTATACTCTATATTCAGCTGTTTTAGGTAGTTTCTTGACGTCGGACTTCTGATATCTTACGTTTTATAATTATTTCAAAGATCAACAGATGATTTGAATATTCGGAAAAAACGAAACGCGTGCGTGATGCCCCCGGTATTGCAATCGCTCATAGGCTACGGTAATAGCTTACCAACAGGTGAGCCGCATGCTTGTTTGCCATCTTAGTTGTATAAAAAAATAAATTATAATACTTTTTCTTCGTGTTGATAGAATGAGCCCCGGATAGAAGATATTACGAGTTACAGAAAACATTGTTTAATATATCATAATCTAAACAAAAATAGGTAAGACGTAATTAAATAGGTACTCTGATTATAATTTGTGACCAAATTATTAGTAGTATTTTTTCAGACTCAATATGTCAAATATAATCATATTTCAGAATTGAAAGATCCTGAAATGATCATCGCGAAGTTTGCTGTTTTTTTTTTTTTTCTTATTGTTGATACAGTGCTGAAATAAAAACTCCCGAAAGCTGTTAGGTTTACAACTTTATTAGTGTAGCTAGATTCTGTACAACGTGTTGTATAAGAAATAATGTTATTAAATCCTAATTCCAAGCCTTTTTCCCATTTTGTACATTTTCCACTAAAATTTTATCCTCTCCCCAAAAGTGTTTAATTTCAGAAATTAAGGTGAGGGTTTAATTATTTTATGATTTTTGAATTGTTTTTTCTTAATAACCGCAAAACGCACAGTTTAGATTTTTATGACAAAGATAACTTGACTATTTTATTTACGTAAATCCAAGACAGAAACGTGATTGGTAAAACTTTTCTCTATAGATTTATTTTTTAAAGTTGGGTTACTCTGCTACAGTTTTTTCGAAAATACTCTGAGACTATTTAACAAAAATAACTTTTTTTTATATTTTGTTAGACAATAGCATTGGGTACCTAAATCCAAGACACTTAAAAAAAAATAGATAGTTTCTGAGATAATCGATTTTCCTTTATTTCGCTTACGTCGATTACTTTCGAGCGCCTTCTAACGCTTGCTATCTCTTTCCGCATTCAATTACAGTACATAGCGCTGTCACTTTCTTCACTCCGCCCACTCGACAATTTATTATGATTTTTGTATCCTCTTAAAGAAATCGTTTTTTTTTTTAACTCAAGTGCAGACAGATATCAGACAATTTGATTATGTAGGTAGTACCTGCTTTTTACGAAACTGCTTATACTGCTGGATTTATTCTGCAACTCGTCTGGCACGCGGCCAGATTTGTGTCCATGCATGGCCGGTATATTACAGGCATCTATCTCTCCCTCACTGTCGGAACCGCCATTCATCAGACAAGCATTGTCATAGAAGTATTGAAGGCTCTTTGACGTTTTCATTAAAAATGAACTAGAAATGGTCAGGCGGCCTGCATTTCAACGTAAGCAATTCATATACGATGACCGTTAGCATTTGAAAATGCTTTGAGTTTTAGTAACTCTGACTATTCTAATTTATTCTTACAAGAGGGAGTGAAAGCGTGAAAGGCTAGGATAAAAGTGGACGTAAATGATAGATTATATACCAATCTGGAGCGTCACATCACGATATTAATAATTATGTTTTTAACCTTATCCTAGCGAACACAGCATCCAACAAAGTGCTTTAAAAAAATCCTTTTTTTTTTCTTTTTTTTTTATACAACAGAGGTGGCATACAAGCTTACGGCCCTCCCGATGGTAAGCGGTTACCGTAGCTTATGAGCGCTTGCAATACCAGAGGCATCACGCACGCGTTGCCGACCACGAACCCCCTTCCCCCCTAAAGAGCTCTGGCAACCTTACTCATCGCAGGAACACAACACTATTTGAAACAAATAATGTTATTTGGCTGCGATCTTCTGTAAGGCGGAGGTACCTCCCCAGGCGAGCTGCTCCAATTCAGAAAGAGAAAATCTCGCTGTGCCCTACCTCCTCCTAAAAATCCTACTATAATATTATAAATGCAAAAGTTTTGAGAGCATGTTTGAATGTTCGGATGTTTGCGGTTCAATTACCAAACGGCTGAACAGATTTGGATGGAATTTGGCACAGAGATAGATTACTAGATAGATTTTTTTTATATAATTATTTATTTAGAATACAGTATAACATCATAACAGGTTTTTTTTATCCCTAAGGCGATGCTGTATGTTATTAGTAGGTACATTATAATAAATAGGTACAATTCGATAGGCACTAATCAAAACATTTCGTTTCTATCACTACCTGTGCAAGTTGTAGGAGTTTCGGTAGGTGATTGAAAAAAATATCGACTCTGTTCGCAGACAAGATATTGAGCAGATAGACAGCGAGTGACATGGGGGCAAACTTAAGTAGGTTGGTCCTACAGTGGGGCACTTCCAGCATGGCGGGGCGGCGGCGCGCGCCCAAGTAGTCGTTGGGCGCGCGCTGCCGCAGCGCTGCCAGCACCGCTGGCTGGTGCAGCTCTCCGCGGAGCACGCGCACCATGTACTTCACCAGCGCCATGTCTCTCCGTACCGACAGCCTGCAGTACTCTACCATACCTAGCACGAACAAACTCGGGTACATCAATGGGTAGAACGGATAGACTCCATATTCTTTTAGGTAAAGGAAGCGTGTAAAATGCCTCATTACGTGGGAAACCGGGGCGCTAAAACGATCAAGCAGTGGGAAAGCAGCGATCAGAAATCAACAACATCCTGTTGGCGTGATTCCAACCACAGAATAGCATAGTAGCCTCAACCAACCTCCTGAGTGATTTCATATATCCGATACGATAATATTAATTTCACCAATACCGGGGGGAGGTAAAGCCAAAGGGAACGTGGTACGTTCTTAGATAATAAGTAGATAGGTATGAAAATTAGGATAATATTGCGTCTGATCTTGCGCTGGCAGATATCACTCTGACAATATCGGGATGAACTGGATTTGGTGTTGTCTAGTGTAGAGTACCAAATAAAAAGGTTTATAAATGTCGTCATTAAATCGTGTCGGCCAATTTGAATTAGATACTGCTGATAGATATTAGATGAATTATGAAAAGTATTTGTATTATTCCGAAACTCGGATGAAAATTATTGTTATGAGGTGCGAAGTCACGAAGGGGTGATATTTGTATGTCAGCTTTCATTCGGTAAGAATAATATGTGGCACTACATTGATAATAGATGAGTCATCTTGTAAAAACACAACTATAATGCATGAAGAGTTTTTGAGAGAGCCATTTTGCCCACCTGATTTTAAGCAGTTAGGTAGAGCACAGCGAGGTTTTCTTGCTCTTGATTGGAACAGCCCGCCTGGAGAGGTACCTCCACCTTACGGAAAATCGTAGCCAAATAACATCATTTGTTTCAAATATTGTTGTGTTCCTACGGTGAATAAGCCAGAGCTGTTTAAGGGTAGAGGAGGTTCGGGGTCGGTAACGCGTGCGTGATACATTTGGTATTAACGCTTGCAATACCAAAGCTACGGTAACCACTTACCAACAGGTGGGTCGTAAGCTTTTTTGCCACCGAAGTTGTATAAAAAAATCGTAACCTTGTGGTGTGGTATTCTGGGTGGTATTGGGTTGTCCTAATACCACCCAGAATGCAGTCCACATGGCATGCATTGGGTACATCACCCTGAGACATGTCTAGATAGGTCTCATGTATCTGTAATTTCACCAGTTACACCAACTTTTAAGCTCAAACCCATTGCAAGCATTTGTGCAGAATTTATAGGCAAGGTAAGGTAGGCAAAGTAGTACTCAAGGTAACTAGGTAGGTAGGCTGTTCAAGGCAAAAGTGAATAGTATATTTTAGAAAATCGTTCGTGCTCCATCGCCAGCCACATTATCACTTCCCACCAGGTAAGATTGTCATCAAAAGTAGGTATGTTCATAATTAAAAAAAACTTCAATTCAATTCAAATCTTTATTGCACTTATGTTGTTACAATGGGGTGTTGTTTTTTTCAAACATAAACCTTGTTAGGGCACAGCAATATTACAATAAAATGCTTATACCTACTTCTATTACTAAATACAAAATACTTAAATATTTACATGTAGGTACTAAAACCTGATTCTTAATTATAATATCCTATCTAATAATTACCTAGAAAAATAAACTAATTATAAAACTTCCCCGGACGGTTATGAATAATATGAAAACCTATTAAATAATGTGTTGTAACTCCGAGCTACTTGGCATAATGCCAAAACTACGTCAGAATGCTACTAACTACGCATGTTTCACTTTTTTTATCCATATCAGAGCCATCCTGTTTTCATTAGTTCAGTTTCATCAACATCATCATCATTAGCCTATAAAGTCCACTACTGGAGAAATGCCTCCTCCAAAGAGGTTTAAATAACGATCGTTCTTGAGCTTTTTTCAATACACCGACTTCAGTTTATGGTTTTCGAGTTAAAACTCAATCTTCAGATGTAGACCTGAACAATTTAAAAGCAACCACAAATTACCACCTTGGTTAAATGCATAATTATACTCGTATCATAAAATTATAAATTCTGTAATGATCCACAAGACAATTATACTAAAATGGCTACAAAAGATTTGAAAATATTAAAGGATAAGATCTACTCCTTATGGAAACTTTTACACTTATGCGCAAATCCTAATAATCCTTACTTGTTTTTCCTTATACTTTATCCTTTACGAACATAAATGCGTATGTATGTTTGTTGGTTGCTTAGTTTTTTGTTCTTTATTGCAGCAAAGGGAGCAACAGATTGACAGTATTTTTCCATGGACTTAGTTATAAAGCTGGAGAGTGGCACTGAATTATTTTTATTTGGGTTTCACGTGTGCAAAGCTGAAGGGTATGAAATAATTACAAGGACTGAAAGAAAATAATGTATTTTTTAATGCCTAAAATCGGCAATTTTTCATTTTTGAGGTTAGGATATAGTAGGACACTACACACATTTATTTATTAATCAATGTATCAACCCAATAATATCAAGAAAGATCCAAAAAAAAAAAACTGGCACAGCCTATTCATTGTAAATTTTTTTTCTTTGCGTTTTGTTTATGATAGGTCCATTGAACTTGTAACTTTGTAGCTTTTCGAAAGTGAAAAGTAGCTGTTTCATTAATCCAAGATTGGTATCCAACGCTTTCCATAGAAAATTGCTGTAAATAACCATTAAGTGGCAACTAGAGCCGGAGTGCTGCCGCCATTTTGCAGCCCTCACTTGAAGAGGATAATCGTACTGAGAATTGAATCGTTGTTTTCATGTTTTATTCTTCGACTCATTACATTTTTTTAATTCATTAAAAAAATGTAATGAGCTAAAATTAAGGTAATGTTGGTTGAAAATCGTTGGAAGACGGTGAGTATATTTTATTTCGACTAAGCGTTATTATCCTAGGCGGAGATTTGCCTTCAACCTTCGGCGTCACATTTAGATCTCTCTTGACTATACCCCGTAGGTACTTTTAGTACATTGTATTTTTTCACAAGTCAAAAAGAAAGTCTATTAATAGAATAACACACAGATAAACACCATATTCACGTTAAGTGACAAATCTTGTAAAAGTTCTGCAACATTTGTATGTATTTTCAGTAAATAAACGCATAGCGCAACAAAGATGCCAGCCAGATGAATGTGTAAAGTCATTTATTGTCGCAGATCGTTTTCCCTCCTTCGAAACTGGTCTTTAACGTCCTGTGAGCTTTGTGTAAATAATGTTCTTTGAAATTTATCGCCATAATAAATGTTTTTACCCCTTTTCTATGAAATAGGTTTAAATTTACCAGATAAGAGGTCAAGTTATGGCATGTTTATATTGTTCTGTAACCTACTCAAAAAGGATGAGGTTATTCTGCATGGCAAAATAACATTAAAAAAATATATTTTTCAAGTTTCAGAATTTGTTTGTTATAACTTTAGCAGATTTCTTGAGACCTTGTTATAAGAGCGCACACATGTCGTTGGTGAAAGAACAAGTGTCGTGCAAGGATTAAAGTGCTTCTTAGATCCTTTCACACACAACATGTCTGACATGACTGTAAAATTAGGATTTAAAGCCATCTCTTAAACTATCCATTCAAAAGCTCTGTCTACATTGTACTATAATTATATCTACTCAATGGAGTTCATCTATTTGGAATTCGTAAAGGAAGATCTCCTGATTGTAAACAACCTTCCTAAACTTTGCCTGATCATCTACCCTTTGATTTAAAGCGGATTGCTAGTAATTAGAGGCCGTAATTTGGAGTGTCAGGAAATTTCAAACCTGTGTCATATAATAAAGGATAATGCCCATAATTAATGGATTTTTGTACCATGTTAGACTCTGGCTGCTTTATAATGAAAATTGTTCAATAACTATTAAAGTTCAAGAGTTATTTCAGGAAACTACATGAAATCTACCACTCAAGATATGAACAACTTACAATGAAGAATACAATGTTATCACATTTTTTTTCTTTATTTCGTGTAAAGAGATTTTCAAGTCTAGTACATTATTTGTTTTTGTTGCATACTTTAGATTTAAAATACATGTATTGTATTTTCGCAATAAAGAATTACATAAAACTTGGGCGCCTCATTTCCATTTACGGCCATAATGACGGTCAACTCTTTATACTAACCCCAGATTCCTTTGATTTTAAAGTTTGTCAGATTTTGGGTAAAATCAAACTTGGTCCTGCGGTAATCGACTGAGATCCGAAGCTTTAATTAGAAGTTTGTTCTTTGATATGTTAATATCTGAGGTTTCGGCAAATGAAAATGTAAAGTTATTTACGAAGTTAATTAGGCGTATGAAAAGATAATAAAATGTAAGTAATTTAAGTAATGATATTGCCCTGGGAAACTCTGGTGGCGAAGATTTGAGACCGCCCAAAAATCTACATTGCTTTGAAGGCCTTTCGTAAACAAATAGGTAACTTATAACTACATTACATACATTTTATAAGAACTTATTCACACATAAGCCCGGCTGAAGAAAAGGCCCTCCATTACTACCCGTGGATGTCGTAAGGGACGAAACCGAAAATGGATCTTGTCTAGACACCCCTGCTATCAATAAATTTTAAGAATATTGTTACTTTAGCAATGTAGATCTTATAATATGATGTGGACATCGGATCTCCGCTTTGGCGAATCAGTACTCTTATTCAAATTGAGACAGAAGCGCAACCATTTGGTTGGCACATTCCAACAATTCCAATTTTGGTAACAGTGCCCTGAAAAATTCAAAATAAACTGAACAAGTACACCCAAGCCGTATTTATCTGTTCAGATGAGCCCATCGACTCGAGGAGTTGCCTGCTGCAAAATTTAATCCGAGGATAAAGAGTATCGCACGGCTTTTCAGACAGCCCGGGTATTTCGGGTATTCGGGTTATTATCCCGGTTATATCCCGTCGAGTGGTCACGTGGGGATTTGGCAGTATACCCCGCAAAATAAAATTTCCCCACAATTGCTGTTTTATTTTCTGTGAGGTTAATCTACATATTTTAGCTCGAGACAGTGACATTGCAATGGAGTCAGACTGTGTTGTGAAATAAAAACGTAAACAGCTTATTTCTGGTTTTTTAAGAAATTGTGACCGTCATATGAAGGAAGATTATAGCGGAGACGTGTCAGTGGGGTAAGCACGAATATTTCACGATAGCGTTACACTTACAATACGATAGAAAATATCAATTACCAATTAATAGCCAATCAAAATTAAAATATTTTATACCTTAACATAAATCTCTGATTAATAATCTCGGTTTTTATCATTCAGTTTCTAAAAGTATTGATCCAAGGTTCAAAAACCCAAACAGATGTCTAACAATTTGAAATAAAACTTAAATGCCATCTGATTTTCAATGTTATTCGCTTCTAAGTCCATTGAACCTTCCTTAAAATGTTTTTGTTAAAACTATTAAGTAAAAAAAAAAAGAAAAATTGGTATTAGCCAATTTTTCTTTAATTGAAATAAAATGAATAGTGACAGTCCCATGTTATCTTAGCATGAATGGGATTGGATTGGATTATGGGATGCATGGAAGGTTTCCATGCATCCCAATTATCAACAAAATGTTACGTGCACACCTATTTAACTAGGGTGGAAATGGGGTTGAATATGATGACATGTACAGCGTGTATTTTGATAGGGTTGAATTGCCCACATAGCATTTCCAAGGGTAAGTTCTATCATCACCACGTCTGCAAACTTTGATTTTATAGTTCAATATGTACAAATAGTGATTTGTATATATCCTAGTATAGTATACCTAATATTTAATTTACAGGAAGAAAATTAAAACTAAATAAAATTTAAACAAAACATAAAAGAAACAGTTGAGCTATCTAAAGACCATTACAAACGATCTATAGATAGCTCTATAATATATATAAAATAGCTATTCCACAATGCACTGCTACCAGCCATTTAAAATTGCTAACATTAGAATGATTGCCGACATTATAACATAAGGCGCTTCTTATGATTCTCCTACACCAATATTTACTATTTAATCCTGGTATTCTTAGTCGTTTAAATATTTTCATAGGAAATAATGTCAAATTACACAATTTTTTTATTTCCACTCAAAATTACACTCACGACGATACGATACGAGCGGCAAGTCTTACAAAACCAGTGTTATCTATCACGGTTTAAGGGGCACTATCTACAGTTTTGGACTATTGCCGAGACGAATCAGGCCTTCTAAATTCTGTTGTAGTACAGTCAGGTAAATAAGTCTGCCACTAAGTGAGCCCACACAATAGCGCCAGCTAATTTATTAGACAGCGCTTTTGGTTGTGTGGCTGTGAGCTTAGCGAATAGCGTCTTGAATGCGTTTCATCACTAGTAAAGTAAGTTGAAATAAAATTTAAATATTTTTTTCAAAAATTACAATATTATCAACTGAAAAATATGGTAATTAGTATCAGAGAACTTTTATAAATTTGTATCGTTTGCCTTTGTAGGTGAAACTTAGTTTTGATATCTAAATAGTGATTAAATGGAGTTTGAATGGATTTAAACCCAAAAAAGTAGTAGTGCCCAACAATATCGCAAGCTAATAAAAGTTACAATTAATATCTTCAATAAAACAAAAGCCCTTCAATGTCAAACGTCAAATGTAACGTAATCATACCACAGATTACTTATTAATTCTTATGACGGACGCACTTAGCGATTCGTCGGTGCGGCACTGTAGTCGTCCACACACTTCCATTGATATGACTAGGTTTCACCAACGTCAGCACTCACCATCAGTCGAGCAAGTTCATTGCACTCTATATTTCTGATAGATAATGTCATCTTCATAGCCCCACCGGCAGGTAGCTGGTGAAACACCCCCTACCCGCTCGCGCTCTTAACAAGCTTCCTTACAAACACTGACTGGAAATTATTGGAATTCGCGGTTTCAACCCTCCGCGATAGGGGTAATTAATGCTGCTAAAATAAAATAGGGCATTGGAGCCTCTTAAAGGAAACTGCCCGTTGTGTCCCAGGCTGAAGAAAAGGTCTCTCCATTTCTACCCGTGGATGTCATAAGAGGCGACTAAGAGAATCAAAGCAAAGCTAGGCGATGGGCTGCAGCGTTCCCTTTCGACAACAGGAGCTTTATCTACGCTCTTCAACCTTCATGCCCAGCGTGGCGAGTATGGTCAAATCCCCTCATAATGATTATTATAATATAAAAAGTGAAATAGAAAGAAATGTAAAAAGCAACACATACCTAAAACATAAACAAAAATCAGTTGGGTGCCCAATCTATTCAAAAATTTGTCCCGAAATTCACTATTACGAGTTGTGTGTCATCATCATCATAATTTGTGCATGAAAGGAGCCCTAAGAGGGGCACTTTGATAGTTTCACCACACTGGTTCTATCATCATCGACCTCTGGCACTTATCTGGGCCAACATACCTCAACTGGCTACTTATGATGATGCAAATGCAGGATGACCAAAAAAGATCCAATGAGGCTACAAGAAGAAGAGAATTCAATTATTCAGCACCTTTATACACGAGCAGTCCGCCATACGTCGTTTGCAAAGAGCCTTATTCAAAAAGTACCTACACGAGTTATCAAAAGCATCCCCAAAATTTCCCTGTATGTTTTGTTAATAGTCAAATTCGAATTTAAGGGGACGCTACTTGCTCTGATATTTTTTGCTTGTTACAACAGCATTGCATTGCTTAAAGGAGGTAGGGCACAGCGAGATCACTCTAAATTCCCCGCCCGCCAGGGGAGATACCTCCGACTTACAGAAGATCCCAGCCTAATAACAATATTTGTTTCTAATAGTGTTGTGTTCCTGCGATGAGTAAGGTTGCCAGAGCTCTTTATGGGAAGAGGGGGTCGGCAACGCGTGCGTGATGCCTCTGGTATTGCAAACGATCATAGGCTACGGTAACTACTTACCATCAGGTGGGCTGTAAGCTTGTTTGCCAACATAGTTGTATAAAAAAAAATGACGACATATGTGGCGTGGTTGACGAGTGAGACGAAATAGGTGTCTCACAGCGGGATGAATGTTTGCATGCTCTGTGAATATTTGTTCCAGGTCTGGGTAATGTGGTACCATTATGATATTCTTAGTTTCGTTACCTATGACTGTGTGCGCGTGCGCTCGAAGTGTCACCTATCACTGTAAGAAAAAAAAGTACCTTTTGTTGCTTGGAGTCTCAAGAAATTCATCATCATCTTCAGAGGCGGATTAGCCCTAAGGCCCAGTAGGCCCGAGCCTAGGGCGGCAAATAGTGACTAAATTTGTAGAACTTATCATTGAAAAGCTCATAATCTCGGAATATATTTACAAATTAGTAACTATTATCATCATCATCATTTCAGCCGTACGACGTCCACTGCTGAACATGGCCTCCCCAACAGACAGAGCGAATTCCTATCATGTGGGGGGATTTGCCCATACTCACCACGCTGGGCATGCGGGTTGGCGAGCGCAGTTAGAGCTATTGTTGTTAAAATGAGGGACGCTGCTGCCCATCCCCTAGCTTTTTTCACTTAGTCGCCTCTTACGACATCCGCGGATAGGTAGATATGGAGGGGCCCATTCTTTAGCCGGGGCCACCACGGCCAAGTAGCTATTATAGTTTATAAAATTTCTGATTTCGATTTATATAGATGGCAATAAAGTAAATTCATTATGTACCTAGTCTAATGATGGGTGCTGAGAAAGGGGCGGCACATGGCATGGGGCCTAGAGTGGCCAGGATTGCAAATCCGCTACTGATCATCTTCCTGCCCTTATCCCACGTCATGTGGGGCCGGCACAACGTGTATTATTTTTCCATTTCCCTTTTATCACTCGTCATCTCAGCACTCTCCTTTTTATTAGGGTTCCGTACTTCATTTTGAAAAACGGAACCCTTATAGGATCACTTTGTTGTCCGTCTGTCTGTCCGCCTGTCAAGACCCTTTTTCTCAGAAATGGCTAAAGGGTTCAAATTGAAATTTATACCAACTATTAAGGTCTGTAGGCTTATGGTGCCTTATAAAAATCAAAGCTCTAGCTTAATGCATTAAAGAGATATAATTTTTGTATGGAAATGTCAAAAATCAAAAACCTCTAGGGTACTTTCAGTTACCTCATGATTCTGAAATTTGGAATGCTAGGAGCTTTTGTCACACAGTTAAAGGGAAAAGTCTGAAATTGAGAAATTTCAAAGTTTTTTAGGAAACAAAGTTATATTTGCGGTCAATGTCATATAATTACTACGTGAGGAACTGCAAATATAAGTTTGTCAATTCCTTAACTTGGAATTTTGATTTTCTGACCACGTGTACGGATTTTCCAACTGGTAAATCCATTGGTGCGTGACGGGATTCGAGTACGGAAGCCTCAGGGCGCGAGTTCTCGCACTTGACCATCTTTATTTAACCATATATCCACTTTCACAAGGCCATCCTGTTTTTCTTTGGCCTCTCCCTAAGAAATTATATAAAATCACTCATTTTATATAATTTCTTAGGGAGTCTGAAGAAATTATATAAAAAAGGAACCAAAAAAATATATTTACACATGTTTAATTATTATGTCAACATTTTTAAATTTATCTTACTCATTAATTAATTTGTTATGCTACAAGAAGCCCCTTAACTACCATCCTAATTAAAGCCCCTCTGAATACCCCTTGTATTCAAAATCAATAATTGCAGGGGTGAACTATTTATTTTGAGAGCAATTACGAACTTTCGTACCCACCTTTAGCTACCACGAACTTTCTAATAACATACAATTTGTATAAATTTTAAATTTATGGTGGAAATTCAAATTTCATATGGCTTTTTTCATATGGCACAGAAGCCGTGTTCAAACGGCGTACGATATGACATGTCATCATAAATTTATTTAAAATGAATCTTCGTCTTTTGAATAAAGTTTATTTTGTGTTTGACTTTAAGACTCAAGAGCGCTCGTCATGGCAATTTTTGGGGGATGCCATAGACTTCACAGGCTGATGATGATGATGATAATGGTGAAGCTTTTTTCAAACCTACTCTTTGGCAGACATCATTAACAATTTCGACATACACAAATACTTTTGCCATGGATCCATTATTTTACTTCATTTCACGTTGTCCATCAACGCTGATAATGGAAACCAAAGCTTTAAAAGCTCTAAGTAAGCTGATGAGTAATATAGCGATATGAACCGGCAAACTCGTCATTTTGTCATTACAAAGTTAATATTCCCTGCTGCCGTCCCATGTCCCCAAACAAGGAAACTTTGCGACATAAACAGTAATAATCTTCAAAATTCCATTATGGAACTAAATGAGAACTTTAAAGAACCCGGCTTAAGCTCAATGAGTTCACACGTCAACTTGTTTATAACATCAGTAAAGCCGTGTTCAAACGGTACGCGATATGTCCTATAGACTTTAAAAATCCTTACCTCTACTGAACAAAATCAATTAAAGTTTGACATTTGAGGGTGTGCGATATAACTCAACGATATCGCAAGTTCCTAAAAGTAAACTGAACGTTAGCGAACTATCGGCTGACTGCTCGATCTGTATGGCGCTCAGAGGGCGGAGTGATGCGCCACCGTTAACTAAGCAGATCAGATATTACTGGATAAAAAGTAGCTTTACATTACGGGCATGTTAGATAACTCTGTAAACGCACGTCGATGCAAGAGCACAATATATTAAGTTACAATCAACGTTTCATGGTGAAGTTGGTTTTGTTCCTACCAAACAAAGAAGGATATAAGATTTTCAGGCACAGTTCCAAACATGCGATATCAAAACTTGATAGTATATGATGAATTTAATAATTGTAGCAGAGAAACGGTAAATGGAGGCACGGACATTTGTTTTGTATGTTGCCGCAAAGATTATGAAGAATGCCAGGGCAAGTGTCACTAATATTGGGCATTTTCGAGTGCACTAGTTGCATTGGAAAAATTTGGATGAATCCAACACAATTGCCCATTCGAACAGATACTAACTCCATAACACTGGAATCTAAAGCCATGGCCTCTGGTTTAACATCAAAGCAACTCCGACTATATAGATGAGTAGATAACCTTCAAAAGTTGCGACTCTATTATAGAGGTTAATGCGAGTGGAAGAAATTCCTGTCGGCTCCTGTCTCTATTTGATCGGGGTTGGTCAGCTGCCGGTCACATTTACAGAAACCGATACGACTAGTGATACATCTTAGAAAAGTCGATAAACTGCGTGGCCATACTAACCCACGTATCTTTAGTCGAGAATACTTTTTCCTCGCCCACACTGACTTCAGAGTAAAATATTTTAATTTCTGTCAAATTAGTTCTTTTGTTTAATAACCTCTCGCTTTCCGGTTACCTGCCATATTTAATTAATTCTTTAAACATCAATTGAACTAGGAATGTGCACTAAATATTTGACTAAACGAATAATTATGCAAAGTAACCGAAACAAGGCTGTTTGAATGTTCATGAATGGATTTCTCTCGGTCACGGTTTGTAGGAATTGCTTACATTTTGTTACATAATTTGTACTAGGCAATAGCTAGATGTTTCCACTCAAAAACGAAGACCATCAAATTTGTATGAAATATATTACAATGTGCTTGTTACTAACCCGGAATACCTAGAGCAAAAATCGTCCGGTCTAAAAGCCGCCTATTAGCAGATTGGAAGTGGGAAGTACATCAATCAATGTTCAGGGATGACCGCAGCCCGTGATTTATTGAGGCTCTCGAGTATTGAGTGCATTGTGTATTTTTTGCCAACCCTACCCTTTGTGCTGAAAGGTAAGGAATGACAGATCAAGGTGGATTGGATGAAGGATTTCAATCTGGTTGAGTATGGGTTTGGAAAATGGTTTGCCGTTTTCATGGATCTTGACGTTGAAGTCCGATCCAGGACTCTACATATCAGATTGCTCCATTCAGACAATCGCCTATGACATTATGATGCCATATCATTATAATTGCGGTTGTGATGTGAAAAAATCAGTATATTTAGAAATGAATAAAACAGTTTTATTCATTGGCTCTGGTTGGAGAACTTTTATGCAATTTTTAAACGAATTTAAGACAAACATGGCCATATCATTTATTTATTTATTTATTTGTTGAAAGTGCACAAACATTATGTATATTACCAATTACATAAAATATCTTCATAAAAACAGGGTCTGATATACATAAAAATAAAAGTTCACTATAGCATTCTCAAAAAAAATTCTTAAAATAAACATAAACTTAAATAGTGCTCAATGAAAGAAAAACAAATATATCATCACTAGTTTTCCTAGCACTGTGTATATTATAGCCCACGAATCGGTCCCTTGTATATTATTACGTGCTATAACGTTTAAGCGTTATTCAGAGTGTATAAACGCATACCCACGACAAAAATACGATATGACATATGACATCGCCAATCTATATCAATGAACTAATATATAGATGACCCGTATCAAAAGCTCAACGTGGAGCGATGCCATAGTTTTGCAGTTGCGGCTGCTAAGAGGAGAGAAGAATAGGTAGGCTACAAAAGCTGCCAACAGCTATACAACTAAAAGCACTACCTATTTAATTCCCTGCACTATCGCCTTATCACGCGATACCATCTCACACTTCGACGTATTGTCCCTAATACCATTGTGCGCGAACTTCGGGATTGTTCTAAAGAGAATTAATAGAAGTTCCGTAAGGCGCGGAACCGTATTGTAGCCAAGTCTGTATCACAGCTGATAAGCTTTCAATGTAAAATGTACTTTGTTGCATCGGTTTTAGATTAGTTTTTGGCTTAGAACTAGCTGGGTCTATTGACGTGAAGATAGAGCTTTCATGCAATATTTTTAAATGACCTAGCGTATCGTGTCGTCTAGCGATATTGAAAGGCCTTTCAGAGTATCGTTTATTGTCTCGGTGTCTGACCTTCTTACTGCCGACATGATTTGTCAAAGGATATTGAGCTTTCGTACCGTTCGCATTCTTCTTTTAGTGCTTTTACACATTGGGCATAAAGGTTCTCGAATCGCGACTACAAACCAGGCGATGCAGTATTGGAAGACCGATGATATTGTAAAAGTTGCGGGCAGTTGGTAGATTGAAAAGGCTCAAGGCCTATAGAAGTCCACTGCTGGACATAGGCATCCCTCAATGAGTTCCATGACAAACGGTCGTGAGCCATTTCTACCCACAAACTTCGCGCAACTTTAACAAAAACGTTCATAGGCCCTTTTCAGGGCCACCATTCCTCAACCTTGGCACTGACCAAATACAGGATGACCAAGTAAGAATCAGTGTCATGACAAGCAAGTAAAAATGTCGTCGGTCCATCGGGTGAGAGGCCTCTATTTCAAACTAACAACAATTAAATAATACCAATTTCATTGTTATAACTATTATTACAGCCGTCTTAAGCCAGTAGCTGCTTCTTAGAAAACCGAAGCGTCGAAGTGCAACTTCTATACGTATGAACTATAAGCTATTCAATGGCGGAGTCCTATTGTAGCCTGATTTATCGGTTAAGAACAATGATAAATCAAATAGAAATTGCTCCTGCGAGCGTTCTTAATGATGTCAGGATTAGAGCGCATATTGGCTTACTCTCGTGTCGTCAAACAAATTTGAATCAAATCATTTTCTCTTTCGTAAAAGCGTTCTTATGTAAAAATCAACTTTAGCAATATTGAAATAAAACCCAAAATTATTGAACCAACGGTAACAATTACATTTTAACATGATAATAAGTACAAAATAGTATGTGAGTAAAATGGCTTTATCTACTGACAGACGGTCATACGAAAGAACAGATGAATGTGGTGAATCTATAAGGTTCCTTTTCAGGCAATAAGGCATAATACTAAAAAGGCATATTCATCAGAAGGTATACAGTAGGTCGTGTCTACCTCAGAACATAATTTTCCTTTAAATATTTCTCAGGCAAGGTAGTCAGGGGCACGTCATTTTCACAGCAGAAAAAGTCACTCTACTATAAGTCGGTTTGAGTATCCAACTAACGTTATCTTTGTTCGCGTCAGTGTGGCTGAAACTTTAAGCTTTTTATCGGATAATATCTGCCAGATATAACAAGAACTCTTTCTAGACATCTAGTATTTAATTTGAATAAATAAAAATTTAAACCTTTTATCAAGATTCCTAAGCTTCCTAAGATTCAAAGCTTATTTCTTTTTCTCTTATTTGTTTTTCTTCTGGAATAAAAAGGAATAAGAAAAGCAAAGTTCTAGAAATAAAACACCCAGGATAATTTTTTTATAATGTCTAAAAGTTCACTAACACCTAAAACGGGGCATCAATTATAAACATGTACTATAATCAATTATAAAATAGTAGGAAAATATTTAACCAATTGGTCTAAATGAAGGAAAGTACAAGCCACGATATGTCATGTCTATTTAGGGTGAGCTTTATAGCACAATGATATAAGGATCATTTTTAATATAGTTTTAAACGACAATACTGTGAGAAATTTTCAAAAATATAATCACATTGACAGTTATCGCGACTAAACCAATGTTAATCTATTGCGAAGTGAGTGAAAAAAACTAAGTGACGGGGGTTATGGCGGTAAGTTACCGCCATAACCACCGGTAACCGATACCGCCCTGTTGGTGAACTGTGAATTTATGTTCCGGTAACTTACAAAGCGAACACCGTTACAAAGAAAATAAGCTTTTTAGCGATAAGAACGCCCTGTAAACTGAACAAGCCCATGTATAGTTTTGATTTTTAGTTTCAGTTTCTTTTTGTGTACCTATGTTTTTTAATTTGGTGTAAAATATAGCATTTTCATTCTTTCGTTCATTCACTCATTCAAAAGAAGGATATAGGTGCCTACCACGGTTGTAAGTTGACAACAAGTTGACAACAAGTTGGCAACATGACAAAGGTTTGTCATATTGCGGTGGCCGCTTTGTAAAAACCAAAGTTGAAGAAGTCTTTAAAAACTTTCTTATCAGAACCTGTAAAGTTCCAAGATAATTAAAAAGTGATAGAACCGACTTTTCTATATAATGGTAAATAAAGTCTATACCTTCTTTCACTGTCTTTTCGCTCTTCTTACTATGCCGGTCACGTGCCATAGTTCTTTCTGAAAGGAATTGCTTCCAATAATCTTGTAAACCAATAGAATTGAAACCTTTTTAGTTCGTAACACGCCACATTTTGGCATGGACGCGGCCGCAATGATTCTGCCAGAAAATCTGAAATCGTGCTTGTACACTTTGTATGAGGGAAGTTAGTATACCGTCTACTAAAGCGTTCTATGAATGCTTCAAAGTAGTAAGGTAAGAAGACTGCCGTAGGATACTTAGGTACTCCTCAATACTGAGAGGCGAGAGGTGCGGGTTGGGTTCTTACGGACGGGAATTACAAAATATTTGAATGATAGGCAAATATTTTTTCCTATAATTATGTTTCTATGGTACCCGTAGTTTATTACATGATGTAATAAACATGTGTGATGTGACCCCCTCCTTGTGTGGGGTCTGGACTGTTAGGCATAAAGTTTAAAGTTTCGTAATTTTTCTTTGAAAAACACTATGTCAGCTGTTTTGGGGTCAAATCAGTTCATACTCAATTATTCAGCTGTTTTAGGTAGCAACCTTGATGTCGAACTTCTCGTGTGTTAAATAATTTATTGGGTGTAGAATAAGCCCCTTTTGGGATAGTACACATGTTAAACATCTTGTACATCAAGGCCGCAACTTGAAAATCAGCAAATCATATGGTGTTCTATGTAGTTTTTTTTTTTTTTTTTATACAACAGGGGTGGCAAGCAATCTTACGGTCCAACTGATGGTAAGCGGTTACCGTAGCCTATGAGCGCTTGCAATACCAGAGGCATCACGCACGCGTTGCCGACTCATCCCCCCTCCCCCCTAAAGAGCTCTGGCAACCTTACTTACCGCAGGAACACAACACTATTTGAAACAAATAATTTTATTTGGCTGCGATCTTCTGTAAGGCGGAGGTACCTCTCCAGGCGGGCTGCTCCAATTCAGAACGAGAAAATCTCGCTGTGCCCTACCTCCTCCTAAAACGTAGTTACGCTTTAGTGGACACTGGACTTTAGTATCAAGCGACTGTCATGTAGGAACGGTGGGGGCTTTTACATCAATTTTCGTATTACCAATGGATTAAATCCAAGGGTTATCCCCGAGGAGACTCTTCGATTGGATTTGCCCCCGTAGTCACTAAGAAGTTACAACCAACGCGCCACAAATTTGCCACATTAGCGCCACAAATACTTTGCGTATTACGTTTTTTCTTCTCATAACTATTCTTTCTTGACGCTGATTTAACCGTGTGGCAACACGCGTGGCAAGAGGATTAAATCGCTTCACGCAAAGGTTTGAAAAAAAAAGGGAAACGAAAAAAAGGCAGGAAGATGATGATGAATAGGTGATGATGAGGAATAGCATTCTTAACAGTTGTGTACTATAAAAGACGCTAAGCTATCGCAAGAGGTGGCCACTTACTCATACATCATCAGCCTGAGAAAGTGCGACGATGCGACGATCCAGTAGCTCATACGAACTACTGTTTTTGTTAGTTATTTAGTTTCCGCTCAGTTCACTTGGGGCGCGATGTCATCGTGTTTTCACATGGCTTCTTCGTGAATAAGGGAGCGGATCGCTTGTCGTGAATCAATGTTATAACATTTGTATTCTGACGGCAAAGCCACTTTCTCTGGACGCTGGAGCGAATTTAAAAAATCTTCAATGTAGTTTTGGCACCTTGGCTGGTAGATCAGTCGCAATCATTAAAAGCTGAACAACTCAGGTAAAGTAGTTACGGTTGACTATGAGTTAGCACTAGTTGCGACAAACACCGTTTTCTCCTTATGTTTTTCATCATTAAAATTGAAGTATCTATGTTAGTGTATTGTAGAACGTGCCGTGGTGGCCCCGGCTGAAGAATAGGCCCCTCCATATCTACCTATCCGCGGATGTCGTAAGAGGCGACTAAGGGAAAAAAGCTAGGGGATGGGCAGCAGCATCCTTCATTTTAACAACGATAGCTCTAACTGCGCTCGCCAACCCGCATGCCCAGCGTGGTGAGTATGGGCAAATCCCCCCATATGATAAGGAATTTGCTCTGCCTATGGGGGAGGCCATGTTCAGCAGTGGACGTCGTACGGCTGAAAATGATGAATGATGATTGTAGAACGTCAAATGCCAACTTTTGACCCTAGAAATAGTTCAAGCTACCCCTCGACGTCACTGACTAAACTGTTGACTGACATCATAGCTCAGTTAGTAGTTACTCTGCCTTCTGCGCTGTGTTATAAACACAGATGTTTGTTCTGTGTCAGGGTGTTAAAATATTAAAATATATCTATGATATATAAATCAGTCTCTGGTACCCATAGTACAGGCTATGCCTAGTTTGGGGTCAGTTAACCGTGTGAATGTCCGGAATATTTATTTATTATTTTATAATAAAGCTCTCTGACCAAACATAATGTAGGTGTTAAACTGAGGGCAGCAAGGTTTAATTAAATGATAGTTATTTAACTTTTTGAGTGTTATGATGTATTTGATACCTGAATTGCTTATCTACTTTTGACCACAGTGGCTATTATGTATTCTGTGGCGTTGTTATGCACCTCACGTGCCTGTTCGGGCAGTTTGGTTTTTGATGTTATCCATAGGGATATTTTGTTTTCCAATACTTAGGCTCGTATTCAGAGACACGACTCAAGCATAGATTTAATCACAGATCAGCTGAACTCTATTTATGTATTGAATCTCTTCTCAAACATAGTTTTTATTCAAGAACGGTACTTAAACTACTCTCAGCTGAATCGAGTTTCAAATCTGTACTCATGTGATTCAGCCTGTTCTCGTTTACATTTTGATTTATTTATAATTTTCGATCCGTTTCACGCAGAAATTCCATCAGCCAGGGTGGAAATATAATAGAACAATAAAGTGAAGTATAAATATGCATCAAAGTACGTGTAACGGAACGTAAATGTCATTTGATTAATGTCAAATCAAATCTAAACTCAAGCACTGATTTCGTCTGATTGACGTTTCAGAATAAGCATTTACTCAGGTGAACTGTGATCATTGAATCTATACATAAATACTGTTCACAAATAAGAATCTCGCCTCAAATCGAGATTTAAGTACAGATCAATGCTTGAGTCTTGTCTCTGAATACGAGCCTTAGTGTCGAAAACGTCGTTTGAACGTTTTGGTTGAACGTTAGTATTGATGTTTTTAAATATTTTACTTATTGAACACCAAATAACACAGAGAAAAAACCTTGGAATGAAGAATTTTGTTCTTAGTTAAATTGCAAAAGGCTATGCTAATTCAGCGACAACGGACGGAGTGGCGGCGAAGCGACTCAAAACTATACGTTGATGATAGTGGTATAGCTTTAGTCGCATATTTAAAAACTTTTTTGAAAATAAATACCTATGTACATAAATATTTAGATACATCAAACTCATCTATACCAACTGAGAATTGTATCATCAACAACCTGTAGAAATCCACTGCTGGACATAGGCCTCCCCCAAAGAGTTACACGACGAACGGTCTTGAGCCCTTTCCATCGACCGACTTCCCGCAACCTTTCATAGTTTCATCGGGTGGGGGGCCTTCCAACACTGCGTCGCCCGGTTCGTGGTTGGGCCTCTGCCGGGGATTCTAAGCACCCCCTGCTCCGCCGTTACCGTGGCTGCTACCAGTGACAGGAATAGCGGAGCTGCCGGGGAGTGGGGGCCATCTTTTATTTGTGCCTATCATAGGGGGGGGGGGGTTGTACCATAACCCACTACACTGGTCCAGTGCGGGTTGGTGGGTGGGACGACAGAGCCTCGTTCGTTGAACGGCAGGGTGTACCTCGAGCCGGTGAAGTTGGCTTGGGTTCCGGAAGTTGTTGATGGAACCCCTTACACCCCTTGAGAATTGTATGAAATCACAAAATCACGTGCCTCTTCATAGCGCGCGAGTTGTTTCGAACCTCAGTGTGATTTTATGATTTCAGCCGTATCGATAAGTAAATAAGGTTGCGTTGCGTTCAACTGTTTAGCGAATTACTAAAAAACATGTATGTAAACTTACATTTACATTCTAATACATAACACGAGAATGAACACAACACACGTAAAACCTCAGCTGACTCGCGTCCTTGTGCAGTCGACCTCGTCACGGTGCATTCTTACCCCTGACCTCGACGCGTACCGGAAGCTACGATTACCTACGAAGAAGAGCTACGTGCGTGGATAATTTCGAAGTAAAGAATAGGTACTAGCTTTCGCTCGGCTTCGTACGCGTGGTACCTACATAAAAAGTAGCTTATTTGCTATTCTAGGTAAAGAACTCTACTTATTTCAAGTTTCAACGAAATCGGTTGAGCCGTTACAGCGTGATTGAACAACAAACATCCAAACACCCTCACAAACTTTCGCAATTATTATATTAAGTAGGATGATAGATAGATAGATAATCATTTATTCGACACACATCACATCAACAGCACATGCAGGTAGCAAGCAAGATAAACAAACAATCGAACAATAATAACTGCATTTATGCGTGCATCTGACACCTTACTAGACATCACCAAAGAGCTCAGTAGCGAGTCTGCTTAAACGAGCCGTCTCACTAGTCACGGGTGAGTGGTGAAAAGTGAATAGCTTGCCGGTTTTTGTACGGGCGCTTTATGTGACACCATACTAAAACGGTAAGCTATTCACCTTACACCACTCGTTGACAAGTGAGTAA
This sequence comes from Anticlea derivata, assembly GCA_947579855.1. Lineage (NCBI taxonomy): Eukaryota > Metazoa > Arthropoda > Insecta > Lepidoptera > Geometridae > Anticlea > Anticlea derivata. The sequence continues at coordinate 2,926,638 of OX388266.1, forward strand.
CTCACGAATATTACGGGCTCAGAGGCCTTACGCCCAAATACTGAAACGTCACTTAACTATTTAAGATGGTCTCAATTATTTGAGATGCCGTTATAGTTCAGAATTTTATACTCAAACATCAATTAGATCACCACTTAGGTATATTTAAGTGACGTTTCAGTATTTGGGCGTTAGTCTGCAAAGTCAGCGACTCTCAATTTTCGAATTTCAACCATCTTCTTCTTCTTCTTGTCGAGTCACTGATTATTTATTGGTGAAAAGTGAATAGATTTCGTGGCACCGTTGAAAAACGATAAGCTTTTCATTTTTAACGGTCGAAAAATTCTTTTAGTTCTCGTAAGCGATTTGTAATCTTTAGAGAATTAATAAAGATCTTAAACCTAAAAAAAGTTAAAAAAGAGAACACACTGACCTTGCAGAGCCTCGGGCCTGAGCACCTGATGATTGAGAGAATGTCTACTATTTTAGACATAAAATGCTCAATAAATCGCTGTGATAACTTAATTTTGTCGCTGACTGTATCCGACCTGTTTCAATATTGTCACAGATGATCAACACCGCTACTTCGTGTTTATTTAATTTGTGATTCACACTATCAGCGATACCTCATTTTTATGAATAATCACAGTACCTTCCTTATTTTTTTCAGTTGTAAATCTCAGCATTGACTTTTCGAAAATAAAGTCTTCTTTCTGTACATTTTCATAATAGTTTTTACACGGGACATCAAAATTATTCCACCCAGAGCGATCTGCTATCTCAAAAACATTCATGTAAATACCTAATACATATAGTGTTGGAAAGACCACCTCCCGATGGACCGATGACATTGTGAAAGTTGTGAGAAGTCGGTGGACGGAGAAGGCGGCGGCATGCCGATGGACCGACGACATTGTAGGAGTTGCGGAAAGTCAGTGGATGGAGAAGGCTTGAGAGAGTAGCTCGTGGCACTTTGGTGTTCAGTATTGGACTTCATCAGGCTGATGATGGTTATGTAATAGTCACTAGAGCTAGCCTGCTTTCCTGTCCACTGTGCACGGCCACCTTTGGGAGGACCTAAATGTAGCAACGGAAAGGGCCATCGAGGTTGCTTCATATTGGTCGAGTAGAGTTTGAACGAGGCCTTGACTCGAAAAGAAGAAGACTAGAGCTAGCGACTAGGTTATACTGGTACGTACTTATTATGACGAGATGATTATCAACTTACTCATAGTTCAAACAATAACGTGTCCTCAGTTTCAGCGCTCCTAATTCACTGTAATCTTGAAAACAAAGAAGATTGTCACTGGCTTTAAGCCGTGTTCAAACGCCGTGCGATATGTCATCTAAATTAGTTTTATATCCTTATCAAAATGATCCTTACTTGTATTGATTTAAATAAGTGACTGACTAAACCTATTTATGTACCTATTTACCTAGCTACCTACCTACTTCATCTTACTTGCTTACCTGTTTTTCGTAATTTAAACCTGCCTACCTATGTACTACTTAATAATTCTATTTGTATACCTACTTACCTACCTATATACTTTTACTTCTACTTCGTGTTCTACTTATTCTTATTTTATTTATTTTTGATCTACTATTCGTACTACCTACCGACATCGACTGAAGAACACGAGCAATGAAGCACACTGCGATCGTGAGGTCGCCGTAAAGGGTTCCATCTGAAAACCAGCGCCGCTACACTTCGTGTGCGGCATCAATGCTGAGATGGAACCTTTTTTGGCTCACGCATCAATCGGCACGGACTAATGAATACCCTAGTTTTGTTACTTCCTACCTACTTTTGTTTTGTTTCCTCCCTACCTTTTGTATTGTAACCTGTACCTTGTGTCTTTTTTATTTTATTTTATTAATTTGTGCTGTGCTTGTGTGTCCAAAATAAATGTTTTTTCTTTCTTTCTTTCTTTCTTTTCTTAAGTTTTCAGTTTGGCATCTGATGGCGTGTTATGTAGCTCAAAAATGTTGCGAAACTCAAAATTAACTTTATTCAGTAGTCCTATAGATTATTTTGAAATCATTTTTATATCACACGCCGTTTGAATATGGCTTTGTTGCTCGACTAGATGATGAGGATTACATTTATGATCTCACTTTTCCAACCTAGTATGGATTAGAGAAGATTAGATAGGTAACTGAAAATTAGATAATGACCTCGGCGTCGCTAGAATAATTTTATTTTGACTGTTTGTTATTTGTATAAATAAAATGAATCGTGCTTACCCCACAGATAACATATGAAATTGAAATGAAACTTTCCTATAAGCATAATTATTAGGTTCTTCAAATTTGAAGGTTCTGGGATATATGCCGGTTTCCTCACGATGTTTTCCTTCACCGTTTGAGAGCACTACTAGCAAAGCGAACATACATTTTCCGAATGGAAAATCCATCGATGCACGACAGGTTTCGAACCCACAACCTGTGGATCGGAAGCCGGGGCCACTACAACCCCTCCACCAGCGCTCTCTGGGTTAGTACTTAGTTTACATTTTATGTTTTATCACTGAGCAAAGCCACGGGCGGAAGCTTGTATCTCATAAAGATGAAAATAAAACGTAACACTTTTTACAACATATTGTACTTAAATGCATTTCCGCATAGAACATAATAAACAATAGTCAGAGAGTATCTTGCATCATATAAACATTACAAATACCTACGCAAGCAACTTTTCAAACCTTAGGCGGGGTACATATCGAACGGAAAAGTCCCGGCGCTATTTTGTTCGAAATCACTATATAATAAATAATACATATTCCGGACATATCACACATTGTCAACTGATCCCAAACTAGGCATAGCCTGTACTATGGGTACCAGAGACTGATATACATAATAGATAAATATTTACCACCCAGACACAGAACAAACATCTGTGTTAGTCACAAATGTTTGTCCAGTGCGGGAATCGAACCCGCGACCTCTAGCGCAGAAGGCAGAGTTACTACCAACTGAGCTATGAGGCCTGTCAAATATCTTGGCAAACATAACCACTGCAAGTGATATTCGGAAACATTTTGAATACTCTTAATTGGCAACTGTGTGATAATGAATCTGAATTTCACTCCATCCACGCTTATTTATATACAAGGTGATTCATAACATGTATACCATCCCGAAAGGGTGTTATTCTATCAACGAAAAGAAATACTTTAGCGGAACAAAAAACAATATTTTCATTTTAATTTTTTTCACTAACTTTCTCATATTGGCTGTTTTTGGTATTTTTATCATCTTTAGAACTAATAACTAAACGTACAAGACGTTCGGAATCAAGATTGCTACCTAAAACTGCTGGTTCATTGCGTTCAACAGCGGATTTTCGCATAGAGTTTTTTCAATGAAAAATGTCGAATTTCCAAAAGTCGTAGAACAAACTTTATTGCCAATTGGGTGTAGAATAAGCTCCTTTCGGGATGGCATACATATTATGAATCACCTTGTATAAGTTTATTCAAACTGACGCAACGGGCTATGAGGAGAGCAAATATGCTCGGAGTTTCACTTCGAGATAAAATCTGAAATGAAGGAATCCCTTGAAGAACCAAGGTCATTCAGCAAGTTGAAATGGCAGTGGGCATAGCAGAACCGACAACCGTTGGGAAATAAAGGTTCTCGAATGCCGAATACGAACCAGGTGACGCTAAACTGACGACATTGTGAAGGTTACGGGAAATCGGTTTAAGGAGAAGGCTCAAGACAGTGTCTCTGGGGCGAGAGAGTTTTCAGTAGTGGAATTTATCAGGCTGATGATGATGATGGTGATAATAATTCTTCAAATGTTTAAAACCAGAACTGACAAGACACAGTCAGCTTGCTCCCCAAACTGCTGATCCGCTTGCGGAAACTCAGAACGTGAAAATACGCGTATTTTTGACGCTGGATTGTCCCCAGCCTTAGATCGTATCAAAGTCATTTTGTTCGAAAGTAATTTACCTTCTTTTAAACATTCGTATTCATTGAATCTTCTAATTCTAATTCTAATTCTAATCGGGGGTGGTTAGACCTGCACTGACTTCCCGCTGTGGGGTGTTTTGTGCATTGTCCCCCTATGCTAACCCTACCCCAGCCAGCCCAGCTCCTTAAAATAGCGAAGCAGGACTTTGGGTCGTTGGTAACATTCTCGCAGTATCCCTGTATGCAGCGGTGTCTGGGAGCCGCTTCCGAGCACGGCCCGCAGACCCGATGTGGTCCTGGCCTCTTCCGTGGCTGTACAGTGCAAAATTACGTGCTCTACTGTTTCTTCTCCCTGTAGGCAGCCCCGACATAATCCGCTGTCAGTAGCCCCTGTCTTGTACAGGTGATGGTTTAATTCACAGTGACCTGTGATGATGCCCACCAACATTCGCAGGTCCTCGCGTTTCATCTTTATTATGGTGTTGGTGGACTTCTTGTCTGGGCCCGGGAGCATGACTTTCGCCTGCTTACAGTCCTTTCTGCTTTCCCAGAGCTTCTGGTGCTCTTTTTCAAAGTGTTCTCTTAGTCTGTTTTTGATTTCCGCCGTTGGTGGATTTGATAGGCTCTTGTCCGCTTCTGTAGGAACAAGTTTTGCTCCTTCTTTTGCCAGGACGTCAGCCCTGTTGTTGCCAAGGTTTGTGCTATGGCTCTTTGTCCATTTGATGAGCACTCTATGATTCACACTTAGTTGTTGGAGTGCATTATGACATTCCAGTATCGATTTGGATCTGGTGTCTGGTCTTTGAAGAGCATTTATAAGTGCTGCACTATCTGTTGTGAAGATAAGTTGTTGTGTGCATGCTAGAGCTTTCCCTGTTTCCGGCACAGACTTTAATGATGTCAGTATATCTTTGGCCGCCAGATGTAGACCTATAGTTTCGGCTTGGAAAGCCGTGGTGGTTGTGTTGAGTGGCTGAGCCTTACATAGTCCTGTTTCAGGGCAGTAAAAGCCACAGCCCACCCCCGTTTTCTGTTTGGCTCCATCTGTGTATATGTGGTATGTGGGCAGCCCAGATGAAGAACTTGAGCTACCTTCGGGCTCCGAAGTCACCACTTCGTAAGATTTGTTGACCAAATAAGCAGTGGCGATTCTGTCCGTGCCTCGTAGGGCCTCCGGAATGACTTTTGTCGCCTTATCAAGTATCTTGCAATGATATGTTGTTCTGATGTCACCTTTCCATTGGTTAGTGGATTTTATTCTTAGTGCTGCTGCCATCGCTTCCTGCTGTATGTGCAGCTGTAGTGGTACCAGCCCCAGTATGACATCGAGTGCCGCCGATGGAGTAGATTTTGTGCATCCACTTGCGAGTGAGCATGCTAGTCTTTGGACCTGTTGTAGCCTGTTGATGGCAGTAACTAGGATAGTTCGGGGCCACCAGACTACAGCGCCATAGGTGAGCACCGGTCGAACCATGACTTTGTACATCCAGAGACACAGCTTAGGTTTTAATCCCCAGTCCTTGCCCACGGCACGAGTGCACTGCCATAGCACGTTCGTAGCTTTTGTCGTGACATGGTCAAGCTGCTTGTTCCATAGAAGTTTGCTGTCCAGCCATATGCCCAGGTATTTGACCTCCTTACACAAAGTCAGTTTTGTTCCAAATAGGGATGGTAGGTCTAGTGCCTGCAGTTTCTTCGTTTTGCGAGTGAAAAGAATCAGTTCAGTTTTGTTTGGGTTCACAGATAGGCTGTGCTTGTGGCACCATGCTTCCACAACACGAAGAGCTTTTTGCATCTTCTCGCATAGAGTTGATTCAAATAGTCCCGATATCATGATTGCTAGGTCGTCAGCATAACCAATTGTAAGGATGCCATCTTTGTTAAGTAGTTCTAAGAGCTCGTTAGCTACGAGTATCCAGAGTAGGGGTGACAGAACTCCCCCCTGTGGGCATCCTTTTGTTACAAGACAACGTGTAACTTCGGAGCTTTCGATCCGAGCCGCCCTGCATTGAATCTTGTTTCAGTTACAAGCTGTGGTCAAACTGCATGCGATATGCCAACGAAAATTCATTTTTAACTGATACGTATTAGTCAATTTTGTGTTTGACATTTGAGGCCGTGCGATATCGCAACTCCCTAAAAGTCAAACTCAAAATAGACTTTATTCAATTTACGTAAGAATAATTTTAAATAAATTATAAACATATTTATGTTAGATGATATATTCGCATGCCGTTTGATCATAGTTTTAAATCAAAGACTTACAAAAAACTTTTATTTGAACATCTTTTGCTTTTGACTAGTGTGCTGGGTTTCGAACCTAGTGTTCAGATTGAAATCATTCAAGCTTACCTGAACACCCTTCTACACTGGCGATTTAATTGCTCAATTTAGGTACAAATTGCACAATTTTCATTACACTACAAGTACTATGGTACCAACGTACTTAAATAGTATAGTAATAGTTCGCATGATCTGCACCCGGGTTGGACCCGGAACAACTATTTGCAGATCATGCGAACATTTGTCCCGCAGCGGGAATCGAACCCTCACTCCTAGCTTCTCAGTACTTACTCACCCACTACGCTGCCGAGGTCGTCACTATGTCGTCACTTATGATACTAGAAGATTTTCATTCGATCAAGTTTGATCACTTTTAAGAAACAAGTTGTTTTATTATGACTTATTTATGAACCAATGCCCGTTAACTTAAATAAACTCAGTCTCAAGGCCGTTCGTCGTTAAACTCTTTCAGGGGGGCCTATGGGGCCTATGTCCGGCAGTGGACTTCTACAGGCTGATGATGATGATGCTTGCAAGCGGATAAAACGTTTTGAAACATTTTCGCCGGACCCTTTCAATGGCCAGTGACCACTGACCATAGCCGTGGGCAATTATTCCGTGTTTTTATTTTACCCACTCACGTTAATTTCCATAACTGAGTAGTGCCGTACTCGGTGTACCGTGGCGTGCGCCGGCGCATCTAGGGATGTGACTTTGTCGATGTATTGCGTTTTTGTAACTATTTCAATTATTTTTATAACAACAACCAAGGGCGTCATAATCGCAAGAGCGACAAAGCCCTCATCAATTGATAAAAAAAAAAAGAAAACTACAACCAGTTGTTTTTAAAGAATACAAAGTTCAAGCAGTAGCATTTTCAAGAAGTTATCAGTGTCGATTCTGTTTCATTATCCTAAACTGAATTAATTTGACAGTTCTAAAATTATCACCGTCCTTGTTATTTCGATCTTTATGAGACACCACTAACTTAGTATTTATGTTTCTATGTTTCGAGCTAAGATAATTTAAGTCAGCTAGAAATAATTGGGATTAGTTAATATCAAAAAATAATTATAAGTTTTTGTGAAAACAATTTAATAATACAATCATATATTGTACTCAGATTAAAATAACTAGTTTTATAATAGCTGATTAGTTAATCATTGAATGTATTTCATGCCTAACTAATCAGCAATTATTACCGTAGACCACATCCACACGCTTCGGCAGATTATACAGAAGATCAAAGAGTATAATCGGTCATTGTGTCTAGCGTTTGTGGACTACGAAAAAGCCTTCGATTCAGTCGAGACCTGGGCAGTGTTACGGTCACTACAGCGGTGCCAGATCGACTACCGGTATATCGAAGTGTTGAAGTGTTTGTACAGCAAGGCCACCATGTCTATCCGACTCCAGGACCAGAGCACAAATCCTATCCAAGTGCAAAAAGGGGTGAGACAGGGAGACGTAATATCTCCGAAACTGTTCACCTCTGCATTGGAGGATGTTTTTAAGCTTCTGCACTGGGAAGTACAAGGCATCAACATCAATGGCGAATACATCACTCACCTTCGATTCGCCGATGATATAGTCATAATGGCAGAATCGCTGGAGGACCTTGGCGCTATGCTCAGAGACCTCAGTACCGTCTCCCAACAGGTAGGTCTTAAAATGAACATGAGCAAGACAAATATCATGTCCAATGCTCATGTCGCACCTATGCCGGTAAATGTTGGGAACGATACCATTCAAGTTGTAGACCACTATGTCTATTTGGGTCAGACGATTCAACTAGGCAGGTCCAACTTCGACAAAGAGGTCAACCGACGAATCCAACTCGGATGGGCAGCGTTTGGGAAACTTCGTCATATCTTCTCGTCGCAGATACCGCAGAGCCTCAAGACAAAAGTCTACAATCAGTGCGTGTTGCCAGTGATGACATATGGCACTGAGACTTGGTCGCTAACTATTGGCCTTATACACAAGCTCAAAGTCGCCCAACGGGCTATGGAGAGAGCTATGCTCGGAGTTTCGCTGCGTGATAAAATCCGAAATGAGGAAATCCGTAGAAGAACCAAGGTCACCGACATAGCTTTCAGAATTAGCAGGTTGAAGTGGCAGTGGGCCGGCCATATAGTTCGCAGAACCGACAACCGTTGGGGACCAAAGGTTCTCGAGTGGCGACCACGAACCGGACGACGCAGTGTTGGAAGGCCCCCCACCCGATGGACATTGTTAAGGTTGCGGGAAGTCGGTGGATGGAAAAGGCTCAAGACCGTTCGTCATGGAACTCTTTGGGGGAGGCCTATGTTCAGCAGTGGACTTCATCAGGCTGATGATGATGATGATGAATCAGCAATTAAACTAACCATTATATAATTTTTGACCGTTCACCCCAGCCGAGGTTGCTACATGGTCAAACTCGTTACAAAATTTACCTTTCTACAATTTTATTAAATAATATAATCGATAAACCTTCATCGACTTTAATCCCTCACTACCGCCGCACCTTCCTTGTCAGTAATTCAGTGCTCTGTTAGACGCATGCGCGCGAGCGTCTCCTTTCGCGGTTTTTTGAAATTCAAAATTCAAACACGAAAAATAATTTATGGCAGTGGTGACACGACCGTGTGGTGAATTCCATTGTTTGAAGTACAGCAGCTGTAGAGGACGGACTTCGCAAAATGGCTGGGTAATTAGTTATCAGTGGTTTAGCATTGACCTTCTTTTCACAGATCTGTAATTGAAAAAGGCTTCTGTAATAACAGGTTTTCTTGATGTTTTCTTGTGGCCTTGTGAACCTTGTCATGCATAACAGTCAGCCTAACACTTAGTGTGTTTAACATCACATTAACTGGCAGTTTAACGGCTGTTTTTGTCATTATCAATTCCTTTTGACAGACTTCTTCTTCAGACTTCCTTTTATATATTATATATTCTTTTTATATATTATGTCATCTTAACCAATGATTAGTCACCTATTATTAGGTAAGTGATTCAGTGAGAGTGTAGTGTGTAGTATTTGCTTTAATCAATATAGATACGTAAGTCTATTAAATTCTTAAGTTACTGAATGACTGACTGACAATTAAAAATCAAGCCTCAACGAAAAGTTCAAGAAGTATGTAAAGAGGGTTGCGCTCTGTTGTAGTTTAAAGATGCACTAAGAAAAGGGGTGTAGCGTATGTTAAAGTTTGTATGAAAATAGCATCACGCACACAAAGTCACGGGTTTTCCACTAGTATAAAACGTGATTCACTATTTTCTTGCCTTCACGTGTTCATTTCAAAACAAAGTAAAAAATAGTAAAAATGTTTTTATTCATAAAGGTCTTAACATACATATGGTGCTACATAATTACAACAAAATAACCCAAAAATATATAGATGTATAAATATTGTAGATACAACTAAATATTGTAGATAGTAACTTTAGTTAATACCATTTATGTATATATTATTTTGTACTTACGTACGTGTACCTGAAAATTATGGTCTCTGGTTTATTGTAATGTGTTTAATTACCAAACTGTTTCACATATTTTTAAATTTCTCTCAATTAACCAGCTAAGTTATCTTTTATTCTTGGAAGATATTAACATGATTATGAAGAAACTTTTTTGGCTATCAAAGATTGCTGGGCCCATAACCTGCTATAAATTTTTTTAAATAAAACTACTATGAAAAATTAAAATCTCAATACAACTACCTGGCATCAATTTATTTCACGTTTTTTATCATAATTATAATTTATTCGTTATATTTTAATATGCCAGTGAGCAACAAATACCTTCGTAATATTTAGTTCTAGACAATTAAATTATTTTTACGTAAACTTAACGACTTTTACAATTACATAAAAATCATAGGTGCGAACTCAAAACTGCGTTAAGTATCTACATAAAGTTTTAATAGAGTTAATCAAATTTTGCAATCAAAATTAACGAAAAAACTATATTTTTAGGATTTAAATCTCGCTTGTTATATATAATTAACCTAATCCAACTTTTAGGCTAGAATACTTAGACATTTCACGATCTAGGCATTTTGCTGATATCATCGATTTGCTACATGGGTTTTCTAATATGGACTCATAAAATATAAAACGTATTTAAGTTAGGTACTATATTTTTCATTTATTTTGTTTTCAAACTCGACGTTAATTTGTTGTAGTAATTATGTACAGCTAACTGAGTGAGTGAGTGAGTCACCAACAGGTTTATTATCAGAAATTTCAAGTTCTGTCTCAGTTTTTGTACGAACCCATCTCCACTTTCCAGTTTTGTGACAAAGTGCCGCCTTTGGCCAAGCCAAGTGAGTTCGCTCGTAACATCACAACTTCCTGAGCGCAAACTTTCCGTGTTATTTACGTTAAACTATCCTCACATCCTGAAGTAAGTTGACCCGAGATTTGGAAAACAAAGAGTTGAGTTTGTATTACTCCTTCAAGTTCTTGAGAGCCCATCTGTGACCCGAGTACGAATAAATCTCGATATCTTTAAGCTATCTCCAAATGGCGAGCGATATGTTATTTGACATTTATTTCAAAATGATCTTTAGGTCTGCTAAATGAAGAAAATTTCGAGTTTGACTTTTAGGGATTGCGGTATCTTGTCGCACGCCTTCAAATGTCGTTCAAAGTATTGAGTAGAGAGATGAGTATATAATTTACATTAAGAATATCAGGGACGTGACTCTATACGAGTATATAGCTACAAAAACAGAGACATAAGTCGAGGTAGTTTAACAAAGAGGCATCAGAAGCCTTATCGTGTAAAGAACTGCTAATCGTAATTGGTCCCAACTGTCAACTCCTTTGAAAGTTACACAGAGGGGATTCGGCAGTTGAAATTTATTTTGATTATTAGTTTATCACAACAAAATAGGTAAGGCTTTCGCTTAATTTTTCACCAACCATTAAACTAATTTTTAAGTATATTATATAAAGATTGATAAAATATAGCTCGAACTAAATCAAATCAAGTTGTGAAGGAAAAGTTGCGTGTGTCCGTCATTCGCTTATATAGACCGTTCTACCATTTCCTGAAAAAAGTACTCATTTTGTGAATGTTTAAATGTTCCTATTTAATGCTATTAATGTTAAATTAGTCGCAAAAATGTTGTAATTGGTGAGATACTTCCACGAATATGAAAGTAGACAATTTATACATAAATATATTTCGTTTTCTTTTTATCGAAACGATTCACTACTAATGATTTAAATTATCAATGAAAACGTTAATTGTTGATTATAAATTTACCTTGGTATATTTATTTCAATTTATCTATAAAGGCTCTAACTGCAGCAGTAGCACCAATGCCAAGCGGCGAAAATATTCAGTCCTGCTCAGTGACTACAATTAAGCTGCTTGGTGTAGAATGCTTAGGACCATGTACCAAAAAACTTTCAAAATAATAACACCACCTTTTACACCTTTTGGCCGCCAGTGACAAGAAGACCGGCTCATTCCTTGTGCAAAGAATTTATTTGGTAATTCAATGCGGAAACATAGCCAGTGATCTTGGCATCGGTTTTGTATAGTTTTTTATTTTGATTTTACAATTTAATACAAATCGATGTATGTCGATCACACTCATCATCATCATCATCAACAACCTGTAGAAGTCCACTGCTGGACATAGGCCTCCCCCAAAGAGTTCCACGACGAACGGTCTTGAGCCCTTTCCATCCACCGACTTCCCGTAACCTTTACAATGTCATCGGTCCATCGTGTGGGGGGTCTTCCAACACTGCGTCGCCCGGTTCGTGGTCGCCATTCGAGAACCTTTACTCCCCAACGGTTATCGGTTCTGCGAGCTATATGGCCTGCCCACTGCCACTTCAACTTGTTAATTCTGAGAGCTATGTCGGTGACCTTCGTTCTTCTACGGATTTCCTCATTCCACACTGTAATTTAATAAATAATTATAAATAAAAATAATGAATTATTAAGAGTAACAAAATATAATAAATTGGGAAGCAATTGCGATAAAATGTCATCGTGTCACGGAGTGAAAAAATGTACTCCAACTAGAATACCCAGTGACTTTCCAACCAAGCGCTATATTAATCTTGGGAACTCAAACTACTTCAGCGAATAAAACCGTCCAACCTGACCCTGTGAACTCAATTTCAATTTTGTGATGTCAATTTCAAGAGTTCACTGTAAACTCACCACTATTCCATCGTGTTTGTTTTCAAGTACAATAGTGGAATTCATAGTCGATGACAATGCGATGACACTGTCGTTTGTCAAAACATTGCCACAATGAGCAATTAGTGCGACTTTGGTAGTTTGTTTACCTACTTGTTCCTCGTACGTCAAACATGTATTGTGAGAGCCTATGCAAAGGGTTGAAATAAAGCCACTTGGACCCTCCACCACGGTTAAGAAAGAGCCTTAAACACAGTACTCAGTTACTTAGGACACCCAAAAATTAACAGCAGTTGGTGTGCAGTTAATTAAAAATCCCTTTTAGCGTTAAGGCGTCCTTTGTTTTAAATATTTGTTGTTTCTCCCTATGCTATTTTCCTTTGTTTAATAAAGGTTTTATCTATCATACACACTTTTTCATTTTTAATCTATGAAGATAATAATTGAAAGTTGATTATAAATTTTGATGTTTCGACGGACTTAATTTCAAGAATTTGACTCATGCTCGGCGTTTAGAAATAGCTAATTGGGATACATAATAGTATTTCTATAGCTCACCGTTTGAAAGCAATGCACTGCTCATTTCAAACAGAAACAGCAAAGATCCGCTCTCTGTCTTCTCTCTACCTAGATAGTTTCTCTTAAGAATAGAATAGAATAGAATATAATTATTATTTATTTGACACATAAAAACACAAAAAAGAACAATAAAACAAGAAAATTAGATAGGTACAAGGTAGGTACCTACCTACCTAAGTGTAAACAGTTGTGAAGTGTAAGACTAGTCAAATGACTGCAATGATGCAATTCCATTTCGTTCGGAAAGAATCGTCTTGCGCCAGTTAACTCAACATCACTTTTTGCAATGATGTTACTTTGTACTGTTGTTTATTATATTTATATCATGGATCAAATAATATTATTCTCACCTACATCATTCATCATTCAGCCGTATGATATTGTGCAACTATCAACATCGAAGCTATATGAAGAACTAGCTCCCACCCGCAGCTACGGTCCACCTGTTGGTCAGTGGTTACCGTAGCCTTTGAATGCTTGCAATACCAGAGGTTTCAAGCAAGCGTTGGCGACCACGAATCCCCCCCCCCTCCTTAAAGAGCGCTGGCAACCTTAATCATCGTAAGAACACAACACTACTTTAAACAAATAATGCCAACATCGAAGCATTCTGAAGAATGATATTTGAAAAAATGTTTTGACCATGGCAGCCCTAGCTAATGAATAGGCCCCTCCATGTCTATCTTCCAAAGGGATAAAAAGCTAGGGGATGGACAGCAGCGCCCCCATTTTAACAACGATAGCTGTAACTGGGCAAATTCCCCCCACATGTTACGAAGTCGCTCTGGAAATCTGTAGGGACTATGTGCAGCAGTAGACTTCATACGGTTGAAATGATGATGATGAGCATACATATTTATAATAATAAAATACTTAGCTTGCTAAAATGTTCATGGATTATAAAGTTTCAACTGTGAAAATGACAAAATCCTGAGATTTTCATGATGAAAAAACATCTTTTGTTATTCGTCATAATGGCATTATTTACCTCTGTTTGACCTTTTTTGTCTCCAAATTCATGTATTTTATTTAATCATTCATTTTATTTAAAGTTTGGGTAAACAGATTGTTAGCCAACAGTCACAGATACAAAATAATAATACAGCTAATAAAATAAAAATACATATAAAAATGCCTGTAAAAATCTTAAGATTTTAAAAATAAATAATGCTATGCTATGGCCGTTGTATTGAAAGGTCGTAAACCAATAATATTAGATATGTACAATAAATATAATATTAAAAACTAGAAAGTATTCTTATATGTGGTGATGGGCTTGCTATCTGTCACGTATTCAATAATCATTACTGCAAAAGGCACGTGCACAAAAGGATCTTAGAAGAGGCGCACTTTAATCCTTTCACTACACAGATTTTTTCACCGATGGTCATAGGCCCCTTTTTTAGGATCTCTATACATCAACCTGGTTACTGACCTAAAACAAGATGAACAGAAAGAATCAGTGGCACGACAACCAAGCGTAGTTTAAACATAAGCAAAGTACCAAATTGACGTCAAAAAGTCTCTACAAAGCATCAATAACTTCAAAGTTTTGGCGCACTTCGAGTAAGCCGGTGCATAGTACCTGCAAGTGATGCGTTTATCACGGCACAGGGAATAGTAAGGCCTATAACATGCTGCGAGTGAAAGGTAAAATGGATTTATAATATTTAATGATGAAGCTGGTTTTTACTAGTTTTCGATCTCTTGCCGAGAACATTATGGACTTTGAAGACGATAAACTGATGAATAGAAAATTAATTATTTGCCACAACAGTGAAGCGTCGTAAAAACTGATAGGCTTCAAGCCGTGTTTAGTGCCAGGTTCGTTAAGGCTTGGCCGCGAGGAATAGGCGTAATTTCACCTAGTTTCTAAGACGTTTCTAAGTATCCTGATTTTATTAAAATAAACACTTTTAAACTTTGGTTTATTTTTAATTTTCAGTCAATAAAATCAACATGCGACTTCATAAAGACCCAGTTATGCACAATAGCGCTCTCTCTGACGCTGTTCAGCTCAGTGACACTTCCTCGGGAGGCGTTCTACTTCGGAGCTGTTCCATACCTGGTGGTGTACACGTTCTGGCTGCTGGCTGTGGGACTGCCCACTTCTCTGCTGCAGCTGGCAATGGGACAGCTCAGTCAGCAGGATCCGGTGGGGGTGTGGAGGGCAGTGCCGTTTTTAAGAGGTTTGCGGCTTATCACCGGTTCTCTATTTTCAAAATATGATCCATACTTGCGATGGACGATTACGAAAATCTCCACTTTGTGGCATAGCTCTCGGCTTGGTATTTTACCAAAGCATTTTACGATACTCAGTCGTAGGTTAAAAATACCTAAAAGCTTGATATAATATGTAAAATGCAACGCACTATCGATAGCATTCAATGATATCTTCCTACCGATAACGATCAGTATATTGTAAAAACCGGGCATTCATATATTTTAGGAACGTTGAGAGTGAAATTTCAAGGAAAAGTTAACAAGGCAAAATCGACTTTTTAAGAAATAAATGTTAGACTGCTGTGTAAATTCAACTATTATTTGTCTTTGCGAGGCATTTCTGTAAATATAAATATACAGAATCTAGAAGCAACAAGTAGGTATCACAAAAAGAAGCCAAAGCAAAAAGTAAGCACAAAGATCTCTATATATCGCGTCAACATAGTAATCCGCCACTCAGGTAAAGCACAAGGGCTTATGTAGCAAATCTGCTGTTTTCCGTTGCAAAGCTCCGTTGTGTATGTTGCTGATAGAATTGTGTTTATGTAGGTGCTACATTGAATTTGGTTTATCTGTTGGAATCCCTTTTCACGGCTGCTTTTAGACCCCCATATTTTTGGTAGTTTTTTGTCTCATTCGTCACAATGTCATGTAATTTAATGTTTCCACTTAACATGTCTTGTTATGTTTAAAAGATACGAATCCAACTTCAGTATTCTCCGTCATCAAATATATTTCACTATAGGACTGACAATATTTTCTTTAAAATTGGTGTAATTTTTCGCCAAAATTTAATTCATGATATAAATTATATGAGCAAGCCTCATTGCCGTGGTGGCCCCGGCTGAAGAAAAGGCCCCTCCATTTCTACCCGTGCATGTCGTAAGAGGCGACTAAGGGAAACAGTGCGAGTAAGGGAATCTATGATGGAGGTTTGTGTTCAGCAGTGGATATCCTACGGCTGAAATGATGATGATGAAGCCTCATTGTCTACAAATTAGTGCATTGCAAATGTAAGTTAAATTTGATTTTTTTTTCAGGAGTGGGTCATTTAAAGCTGTTGACCTCATACCTTTGCTGCATTTACTACATGGTGTATGTGGCGCTGTCAACAGCGTATCTGATATGGATCGGGAAGGGAACTTTTCCTTTGAAAGATTGTACAAAATTATACATAACTCCGGTAAGCAGTTTTCTTTACACGTATTTATTAAAGCGACTTGACGCGATGCTAGATCATCATTATCAGCCTGTAGAAGTCCACTTCTGGCCATAGGCCTCCCCCAAAAAGTTCCATGACGAACAGCCTTGAGCCATTTCCATCCACCGACTTCCCACAACTTTCACAATATTGTCGTTAAATCGGGTGGGGGATCATGGATATGCTATATTGCAACGCAAATAATCTGTGCGTTGCGTTTAATTTGTTTTGTCCTACGTCGCCGATTTTGGCCATTCGTCGCTTATTACTTTGAAGTGGGTCGGCTTTAGGAAAACTACCAAATCCCTGGGTACATTACATTTGAATTTGAGAAGTACGCCCACCAGACACCAGATTGCTCATAATTCTTTTAAATTCTGTATATTGTTAGGCCAATAAAACGGCTTTAAAGTAGATACATTTGATGCCGCTACCTGTAATTAACCCAATTGGTTGAACCAGAATCCATAATAATGAATTCCAATTGCTTTATTTGTTTATATCGATATCCTATAATGTTTGTTTTGAGGTGGGTATTGAATATTCGATTTCAATAATTTACAAATGTTTACTTTCAGAACGGATATGAAAACAGAATGAATGCATCTGAATGTTTTAAGTGAGTACACAAAATAACTCTATCTTGCTAGTATATTGCCTAACTCCACTCAGCTTTGAGTTTATTCCTCATCATCATATTAGCTGCAGGAGGACTTCTGAAGGTAGCTTCCTATAAAACATCTGTCCATCTAGCTAGTCCGTCTAGTAGTAAAAGTGGCGTTCTAAACTGCGGTTTTTGATGCGTTGTCACCACTCTAAACTACGTTCATGCCTATTTACTTCGTCATTTTTTTTACTTGCCTCCTAACATCAGACTGAGATTATTTCATAGAGTGAAAAAATATTAACAATTAAGAATACCAAGGTGAGTTGTTGTGAAGAGTTTAAAAAACTAATCAATTATTATTTGACATCAATTATCATGAAATTAATGTTATTGACTTGAAATTAATTGGTTAATTCTTATAGAGTTTTTAATATTTTCTCAGTCACAACTTTCGCAGCCTACCTATATATCATCGCCTAGAGCTCTTCAGCTCACTAAACTCTTATTCTAGCATTCTAAAACCGCGACATAAATTTTAATACACTCAATTTGTTACCCAATTAACTAGCAAATCTATCGTATTTATACAATTCAGTAAGTGTAGAGCAAATGGCGTGAAAAGTATAAATACTCACTCAATACACGTAACCGTCAAGCGTGATTCGAAAAGCGAAAGTGGCATGTCTTGTGAATAGTATAAAGCTGGAAAATGAAGAGCAATTTTTTTATTTTGATATTTGCCTTCATTTTTTTGGTACGTAGTTGTCAATGTATCGAAATTAGAAACCACCTAGAACCGGGAATGCGATACCGACTACGCCATAGAACGGCTGACGACGACGCTGAATTTTTTTTATGAGCATTTGCGGCGGGAAATTTTGTCTGATTTAGTATTTATTATATTTATTCACTGAAATCACATGGATTATTTTGAAACGTCCTAAATCTAGTTGAATTCAAAATAACTAGAGCGAACTAAAATTAGTTTTAAAATTATAAGCGATATCGCGGACCCTTCAAAATCAAACTCAGAACTGACTTCATTCAGTAGACGTAGGGCCATATCATTTTTAGATGACAAATCACACATCTTTTGTACTGTAACAAAACTATAAAGCATTTTGATATGTTTCTATTTGTTTCAGCTCAACATTTTTATCGCCATTTACAGAGTACCCACAGTACCTCGGAATAATGACAATTCTAATTTTCTTTTTATGGTTCTTCGTGCCCATCCTGTAAGTAATAATGATCTTAGATAATAACGTAATTTAGTGTCTACTCGGTATAAATTAATTTATACTATCTACCTGACCTGCTTGGAGAGACTATAAATATTAATAAAACTTACTATAATGTAGTTTGTTACCTAACATTAAGTGGTATGTACGAATGTACCATCAAAGAATAACGGCCTCGGTGGTGCAGCGGACGAATGCCCGTCTGAGACGCAAGGGGGTTCGATTCTAGCTATGGGACGATTATTTGCAATATCTGGAAATATTTGTTCCAGGTCTGGGTGTTGTGGTACCATAGTATTCGTAGTTTCTGATACCCACGACACAGAATCCTAGTGTGGGGTCAGGACCATGTATGGGACTGTTAGGTGTTATTTATTTATTCATCCAAGGAAACTGATTGTAGACTTTATGGTGGGTATACACTGATCGCTTAATCGATCACCGATCATCGATACGCTTGTTCGAGTTTTTAAAAAAGGTCTCAGATTTTTTTGAGGCTACACAAATAAAGACGAAACTTGCATACGCTATCTACACTCGTATTTGGAATATCTCAGGTAGTTTTGGTACGAATGCAGAGTGCGTTAAAAAAACAATTAGCAGTGAATTTATTTAACCTGTATTTTAATTTATTGCACAAAATCCATCTCATTGAGTGCGAAACCTATATAAATTAAAAAGTTAACAAGGAGTTCGCCAATATATTTTAAAATATGAACTTAAACTTATCAGTTTTTCTAACGTTTTCCTTTGGTACAGAAATGCCCCGCAGCTGCCTAGCTATTAATTACCCAGTAAAATTAGGTGTCATTGAATTTTTTCGTGATAAATAATTCGAGTACACAAATATATTATATATAGTTGACCAGCAAAACCAATTACCTACAACATAATTAGTTAATTAATTAGCGCTTGTTAAATTTACCTTGCACACTGCTGTGTAATAATTATCTAGGGGTTATTTATTTCGCTGAAAACGTACATATGTGGAGGACATTTTAATTTGTTTGGTGATGCTATAAAATTACAACGTTTACAAAACCTAAACCATTATAACTACTTATTTAACGTAAAAAACGACTGAATTATTTTTCAGTTGCTTGCTTGTCGTGTCATTGATTCTTTTTTGGTCATTCTGTATAAGGTCCTAGTCAGGTGACTAGGTTGAAGTATGGTTGCTCTGAAAAGGGTCTATGACCGTCGGTGAATGAAACAGTGTAGTGAAAGTATTAAAGTGCGCCTCTTAGAGGCTCCTTTCGTGCACATGTGTCACATATCTTAGAGTTTTTAGCTTCTGAGACATGCCGGTTTCATCACGATGTTTTCCTTCACCGTTTGAGAGCACTTGAGAGAGCATAAATTCATGCGAGAAAATCTTTTCATGCATCTTTTCTGTTTCAGTTTGTATCGCCTACGCAAAACTCTGAAGGCATCGCTTTGCACCTTAGCACCGATCGTCGTCATCATCGCAGTGCTCCTCACTACATTTCTGGGCAAGAGCACAGTGATGGATTCCATGTTTGAATCGTGCGAGCAATGGTCGCCGCTCTACCAGCCGTATATTTGGCACAGCGCGTTGGTACAGGCTCTGTTGTCCACACAGATTGTTAGCGGGTACCTGATAAGTGCTGGTGGCACTGTATACAGACACTCTGATGTTCGATGGTAAGCTATACAACGTGTTCCTCTACTAGTATACTATACCGAAAGGGGCTTATTTTATAAACAAAAATAAAAAAAATTGGTATAAAAAACTAAATTTGCATATTTTTTTCAGATCCTTTTTTTCCTAACTTCTTTCAATCACTTCTTTTTGTTCTTTTATCATCTTTATAGCTAATTATTAAACTCAAAAAAGTTGTACATAAAGATTGCTAACAACAGTTGCGTTCGTCAATTGTGTTTGAATTGACAGCTGATTTCTGAATAGTGTTTTTTCAATGAAAAAATCTTATTTACAACAGGTGAAGAGAAAACTGGGTGCTAATTAGGTGTAGAGAATAAGCTCCTCTGGGATAATACACATAAATATTATCGATAACCTTGTATAGCATTCACATCATAATAATATCAAGTCCTGACTACACACATTTCTCAGGATATGATGATAATTTAATTTAACTATTTACGTCGTGGATAATATATAATTTAAAATCAAAAACGAACATACATATTTTTTTGAAATTCGTTTTTCTAAATGTTTCCTTGACGACGAGTCATGAACTTATTTTGAATTTGTTAAGTACCCTTGTTTGAGTACTTCCTTGACCTCAGTCAGGTAAATGAAGGTTGCCTTACAGCGAACAAATAAAATTCAAAACGGAATTGAGTTGCGTTGGGGGATGATGGTTTATACTCAGCAGTGGTTTACTACGTGATGATAATGACAATGGGTTGTATCTTTTCAGGACATCAGCATTCCTTATAACGACGAACATCTTCGCCGGCTGGCTCTGGGTCCTCATGTGGGAGTCCATTGGCGGCGAAGGCAGTAGAGACACGAGTTTCATATCCATTCTAGTGCTGATATACCAGTCTTCGGTGTCAGAGAGGAGGGGAAAAGAATGGCCCTTGCTCGCTTTGGCGTTAGTTTTTCTATCAGGCATTATAAGCGTGGTAAGTTTAGAACTCAAAAAACCAGTGTGTGAGATTATTCCTTCAGTCGGTTATTCACTCTACATAAACTGACAGGATGCCAGGAGGCCTGACATAATTTCATAGAACATTATACATTCAAATTGAAATTTCCCAATCTTTATTTGATAGTCTAGCTATTCTAGGTAAAGAACTTTATCTATTCCAAGTTTCGACGAAATCGGTTGAGCCGTTATGGCCTGATTGAACAACAAACATCCTCACAAACATTCGGATTTATAATATTAGTAGGATTTCACAGCAATTTCTAAAAAAATTACTACTAGAATTTCTAAAAAAATTACTACTTATTACTACTAGAATTTTATTAGATATCATTTTATTTAAATATTGTGTCAATTAGAGTGAAATATATTTAATAATACCAGGGTAAACTGATAATGTATAGAATCACGTATTAGTTACGTTTATAATATTTACCGTATATTTATCTTTTCCAGCTAACCCTTCTGTTCCCAGTTTACGACAAATTACACAGGTTAACCGGGGACC
Organism: Anticlea derivata; assembly: GCA_947579855.1. Lineage (NCBI taxonomy): Eukaryota > Metazoa > Arthropoda > Insecta > Lepidoptera > Geometridae > Anticlea > Anticlea derivata. Next base: position 2,947,976 of record OX388266.1, read on the forward strand.
ATTGGCGCCTCTTCGCAACCGCATCATCAGCAGCTGGCACCGCGCTCACGGTGGCTGTGCTGGCGCGAGGATTGGAAGTCATTTCTGTACTAGACGAGCTGGTGGTGCCGGTGTTGGCTATGTTCACCGCCTCTGTTGAGGTGGTGGGATTTATTTTTATATACGGTAAGTACTGGCTCCAAAGCGATTTTCCTTGATTTCAATTTTCCCGAAGAAAATTGTCTTGAATGAAGTATTTTTTGGCAAGCGCAGAGTAGGACGGACCCCCATTTGATGGAAAGATGACCGCTTAAAGGTTACTGGGAGCATACAGGGCATACGTACATAACCTACCAATTTTGTGCGGCCTGCCTGTTGGTTGGGAAATCTATAGGGAAGGCCTATGTTCAGCCGTGTTGATGGTGATTAAGCAATTTTTCTAACCTATCTAAGGAGCTATTATACCGAAAGCCTTTGATAATTCCAAGTCTTTCATGCAAATTGCAAAATGGGATTCAATATGAAGAAGACCACTGCTGGACAATAACACAAATAGTGGCACGACGTAGTAATCTTGAGCCTTCTGCATCCTCTGAATTCTCGTTCCCTTCCCTTCACAAATATCGTTGGTCCATCGGTTGACCGGTGACCTTGGTTCTTCTTGGTTGGTTCTTGGTTTTATAATATTAAAATGTCTCATTTTCAGGCTGGTGCTATCTAACAGTAGACATAGAATTTCTCACGGGAGTGAAACTGCCCTGTTTCTGGATCGGCACGTGGTGGTCCACGCCTGTTCTCCTCCTCGGGGTCACGGGGTGGTGGCTCCGTGCACTACTGAGGACCTTCTGGGGTCCGGACGTTACATGGCCATTGGTTGGAGCTGTGGCTGTTATCTTGTTCGTGATGGCCGTTATGGCAGCCATTGCTGTGGTGAAGGAAGAGCAATATAATTTGATATCGGTAAATATAAGAAATTTGGCGTAGCGGACGAGTGCCTGACTGAGATGCAAGGGGTGCGGGTTCGATTCCCGCTGCGGGACAAATGTTTGCATGATCTACAAATATTTGTTTCGGTTATGGGTTTTTGTGGTACCATGGTACTCGTAGTTTCTGATACCCACGACACAGGGAATCCCAGTTTAGAGTCAGAACTATGTATGTTACTTTTGGGTGTTACGGGTATTATTTATCTATGTTTTTTTAAATACCTATATGTAATTAAGTAAAAATATATATATGTAAGTTCGTCATATGGCGGCAACGAACTGACTCCATGGTCCCCATATACATGGATCCAATCGACTGACGACATTGTTATGGCTATTTTCAGAAAATTTCATCATCATTCAAGCCCTCCCGCCTTTGGGGTCCCGAAGAGCCTCTCGCAAGATACGTGTGGATGTCACAACGATACCACAACGAAGTACTTAGCACAGACAACGAAACTACACCAGAACCGAAAAATTACCCATCGATATATAACATAGACTTAGAAAAGAAATACGCTGACGACTGGAACACAGATCCGTACCAGAGAACTATGGACTACAACTATTCAAATAACGACTTTATTGACATAGACAATAGACTCGATTCAGAAAGCTACGTATTCCCAACGCACACGATACCTAGAGGTAAGAAGAAAGACAATTTAGATGAGAAATTTCGATCGCCGAATATTTGTATAGCAAGGGGTCAATTGGGTGGTCCATTGCATTGCAACTGCAATAGGCACTTTACGCTAAATGTTCCTACTTTGAAGTCAAATGAGACCACAACTAGCCTTTGAAGAGCACATTCCACAACGAATTCCCTAGTCGATGTATTTATTTAAATGTAAGGAATGATTGTTTTTACAATGGTCGACACAATCTCTATGAAGCAGCAATCATCTGACCGGATGAGACATGAGAGAAACCCGTATCAGCCATACGGGTTATATACGGGTCCGATGAAATTATTGAATGCTTTGTAAATATTTGCTCCAGGTTTGGGGGTTCTGGTATCTTTTACTTTCTGATCACAGCATATAGATACCTTGTGTGATCAGGATCGATGTTTTTATTAAGTAGTTGTAGGTTTTATTATATCGTGTCGGCCCGAGTAAAAATGCATAGAAACATCTGAACAAACAAAATAAATCATACAATAGAAAGGCACTCACTTGCTTATAACTGCACCATGCTATGATAACGCATGACGACTTCAGTAGGTCTTGTCAGTGCCAACCTTTGCGTACGAATCTCGGAGACAATACTAGAAAACTTCAATAGAAATAGTATGGCTTCCGATTACCGATGTCGGCCACACGCGTCATATATTATTATTGTCGCGTCAGCAGTACGCGTCTGTTGTTGTAACTGTTCTGACCCAGAGAGCATGTAAAGTAGACTACCTCTATTAATTGCCCTTTGTTGATTTGACCTCAATTTAATTAATCTAACTACTTCCAGAGATTTATTGACAGAAAGCGACGAAATGAGAACACAAGACTCAAGACAAATGACCTAGGTCTGACTTCAGCCAGAACTATATCGAACTATAGCGGGTTGTTCCCAACCAAATCCATTTTTGCATTTGTTGCATAATAATACTCTTATACAAAATGTGGGATCAGTGTGGGATCAGAGTAATGAAGCCAGATATAAGCATTAATACCATAGTGACGTTTTTTTATTTGTATGAATATTTCGAAGCGAAGACTAACTTTTTGGAGGAGGTAGGGCATAGCGAGATTTTCTCGTTCTAAATTGGAGCAGCCCGCCTGGAGAGGTACCTCCGCCTTACAGAAGATCGCAGCCAAATAACATTATTTGTTGCAAATAGTGTTGTGTTCCTGCGGTGAGTAAGGTTGCCAGAGCTCGTTAGAGGGAAGGGGGTTCGGGGTCGGCAACGCGTGCGTGATGCCTCTGGTATTGCAAGCGCTCATAGGCTAGGGTAACCTGTTTGCCACCTCCGTTGTATATAAAAAAAAACTAAGAAACTATGTTTTATTTTGATATGCATGTTGACGAAGTGTCATGGATGGGACATCCAAGAGCAGGCTATGACACTGCTCCTGCCATGAAACCGTAGCCAGAGGCAGGAGCAAGGAGAGGCTTGTACCCAGCAGTGGATTAAGTTATTCGGATAATGCATCATCATCATTTCAACCTTGTAGAAGTATATTGCTGGGCATAGGCCTCCCCAAAATTGCCATGCTTGCTTGTCGTGTCACTGATTCTTTCTTGGTCATCATGTATGAGGTCAGTGACCAGGTTTAGCTATGTTGGCTCTGAGTAGGTATGTAAGTATTGTATCAGAGGAGAACCCAGATAAATATGAAAGCAAAGCGTACAAAATATCTGAACGAAAATATAAATTCACAAGTAGCGGTGTTTTATTGCATTTCCCTTCGAAAAGTAGCAGAACAACGAAACTGACAAAAGTTTTCGGGTCTAAGAAAAAATAGGAGAATGATAATCGTTCACACAGTGAGAAGACCCGGGCGGGGAAAAAATGAGAAATGGTGGAAGTTTTTAACATAAATCTTCGAGAAAGTCGGAAAATTATTACTTGCGAGCCTTCCTTCGCGTTTTCAAGTTTCTGTGCTAAGTGCTGGATTGGTTTGTATCTAATTTTCATGATGTACTTTTAGGTAAAAGGAAGATTGGCTTTGGGTTTCAACTTTGGTCTGGTAAAATAAAATAGGGATTTTACCAGTCTTAGACCAAGTAAAGAGAGAAAATAATAATTTATTATCTTGATCTTATCACCTTCTACGAAATGCCTTCCTTGTGCTGGATGATTAAAGATCAGTTTATAGTGAACTATAGCTTGCACAGCTTTGCTCGCATGGCGTTTGCATTTAAATTATTAATTATTAGTTAATGGATAGATTACCTAATCTGAACTTTTGTCAATGGATACTTCGCATAGTAACTGAAATATCATTTTTTACAACATCATCAAGATGGCATAAAGATTTCTAAAATCACAACAGTTTCAATTTCACCATCCCCCTTATCGTATATCTGGAATGGAGTGCTCCAAGTGCCTACCGTATCGTAAAAACGGAACGTAAGAGAAATCTGGGACATTATCCGGCACCTCGTAATAACCGGTGTATAAGAAATCTCGGGAGGACTGAGTTACTGCCACATTTGTCCTTGCCATGTGACCTCCCTATCTGATTGTAGGGGGGATAATATCACGCTTTCAGTTTTGCAAAATTTTATCTAGAAAGAAAGAAAGAAAATACATTTATTTTGGACACACAAGCACGGCAAAAACTAATAGAAAAGACACTACAGGTACTAGTATAGTATTATGTTATCTGTGCTACAGGTTACAATACATAAAGGTAGGAAACAAAACAAAAGTAGGTAGGAAGTAACAAAACTAGGGTATCCATTAGTCGGTGCCAAGGTGCATGCGTGAGCCAAAAAGGTTCCATCTCAGCATTAATGCCGCTCACGAAGTGGGACGGCGCTGGTTTTCAGATGGAACCCTTTACGGCGACCTCACGATCGCAGCGTGCTTTTTGCTCGCGTTCTTCAGTCGACTCTCTCTTTCTCCTGTTACTTGTTGTACCATTTTCTAAAACTAGCAACAAACACGCCGTGTCGGAGGTTTTCCGACTCTCGATCCCAAGGTCGTGGACCAATACTTTTCAATTCTTATCTTTTCAATTCGTCTTCATTAATAATATTGTTTTAAAAGCCGTTTTCAAGTATACAAATAAATAGCAATAACGGGTTTAGATGTATCATAACAGGTTCGCTATTAATCGTGCGTCATCTGAACACGGCTTTAAGCACGATTTTTTTGGAGTCCAAGACAACAAAGAAGAGTCTAGAGCATTTCAACGTCTATACTCTCCATACGTGTTCTGACAAACGTTCAGGAGATCTAACATTCTTCATGTCACTGGTTCCTTATTCATCACCTTGCTATCAGTGACCAAGTTGAGCTGTGCTAACCATGAAAACATCCTTTTAACTTCTTGTAAAGCAATCATTTGGTGAAAAGCGGGTATCAGAAATGGGAAAAGGCTCCATTTTAGCGGCCCGTACAGTCACATTATTAGACGCTATTAATTTGATACAAACCTCTTTTTGCGTGGGCCCTCTCGATCCTTTTAATCTTAAATCTCTGGGGACCAAGTTAATCGGTTTGGGTTGATCAGTAGCAAATAAGACTAGGCCTACTGACACGTTACAAATTATAAAATAAATAGCAGAACTTGCTCGATCCGTTCTTTGATGGCGAGAAAGCTGTCTTTAAGCTTTTGTCAGCTTGGACATCCAATGCAGTGGCAGATGAATTTTAATCGCAGTGGCAGAAGTGAGTTAAGAAGTACGCGGTAAACGACACCTTAAAGGAAATTCCAACTCATCATCATCATCATCAGCCTGTAGAAGTCCACTGCTGGACATAGGCCTCCCCCAAAGAGTTCCATGACGAACGGTCTTGAGCCTTTTCCATTCACCGACTTCCCGCAACCTTCACAATGTCGTCGGTCCATCGGTAGGGGGGCCTTCCAACACTGCGTCGCCCGGTTCGTGGTCGCCATTCGAGAACCTTTACTCCCCAACGGTTGTCGGTTCTGCGAGCTATATGGCCTGCCCACTGCCACTTCAACTTGCTAATTCTGAGAGCTATGTCGGTGACCTTAGTTCTTCTACGGATTTCCTCATTTCGGATCTTATCACGTAGGAAATTCCAACTATTGGTGCAAACTAAATGTGAGATTAAAGGTTTGTTTACCGCTTCTTATTAATAGTAAGTCCATAACTATCTACCAGTGGATGTCGTAAGAGGCGACTAAAGTTAAAATCCAGGGGGTGGGCAGGAGCTATTATAACAATTATAACTCTAGCTGCGTTCGCAAACTCGCGTGCGTGGCTTCTGCTCAGCGTGGTGAGTATGAGAAAATTCCCCCCACATGATAGGAGGTCGCTCTAGAAATCTGTGGGGAAGGCTTATGAGTAAGGTTTAAGGCTTCAGCAGTGGACCGCCGACGTATAGAATGATGAGGCAACACATAATTCATTAAAAAACTCCAATAAGGGTTATCTCTGATATTTTGACGTCATAAATTTCGTGTGGTGTTGAGTCATAGACACCCCAAATCGTTCGGTGTTATTATAGTCGCTCATTTGAAAATGACAACGGTCACCCAAACTAATAGTCTTTGTCTAATTCAGTAAATAGCATAGGACTATACCCAATCTTTATTACCCTGGCAGGATGTTGCAAGGTAAAATGCTAGGCAATTAACAGTGAATCCAGATTAGGCGACAGGTGGCGTCTTATTAAACCCGTGTAGTGTGGACTAATATATGTAAGTGTCTTTGGGATAGTTGGCTTGAATCTCAGGGTACTGGAGCCAAACTTAGTTACGAATAAAATTTAAGCTTCTTTAATTAAATAAATTAACATCCAACAGTCATATAGACGGTCCTGACTAGACACTAGGACTCCATGTTTTGTAAGTATCAGAAACTACAAGTAACATGGTACCACACTCAGACATTGTGCCGCTGCGGGTATCGAACACGCGCTTCTTGCATCTGATTCAGGAACTCGTTGAATGTAAGATTAAGATAATAAATAAAAGTACCTATAATAACAAGTATACTCTCCCGAAAATGGCGTATGTTTATGTTTGTTCTATGACTTTCGTAATTTTTCTTTGGTAAAATACTATGAGTATAAGAATCTGCTGTTTTTCCCGACCTAAGTCACTAGCGTTACACTAGTACAGAATAATTCCATCATAAACTCCCATGTCCTTAGCTGCACTAAGCTTGCAAGTTGCTGAAACTTGTTAAAGCCTTGCTTTCCTCAGAAGTCTTGACCGTCATATTGTTTTTTTATAAGTATCAAACAACGGTCATTATTTACTTTCTCAAGGATTATTTTGAATCGTTTTAAATTGAGTTGAATTTACACTTGTTCGCAACCAAGCCTAGAAAATACAGACAAGAAAATTACACGGATTTTATGATCCTCTTACAAAATTTATCTCAACTCGCGATGTCATTGTTTTGGGACATGTAATGATGTAATGACATAAATAATGTTCTAGTACCTATTTTGTTTCAATTCGCCGATGAAGTTATGGATTTGCACGTCTCAAATCGTTAGATAAATTACAGCCACAATATAATGGTGACGAGAAGTCTGTGGATGAAGAAGGCATCATCGTTCGTCGTGGCACCCTTTAAGGCTTATGCAGTGGACCTATTTAAGCTGTTGATGATGGTGATATTGCGGTCAAAGAATCTTGGAAACCAAACTTTAGAAATACACTCGTGGGAGTTATGCTGCAGGCGACATAGACGGTCTAACTTTGTTGTACCTTCGATGGAATTGCTGATGCGTTTAGATACAAGCCATTGTTAAATATTATCATTTGGCTAAGTTTGGTTTGCAAAATGTACTGGTCATTTTAGTTACTTGCTTACTTCAAACCCCAGCTTAGATCAAACCCCACTAGAAAAGTTCAGATTCTTATTTGATCAAACCCCACTAGAAAAGTTCAGATTCTTATTTTTGCTTTTTGTAATTTTTATTTTTTACAGTAGCTATAAATAAGATGTCGGGAAAGGAAAAATGCGCTGGATGTAAAAATCCAATACATGATAGTGTCCTGAAATGTCAAGAATGTGGATTAACATACGATCTCGCTTGCGCGAATGTGTCTGAAGATTATTTCACTCGCCTTAAGACTGAGAGGAGGGCTTGGAGTTGTGTGGAGTGTACAATTAAGCGCCCTAGGGGTAACAACACAAACACCCCAGTACGAGTACATTTGGATAACGTAAACCGAACCCGTGGAGCTGCAGTGAAGAGCCCCGAGGAAACGCTGGGTCAAAGCGTGTCCACATCACACAATAAGACCGAAGTGCCCACCGATACACAGATGATTCTTACAGAAATAAGGCTCTTTAGGGAGGACCCTGGGTTACTGATGTTTGTAAGATAATGATTAATGAACGTAACAAGGCTCATGAGGCGTATCGTAAATCTGGCCTAGACCAAGACGGAACATATTATAGGGATTTAAAGAAATTGGTTTTAACCAGTATAGCTGCTGAGAAACGTGCATATTTTAATAATGTAGTAAATTCGCAAATCAAAAACAGTAAAACATTTTGGAAAAATCTTAAGACTAAAATATTAATTGACTCAACTGACGAAAAGTCGTTGCCTGTATGTTTTGATGACCCTAATAAAATTAATGCACATTTTTTAAATATTCCTGGAAATAATACAGTGCTGCCATCAAATCTTTCATTTTACAAAGATAATAAGTACACGACCGAGACATTAGAACTAAAACCCATCACGCCGACTGAGGTGTCTAAAATTATAATGTCCATAACGTCGAACGCCCTTGGCGATGATGGTATTAGTAGAGAAATGATTATGTTCTCGCTTCCTTGTACCTTGGACGCCATTACAGCAATCATAAATAAATCCATTACAACAGGTACGGTTCCAAGCCAATGGAAAACTTCTATCGTTACACCTATACCGAAAATTAACACCCCGGGTGAGATAAAAGATCTTCGGCCAATAAGCATTCTCCCATTCTTGTCGAAGCTCCTCGAGAATGTTATCAGTGACCAACTTACAAGGTATGTGGAATCAAACAACATTTTGCCTCCACTGCAGTCTGGATTTCGTAAAGGTCGTGGAACTGTGACTTCCCTTCTGGATGTCACAGATAATGTTCTGGCGGAGCAGGATAGAGGGTGCTGCACAGTATTAACCCTGCTTGATTATTCACGTGCATTTGACTGCCTCAACATACCACTCCTTCTCGCCAAACTTTCTTATTATGGTTTGAGTCATTCATCTATTATGTGGTTCCATAGCTATCTTAGCTCTCGGTTACAGACTGTGAAATTGACAAAAAATGATGGATCGACTTTATTGTCAGAACCAATGCCTATCGTTCGTGGTGTCCCGCAAGGCTCTATACTTGGACCTCTTCTTTTTATTATTTATTGTGCAGATTTGTCAAAGGCTATTGCTTATTCTAAGTACCACTGCTATGCAGATGACGTGCAGATTTATGTATCAGAGACACCTGCCAAATTAGCACAAGCTGTTCAACTGTTAAACAAAGATCTGAACGCCATTGCAGATTGGTCCTCGCGTAATGCGCTCGTGTTAAACCCAACAAAGTCACAGTATATGGTTTTGGGTACCAAAAACCAAATAGGCAAGCTAAATGGCGACCCTGACGTAATGATCGGTGACACTAAAGTGGGCAGAGTGGAGGAAGCTAGGAATCTCGGAATTGTCATTGACAGTCACCTCAGATTTGAGAATCATGTTCTTAATTTGATAAAAACTTGTTTTTACCGCCTAAAGATACTTTACAAAATTAGGAATCAATTGACTAAAGAATCCCGTGTCGTCCTTTGCGAATCGTTAATTATTTCCAAGTTGAATTATGGTGATATTGTTTTTGGTCCTCGTTTACTTGCGAGAACCCAGCGTACTATACAAAGAGTGCAGAATGCTTGTTGTCGCTTCTGTTTCAATATTCCGCCTCGTAGTCACATAACACCATACCTGAATAACATGTCCTTGTTAAATATGGAATCACGTAGACTACTGCACCTGGGCGGACTCATATTTGACGTTATTAAGTTTAAAAAGCCTGAGTATCTGCACTCAAAACTTAGCTTCGTCTCTGGTGAAAGGTTACGGTCACTAAGATCTGCACTTGCCTATCACAATCACAAGACTGCAGCTTTCAGGGGAAGTTTCAGATATGCGGCAACGAAGTGCTGGAATAATATTCCTCCCCCTATTCACAATGTTAGCACTAAATACACATTTAAATTAAAGCTTAAAAAGTTTTTATTGCAAAAGCAAATAGAGGGTGTTCCCAAGCACTTCGTATGCCAAAAATAGACAAAAATTTTGTAAGCTCTCTTTGTTCATTATTATTATTATATTTTTTCGCACTATTGTCATTAATTTATTGTATTTCATATTTTGTAATCATTGATAGCAAACTACACAATCACAACAACACAAATTCACAGCTAGGTACCTACGCATTGTTCGTTTGTACTCGCTCTGCTCGCTCTCGTTCAGGTTTTGGCTGAAAATCAGTGTTTTTGCTTTTAAGCAAAATATTTCACTGAGCCTATTTGTCGTACTGCAGCACACGCAAACTTGCATAATCTAAGATACCTACTTAAAAAAATTGCTCTTTTGACTATTTATACCCACCTATTGTATGTACTTTGGTTTAAAATTGTTTATCTATGTTAATTGTGTGTGTCTGTAGTGCCAAATATTTTTTTTATCTATCTATCTATCTATCTTGAGCTTGGTTACCCTATTTTACGTCAGTGACCAGGTTGAGGTATGGTGGCCTTGAAAAGGGCCTATGACCGTCGACCTGAAAGTGAAAGGATTAAAGTGCGCCTCTGAGAGGCTCATTTCGTTTATGTTACGAATCTTCGATTTTTTAGGTTCTATGACATGCCGGTTTAATCACGATGTCGCTTGTATTACTTTTTTATACCTCCTAATTGGACCCGTATATATATACAACCCCTGGGCCGTTTGAACACATACCATCAATTGACCTACTAAAATCCATGCAGATCGAATTAGTGGTTCGAAATTTGTGCTGTAACAAATATACATACAAACATGTTGTTTGAGAGATCATAGCTCGCTTTGAGGTTACTGGAAGTACCCTAGAGGTTTTTCATTTTAGCCATTTCCATACAAAAATTATACATTCATTGCCATATTATTATCTTTTTAATGCAATTTGATTTTTATACGGCACCATAAGCCCACAGATCTTAATAGATGGTATAAAGTTCATACCTTAAACCGTTTCCGAGAAAAAGGGTCTTGACAGACGGACAGACAGACAGACAGACATACAGTCGGACAGAGAGACAGACAGACGGACAACAAAGTGATCCTATAAGGGTTCCGTTTTTCCAAATGAGGTACGGAACCCTAAAAATACTAAAAATTCACATACATAGTCCTGACCCCACACTAGGATTCCCTGTGTCGTGGGTATCAGAAACTACGAGACCATGTTAACACAACATATTTACACAGATGTTGTGCCGTAGCCGGCATCGAACCCTCCTACGCCTCTGTGGTATTATGCAGCACCCTGTTTTATTTTTAATGATAACAAACTGCTGAGATTCTACTTCACATAGGAATCATTAACTAAGCACCAAACTCGACTAAAGCTAACGAACCACGAGTGGGTGCGCGGCAATAGCCCAAAACGGTGGCTTGCAACAACGCGCAAAACGCACTAAATTTTGTCGGGATGCATAAGTGAGATGTTGCAAGCGTTTATCCATGTACCTATTTATTTATTCGCCGTAGTGCTCGATGAATGACTAGCAGGGTTTACGCTAATAAAGTGACAATGGATAGCGCAATGGTGGATCATCATAACAGTCTTAGCGATATAATTCGCTTGAGGCTTCTATCAGGTAGACATATGGCATAATGGTGGAACATAGGTGTTGCAGACATGTACCGACTGCTTTTCATCAGGCAGACCATCAGCATGAATGTTTGAAGATATGGTCTTTTGTTCATACAAAAACACCATAGAACAAAATTATGTTCTGTTTTTCTTTAATCTGATTTTACGGGAATTTTTTAAATTTTTTCTTTAAATACGAAATAGCTAAATTATTGGTCTAGCGGTTCTCAAATGATGCGTTAACCAACGAGCAGAATATTTTTTTATTTATATAATTATAATCAATATACATAAATATATGATGATAGAGAACGAATGCTGACTTCCTATGCCTTATCCATGCACCGAAGTAATACCAAAGCCAACCGCGCCATTTGTATAAAGTTGCGCAGTGGAACTTTGGGAGAATTATTCATTGCCGCCGGATGAGACGGTCATGACGGCTGGGTGTGGCAGTTTCGCTGATTCGCATCCTGAAATTTTGAGTAGATGTTGTATTGGTCTATTTTTAACTGAAAATGGAAATAAAACTAAAGAGTCTACGATACGATAACCGAGTACACACTATCTGAGGGAATTATTGTAACGTACGAGGAATATTACACGTGAGATTGTCTATTGGTTTTCGAAGTAAGAGGTAGAGGTAGGTTCCTTGGTGCGATAGCTTAGATCATCATCATCATCATCAGCCTGATGAAGTCCACTGCTGAACATAGGCCTCAAAGAGTTCCATGACGAACGGTCTTGAGCCTTTTCCATCCACCGACTTGCCGCAGGCTTAACAATTTCGTCGGTCCATCGGGTGGGGGACCTTCCAACACTGCGTCGTCCGGTGGTCGCCACTCGAGAACCTTTGTTCCCCAACGGTTGTCGGTTCTGCGAGCTATATGGCCGCTTATAGCTATATAGCTTAGATATAAACCAATAAATAAATAACACCAAACAATCGCATACATTACCCTGACCCCACCCTAGCAGCTTCTCTGTGTTGAGGGTATTAAAAACTACGAGTACCATGGTACCATAACACCCGGACCCGGAACAAATATCTATTTGCAGATTATGCAAACATTTGTCTCGCAGCGGGAATATAACCCTTACCCTTTGCATTTCAGACGGGCACTCACCCACTATATCGACCTCGGTGGCGCTGCGGGTGATGCCCAACTGAGACGCAAGGGGTTCGATTCCCGCTGCGGGACAAATGTTTGCATGATCTGCTAATATTTGTTCCGGGTCTGGCTGTTATGGTACCAAGATACTCGACAGGCCTGATAGCTCAGTTAGTAGTAACTCTGCCTTCTGCGCTAGAGGTCGCGGGTTCGATTCCCGCACTGGACAAACATTTGTGACTAACACAGATTTTTGTTCTGTGTCTGGGTGTTAAATATATATCTATTATGTATATCAGTCTCTGGTACCCATAGTACAGGCTATGCCTAGTTTGGGATCAGTTAACCGTATGAATATGTCCGGAATATTTATTTATTTTATTTATTTATACTCGTAGTTTTTGATACCCAGGCAACAGGTAATCCTAGTGTGGGGTCAGGACTATGTATGTGACTATTGGGTGTTATTTACTATGCCACCGAGGTCGTCGAGAAAGTACATTGAAATAATAATAATAATTTACCGAGTTGTTTGTTACACGAAACGCACTGCCTTTCCTCTAGCATAAAATATAGCCTATTAACCCTATTATTAAATCTTTATTGCACACAAAAAAAAATGTACAAAAGGTGGGCTTAATGCCAAGGCATTATCTATCTATCCCTATCTTATACGGTAAGTCATACTTACGGCCAGCTCGGAATTAAATGAGTTTCAACGTCAATTAGAATGAAAAAAGTCGATAACGAGATAACTTCTCAGTATTTACATCTACAAATGCAGATCTATTCAGCAGACTGCATAATGAACCCCTTTTCTTTCTGAAGCTAGGAATTCTCAAGTAGACTGACGCCATCTTATTACGAACATACTACTGGTTATGAATTCTAGTAAGCCGTGCTCGAACGGCGTGCAATATAATAATATGCCATTCAAAATATATCGCAGAACCGAAAACCGCGGCCGCAAACCGGACGGCTCAGTGTTGGAATGCCCCCCACCCGATGGACCGACAACAATATAAAGGTTGCGGGAAGTCGGTGGATGAAAAAGACTGTTCGTCGTGGCATTCTTTTTGCCTATGTTCAGTAGTGAACGTGAAGCTGATGAAAATGATGATTATGAACGTATCTCCGGTAAACAACGGTCATCTCTTCTCAGAAGACCAGGGTTAATGACTCCTTCTCGTTTTAAGAGGATGAATGGGAAAAAATAAAGCGTAAAACTGAACGTCGTTAAGCAGTCTGAGAGCGTTAATTATCGGGACTTCTCTACGTCCGGATTAGGAAACAGCTGAGTAAGACGGCTGCATTACTTTGAATGTATTCTCATCAGAAGAAAGAAAGAAAAGACATTTATTGAAAGAAAGAAAGAAAGAAAGAAAGAAAGAACTCACTGGTCACTCATCACTCATCACTGGTCAATTTTGGTATCTCTGGAATAGGTGTTTAATTAATTATTAATTTATCATTACCGTCAGCTCTAGATTCAAGATTCACGGAGGTTCCTCGACTTTCAAAAGCAAGTTCTTGGGTTTGAACTCGATCGCGCACAAGTGAGTATTTATATATTCATTATTTCTAGATTATATTTTGTAAATAATAAATAAATATTTTATAAATGTCCTTTACGAAGTGGGAGTTCACTTTTTTGTTTTAAACAACTAAAACAAGCAAATAAGCATACGGCCCATTTGGGATGTATAAATAAAGCGCTTTCGGAGGACATCTCTCATAATGTATTTGAGTAACTTTAAAAAAAATATTTAAAGTTCTCCTCCGGTAGATACTATGTGGGATAACGGAGAAAAAGAAGATTATGTAAATAATTACTCACAGTCACGATATCAATATGCATATTATGTGCTAGTGAATTAAAAATAAATAAATAAATAAATACTCCGGACATATTCACACGGTCAACTGATCCCAAACTAGGCATAGCCTGTACTATGAGTACCAGAGACTGATATACATAATAGATATATATTTAACACCCAGACACAGAACAAACATCTGTGTTCATCACACAAATGTTTGTCCAGTGCGGGGATCGAACCCGCGACCTCTAGCGCAGAAGGCAGGGTTACTACCAACTGAGCTATGAAGCAAGTCAAATTATTAGGATTTAGATGTTTAAAAAGAGTTACTGGTCAAAATAGTGATATTGTGTTTATTTCTGAGTTGAGATAGTGCAGTTGAATAGATCATGGTCATTTTTGCTACATAATAAGTTAAACGTTACACCACAGAAAGTAATGCAGCTGTTTATGCTTAAACTGTGCTTAGAGGAAGGATGAGACTTATGCTTCCGGTGTCTAATAAAAAGGAGGTAGCGAAATAGACGTTTTCATTAATGAAGTTTGGCTTTTGCGGAATAATTTCCGAGTTTGCAGGTAATTTGTGAGATGGTTTCGTTCGCTATTGAGCTTTTATACTGCTGAACCTACACGAACAAAAATAAATGGCGATTACCGTCGTTTCTAGATTCAAGATTCACGGAGGTTCCCCGACTTTCAATACCTAGGTCTTGGGTTTGAACTCGATCGCGCACAAGTGAGTTTTATCGAAAAATATAAGTGAAGTGTAATGATAATGGGCTCGCTACCTGTCATGTAAGAAAAACTCTGTACGGCGAATTGTGGACAGCCATATGATTGAATATGCCTCTGACTACCCCCCTTATGATGTGTACCATTATTGAGGATAGAAATCGTGCGCCTATTTCATTATTTCTAGATTATAGTCGCTCTTAGTTCGAAAGGGATAGGTTTGTGAGTTTTCCTATGATCTAAAAATTTGCAAAATATAAATTCTATTCAGATGAGATAGCTGCCAAACGTTTATCGAGCAGAAATAGGCGAACGAATGTACTTACCCGTAACAAACTGCATACAATATCCAAAATGGAAACTAACTATAAATTGCGGTACAGTGGTGTTTGAATTTTAGAGTATAATAAATAGAAGGTTCACTTTACATCGAAAGGTTTGCTCGAAATATCGTTTCATCGAAACTTTTTTCTTCAGTTCATTTCACAAGTTTAGTTTTTAAATATGACTTGGAACTGAGATATTTTGAATTCTTGATAGGAACAAATCTCATCATCATAATCATCAGCCTGGTAGAAGTCCACTGCAGGATATAGGTCTTGAGGCTTTTCCATGCACCGACTTCCCGCAACCTTCACAATGTCGTCGGTGCATAGGGTCTTCCAACACTGTGTTGCTCGGTTCGTGGTCGACCATCATTCGAGAAGCTTTACTCCCCAGCTGTTGGCGATTCTGCGAGCTTTAAAGAAATACAAAGGTAGAATAAATACAGTTATGATAAAATTACTAGTTAACAATAAATAAATTTAAATAAACATCATCTAAAACATTGTATAATGGAACAAATTAAAAGCTTAGGTGAATCTTTACCGACATGAAAAGAAGAAGTACCTTATTAGCGTTCATATTGTTCAAAACCAATATTATCATGATACAATGACTGACTACTGTATTGCGTTCTTGCACTGCACTGATCTTACAATGTAAGTATACATGCTCGTAATGTATAACTATATATCTATGTCATACGGCAATCCTTTCAAATAATGACAGTAGAAGTTTTCACCAAGATCTACAAAACCTACATTAGGCCATTGCTGGAGTATGGCTATCAAGTATGGAACCCCTACGTCCAAAAAGACATTGACCTACTTGAAAGTGTTCAAAGGGGAGCAATCCAGATACCACAGGCTCTACGACGCAAATCATACGAGGAAAGACTACTCGCATTACGCCTCACTACTCTTGAAGATAAACACCTTCGCGGTGACCTCATCGAAACTTTTAAAATTATAACCAACAAGTACAATCTGCCAGATAATAAAGATATCTTCATAAGGA
This sequence comes from Anticlea derivata, assembly GCA_947579855.1. NCBI lineage: Eukaryota > Metazoa > Arthropoda > Insecta > Lepidoptera > Geometridae > Anticlea > Anticlea derivata. The sequence goes on from OX388266.1 coordinate 2,964,448, forward strand.
AAGATGATCAAAGACCTTCTCGTGGCCATCAACTTAAGCTAGCTCTTGCTCCTGCTAACCTACTTGCTGCGTACCACTTCTTTAGCAACAGAGTAGTCCACAACTGGAACATGTTACCGGAAGATGTTGTTTCTGCTACTTCTGTCAATGCATTAAAAAACAAGCTCGACAACTGGCTACGAATCAGTAAATCAGTGCTCAAAAAGTGAACCATACATGACAATAGACTTTCAATTTCGACACTGTGAGATGAAGAAACATGAGCGGAAACTGCTCGTCTATAATCAAATAAATTAATAAATAAATATATTGTCCATTAGATATTCGGTAGCGCGTCTTCTCGACCTAATTACCCTTTCGAACTAGTGTTATATTTGGCTGTTCTGTGCCGAATAGTATTCGTAAAAACGTTGTTCGCGCAAACGTCTCTCGATTTCACGTAGGAATAGAACGATATAACTGCGTCTGACAGTCGGTACCTGTGATAAATGGGTCTGAACTAAATCATAGGCGCTAGGCAGGCAGAAATATTTCGCGCATCATTGTGTAATGTATTGCCGAACTTACACCAGATGTGATTTAGTTGTCGCGTTTCGAAACGTAGGCAACATCTGCCATATCATGGCTGGATGAAAATTGCTTTCAGATGGGTTGATAGTTTGATCGCTCTTAAATGCATGTTTCATCCAAACATGGCATGAGTTCGGTGGACTTATATAAAATATAATATTTTTCTTGGTAGGTAAGCAAAGCCAATATCCGCCTTCGGATCCGAGCAACTAAATAAAACTGTAAACAGTAATTCGATGGAATGGCGGATATCACGAATTTGTGCGTCATATCCGGCGCCCCGGTGACTTCCGGCGGAGCGTGTTTCTTTTCCGGTGACGGTATGATGGTAACGTGTAAGTAGGAATGGGTCACCTGGACTATTGCAAAAAAAACCTTTCCTTTAGTAATAATAAGACAAATTTTTTCCTCTTACTGAAAAATCTAGTTGAGCGTCACTAAAAGTTTAGTCTTAGTTTTGTGTTTTTTTTTTTAAATATTTATACAAATTATAACTCTATAAGACACTATGTTAGGATACAAATAGGAACTTATTATGGATCCCCATAAAAGAATCGTACGATTTGTATCTACTTATTTATTTAGTTAAGGCTAGTATAGTATTATGTTATCTGTGGTTAAGGTCTTCTACGAGTTTACGAAAGGTATTACCTAAAGATTCATTAAGAGCTGATGTCTAGCTTTAGCACCATTTTGAGGCCAAAACTTTCCCAAAGACTGCAAAGGTCCTGATTATGATCAAGTGCTTGCTAGATTATCACTGCACGGTTGATATATCGTCTAAAAACCTCATTGGCGAAGAACTCATATCAAATTCTTTTCTCATTACAAAAGTGCTCAAACTTCGCCGATTCTGAGTGTAAGTAGGTAGTTATAGAAGCTGTCAATTCATAAAGGGCCCTGTTTCACTGAGATCGTGACTAGAGTGTCTATTAGTATGCTCAACCATTATATTCTGCGGTATGATAAAAACAAGTTTACTGAGTACATGGGGTCTGCTAGGCACTTAGTATAAGATAACATGGGACTAAAAAAACAGTGATCGGTACTAGCAAACTGCGCCTTGACTGAGCTCTCCTTTGGCACTGGGGTGACCAAATTTAGGATCTGAAATGTATGTGAGATCGTGACCGGTTGCACTGTGTGTAACAGGGCCCATAAAGTGCTTATTACTTAGCAAACTTCAGTATTTGGTGGAACGTTTATGTTAACATTTTGCTTACATGAGATCTTACTTTGGTCACCAAAGTAAGATCGAAGAAGCCTTACGCTCTTAGGCACTGGTTGCTGCGAATAAATGGCACATTGTACGTCCATATTTTTTTTGTTAATATAACCATATATTTATTAAATAGTAACTGTTATATAATCTGCGAGGAATCTTGAGAGATTGTCATATATTTTATGATACCAATTTTCGCAGCCGGAAAAATTACATGCAGAATAATAGTAATTAGGTAGTGTATTTGTGTTCTGGTGAAGGAAAACATCGCGAGGAAACCTACCTACTCGTATGCTTAAAAGTGGCGATGGTATCACAACCTGTCACGTATGAAATACTCACAACTGCAAAATTTGGGCATGTGCGTAATGTTCGGACATGACTCTAACTATCCTTATCTCCCTTAGACATCTTCAACATGTCTACCATTCTTGGGGATATACGTCGTGGGTTTGCCTATTTTTTTTGCTTTCTAAATTGTTAAATATGTGATGGGAGATCGGGAGATGACTCCTTTGGCCAAAAAATTTATTTTTATTTTTTATACTACTGATGTGGCAAACAAGCATACGGCCCACCTGTTGGTAAGCGGTTACCGTAGCCTATGAGCGCTTGCAATACCAGAGGCATCACGCACGCGTTGCCGACCCCGAACCCCCTCCCCCCCTAAAGAGCTCTGGCAACCTTACTCATCGCAGGAACACAACACTATTTGAAACAAATAATGTTATTTGGCTGCGATCTTTTGTAAGGCGGAGGTACCTCCCCAGGCGGGCTGCTCCAATTCAGAACGAGAAAATCTCGCTGTGTCCTACATCCTCCTAAAAAAATTACAAAATTGTGGCCCTCTTCCTTTCTTTGAAATTGGTTAAAATCAAATTAAACTCAGCAATCACCAAGGCCTAATAAACTACAAACAACGCTCGCTGATCGAATTACAGCCCAACTTTCCTTATCTACGGATTTTCGCAAATTGTGTTAACGTCTCAGATCAGCTCCATCCGGATTTCATTTAGATAATTGAATGAGGATCTATTCTGACTGTGAAAAGGTTCAGTGAGTGACGTGGCCATGAGATAAACGACTGTAAAACTTTTACGGATTTATTATAAAACTAGGATTACCTCTGACTTCATACCAAGACGCTAAGAAGTCAGAAGTAAACCTAGTTTAATTCATAATCTAAATTGAAATCTAAAGTATTATACTGACACACTGACTGACAGATTAGGCAGAGACGATTCACTCTACTAGTAGAGCCAAGCGGTAGTGCCTAAGAAAATAAATGGCCGAAACGTGTGATCCAAAAATTTGGAATTTTGATAATGTGGACCTTTTAGTGTGTAGGGGTGCAAGATAGATATTCTCAAAATTCAACCCCTAAGAGGATGCGCGGGGGCTTTCACCTGGCCCAAGTCTGTAAGTTTCACCTGTAAGTTCAAGATTGATAATATCGAGGAGTTCCAGAACCGCTATTCTCATAGCCTGACTATTGTTTGATCCGTTAGCGTAGGTGTGATTAATCCCGTGCGTTTATCTGATCCGGTTACGCACCTAAGTAGATCCTTTTCGTGCACCCTGCTTGTAAAACTGGTAAATCTACCGTGAAGTAACGGGTACGTTTGGACTTAATGCTCGTGTACCTATATACTCCCCGGTATTCTTATTTTATCCCCACACCAGGAAGAACAAAGACAGAAAGGTGGACGGTGGCGCCTTCGACAATATGGGCATGAGCAGGCCCTCAATTCTACTTATTCAATGACTTCAAAATGATAATCGCATGATAATAATCGCACCATTATGATACAGTTACGATTGTCGCCACCTTCATTTCTTTGATTTCAATGGTTTATTGGTTTTACAATGACTGCCATTGATATACGACAGTGGTAGCAGAATACCAAAAGTGTCAAAAGTGACCATTTTGACATTGCACCATTGTCATTTTGAAGCCAATGAATTAGTAGAATTGGGCCCCTGATGTGGCTACAATATTATACTAGTCCCGAAATGAGATCTCACGATGTCGTTTGTTGAACGAAAGTTGGTGATTTGGTGATCTTTGAGGCAGAATGAATTTAAGCTCAAAATCGAACTTTTTGCATATTGTGCTCACTTACCTGAACTACGAAGCTAGTGAAGTCTCAAGTTAAATATTGGAAAAAAAATATGTTTGGTAACATATTTTTTTTCGTGGTTTACCAAATGTAGGTATTTGGTAAACAAAAATATGTTCTAAAAATATGTCAATCACCTAGAATGAAAATAAAATCTTCTTGGAATGAAAACATTATATGAATTATAAATTATTATCAATAAATTACTATTATGACTATTATGACACCCCACTTCGTGTGAATTTCACAATTTGTATTACTACTAAATAAATCCTGTCCATCCAAAGGTTGCCTGGTAGAGATCGCTATAAGCGATAAGGTCGCCCATTGCCACACTATTAATAAGTTTTTTCCTGGATTGTGTATTTTTCTTTTGTACAATAAGGTATAATCAATTATATTCTATTTTTAAACCCCCTATTGCAGCCCTATCAGCAGTTGCCTAAATTAAAAACAATTATTATTTATCAGCTGTGTTGCTACATTCTTAATTATTATTTAATCCAGATTAAACCTATTATTTACTGCTCATTATATGGCAGCTAAACTGAATGTACCTATACTTGATTGAGTAAATACAGAATCTAGCAGACGTGTATGTATGAAAAGCTTAATAGGTAATAGAATACTTCAATTAGTACTCGATACGAGCAATGCTGAACAATACGATATCTCGCTATTGTTTCTTCGTAATAATTTAATGTAAGATACCTGCTCGTAATATTGTGGGTTGCTATTGAACAAAAGTAATTAAAACTGGAGTTTTCTCCGAAGCACCTCGTTAACACCGTAGACAACCACATCCTCGTCATAATATGTACTCTATCTCGAAAGAAGCTTATTCTAAATCCAACTGGCATTAAAGATTGCCCTACGACTTTTGGAGATTCTAAATTTGTCATAGAAAAAATACTACGCAAAAATCTGCTGTTTAAACTGAATGAAGTAGCAAGTTGGATGTCGGACTTCCAAAACAACACTGGCCAGTATTGGAAGGCCATGTAACCAATGGACCGACGACATTTTTAAACTTGCGGGAGGTCGATGGATGGAGAAAGCTCAAGACCGTTCGTCAGGAAACTCTTCGGCGGGAGGCCTAAGCCCAGCAGTGGACTTCAACAGGCTGATGATGATTATGATTATGATATAAATAGTTTTCGCGGCTATGCACGTCTTTGTTTATAGTACCTATGACGTCTCATAATATAGCTACACATTTCACGGAACGCGAAAATTCACCAAATTCTGATATTGAGGCCCCAGAATAAACACGATACAAACTAGGCATAGCAGTAACTGCAGTTCGCGTTTGCCTTACCGTTTACGTTCCGTTTCACATTGCTTAACCATCTTGGTTGTAATTAACTAGCAGTCAATAGCAGAGTGCCTCCATACCAGCAAGGCTAGCGCGGTCACAGTAGAAGTAACAGTTGAAGTGTAAAGACATTTCACTTTACGGAAGTATCTTGTCTTTAAGTAGAGTCGAGACTACGCAATGGAAAGCGAAGCGTAGGATGACCCCCCACTACGGAAAAAAGACCTAATAAATGTTGCTAGAGCCGGTGTGGTAAGGGGTACAGGCCATATAAAATCGATCGTTCTGGAAATCTATGAGAGAGGCCTTCTAATGATCTTCATTTTCTTCAATCGTTTCAATTCTTAATATTTTCGCCTTTTGAGTCCTCCGTCATCAGTTTTTACATCAGTTTCTTTAAAATGTTGTTGAGTGAGTATTAAAGTTTAACTAGTGACAATTTATATTGATATGTTTTGCTCTTTTTTCATCTTATCAAATAACCTTGCGTGCTTAGTCAATGACCTTCAGATTTCAGACGTTCAGCCAATGAAATAAATAGAACATAAAAATTTTATATTCGAAGAAATAATTGCAACCAAGCTAAATAAAATCACTCGTGAAAGAGCTGATTTAGAGATCCATTACTCACAATGCAGACAGTCAATTCCATCAGTCATGAATGATGAATGACTGATGGCATTGGCAATGATATCTACCTAAGTAACGTAATGAACGCCTTATTCTGGAATCCGATTTGTAGTGACAAAGGCGTTGCGAGGCTGCCGAACCAATTACCCGCCAATTAATTTTGCAATAACAACCCCTGCCTGAATGTTCTTTACAATGCAGGCTCCACTAAATCAAATATTATTTAATTGGTATTTTCTTCAACCCTTATTTTTTAAATCTTGAAGGGAGAGTTATATACTATTTCTAACACCAACGTGAATGAATGGCTCTCATCTCTCTCATCTTTAATCTTTTGAGGCGAAACATATTATGAATGAGCTCGGTGGCGTAGTGGGCGAGTGCTCGAATGAGACTCAAGGATTGTGGGTTCAATTCCGGTTCAATTCCGCTGCGGCACACATGTTTTCATGATCTTCAAATATTTGTTTCGGGTCGGGTGTTGTGGTATAATGTTACTCGTAGTATCTGATACGTACTACACAAAGAATCCTAGTGTGGGGAATAATATGTGACTGTTGGGTGTTATTTAATATTCATTTACGAATTAAATTTGACAGCAATTTCTATTAAAATAATATCAATTTAAATCCGCAAAAATAAGGGGATAGGATTATCCAACATTTAATGCCAAATAATCTGATAAATGCTTTTCTCTTCTTTACAAATTTATACAATTTTATTTTGGCTCAACTTTTAATAGACGGTGCCTACTAATTTAGATAGAAATAAATATCTTACAGCATTCTAATTTTAATTCTAAATGGGGGAATAAGATCTGCACTGACGTCCCACGTGGGGGTGTATTGTGCATTGTCCCCCTGCTGACCTTACCCCAGCCAGCCCAACCCCTTAAAGTAACGGAGAAGGACCCTGGGTTGGTGGCAACAATGTTCGAGAATACCCGTTGATGTTGTGCATGAAGAGGAGCAGGATCCGATCACCTCCTGCATTCCTGTTTTGAGCCTAGCTTCATTTGTGGCAGTGCAATGTAGTACAACGTGCTCCACTGTTTCCTCGTGTTGAAGACAGCCGCGACAGAGGCCGCTGTCTGTAGCGCTGTCAATCGTAAGGAGATGGTGGTTGAGATCACAGTGGCCCGTGATGATGCCCGCCATCAGCCTTAGGTCTTCGCGATTCATCTTCAGTAACGTTGTTGTCACGTGTTTGTTTAGTATTGGGAACATATTCTTTGAGTGTTTGCAGTCTAATCTGCGCTCCCATAGCTTCTGATGTTCCTTTTCGGAGTTCAGTTTTAACCGGATTTTAATCTCTGTTGATGAGGGTCTGCAGAGGCTGATATCGTATGTCGTTGGTGTTTGTTTTGCACTTTTTTTTGCTAAGGAGTCAGCCTTGTTGTTCCCTGGACATGTTCCATGACTTTTTGTCCATTTCACTATAACAATGTGTTTCTCGGACAACTTTTGAAGAGCAGCATGACATTTTGCAATGAATTCTGACCTGATATCTGGTTTTCCCAGTGCATTGATGAATGCTGCGCTGTCTGTTGTGAAAATAAGTTGAGCCTGTGCACTTGCATTGGCTGCACCTGTTATAGACTCTTATATATCTTACAGTATTATCACCATTACTATTTTCCCAGCTTCCACACGTGTTTTCAGTCAAGTAGCACTTGGCTGATAAATATCAATCATGTAGGTACCTATGTTTTATTACAAAACTTTACACGAAGCTAGCTAATGCACTTGTTGTGTTAATTCGGAATAGCTAATAAAAAATCCAGGCAATTTACTTTTGACGTTTCGCTGAATCTCGTAAGCTCGCGAAGTGTTCACAAAGATATTGAATTGCTATATGAGTAGAATGGAAAAGACGAACAAAATGATTATAACACAACATTTCCAATATATAGAGAAACATATCAATACAGATAGTATATTTTAGCGGTTTGCTTCATTCACGCAAACTCGATAACAAAAACCTGTTGTCTGAAAAATTGCCTAATCTGTGTGAAAAGAAAGAAGGAGATTGCAGTGTGTTTAGTACACAAAAGGTGAGGAGCAGTGTGATAAGACATTATTAAGTGTAAGAAGATTTAGTAATGAGGATTGAAAAACGATGCTTAGATGGTTTGGACATGTATAAAGGATGATTGAAATACATATTGAGGAAACAGGAGCTTACGCTCCTATTAATAAGGCAAGTTTTAACAAGACCATTGGAAGAGAAATTCCTCTGCACACGTTTTTTGTAAAGAAATAGTGACGTTTAAGAAGAGTACCCTAAACCAGCATGAATGAAGAATATGATGATACTGAATGGAATCAAAGTTGCAAGTTTAAAGCCGTAATTTCCAACTCCGAAAAACCGGATGATTTTATATCTGACTAATACAGCTAAGAATATTCTTACTTGATTTATTCCTTCGTCTGAGACAGGACTACACATGATACATATTATATTAGACTCCACTATGCACTTAAGATATACTTCGCATTGTCGAAGCTCGCGAAGTTCTGAGTGTGCTGAGAGTTTAATGTGTTTTGGTTTAGGGTCTCAGGTGTTTTATGCCTTTTGTATTATGGAAAGTGAAGGTGAAAGATTTCGCGACCTTTAAATAAACTTGATATACATTCAAAATGTGGTTTGAATGGACATGCTTTAGATAGAGTAGGTATGTGGATGAGAGATGTGGCGATCACAATAGGCCAGTTGTGGCCGCAGTGACCCCATAGCTAAATAAAGGAAAAAAAAGATAGTGAAGGCATTTCAGTCACCAATCTTCGGCTAAGTCAGCCTTATCCACACGGAAGACATGGTCGAAACGTGCAAGGCCATCCTCTACGTTATTGGTATAAACAAACACAATAAACAAAGCAGTGCAGGGCAACCCTGTGGTCAGATAATCACCTCTTGACGAGGGTCATAGACAGCACACCTGCGCTCTGAAATATTATCCGGAGGTACTTGAATTGGCTGGGTATATTGGTACCTTTGTCTTGGTATTTTGTTCTCATTTATATAAAATCAGCTTTGGGCGCGCATCGTGGGCAGCCCTTTTATAGGAAGTCGTCATAATTATCTTCATCAACTTGTAGAAGTCCTTTGGGCCTATGTTCAGCAGTGGAGGCAGGCATCTTGAATATCAAAACTTGAAATAGTTTTATTTTTCCTATTATATTCATACTTTCTATTGATAGAATAAGCCCCTATCGGGATAGAATACAGACAGCCGAAGATTGACATGGCTACTTTTTATCTGGTTACCACGCGAGCGATTCCGCGGGCGGAAGGTAGTTAAAAATATAATATTCCACTTCATTTTTAAAATAATATACCTACAAACAGTCACCGACTTAGTCCAGCCTGTTGCTTTTATTGCGACCCATTGTAACCTAATAAAGTGGTCTCATCGTGCACAAAGAGTTTTGTCGTTACATTAAAAAATCATATTTGCGAGGGAAAGCTTTCTCTTTGTTTCCAGTGGAAAGCCTTGGAAAATTTAATTTGCGGAGATGGATTTTGTACTTTAAAGGTTTTGTTTTGTATGTGCCTACCAAACTTAATAATAGATTAATTGTTGGTATCTCAAAATTCCGCCTGGACATAGTAAAAAGAGACGTTTCATCAATATATGGAGCCTGGGCCTGCACTGTGTACACTACTCTAAAATATGGCTAAGCAATAAAGTAAACGTATTTAATTGGTTATTTTATTTAAATTGACTTCGTTCTAAGGTACATTAAGGTTTTCTTCGACAAAGAGAGCAACACACAGCGCTACAAAAATATGGCGGTTGGACGTGTGTGAAATGTCATTTTGACAACTTACATTTATCTGACAAAACAAAAACATCAAATCAAACAACATAACATGAAAAATATGTCAATGTCATGTCAAACGCCAATTATAAACCAACATGGCGGCCTTCAAATAGTGTTCACATAGTAAAAAACTTACCAGAAGAACTATTCTTGTACCATCGCATTTGTCTTCAAATTGATGAAATTGTATTTTTCTTGTAATCTCCTATTTATTCCTAATTTTTCTATGTAGTGTACATGGACCAGGCCCAGAATGAAATGGCTCCTTTACTTGATACGCAGCGTAGAAATAAACGTAAAAAAGATAAATCTTGCAACAATTTGCACTTATTAAAATTTAGTAGATATAATAAATAAATGTTCATAAACATCTTTATTACATGAATCAACATCAGCCTGAAGAAGTCTACAACTGGACTCCACTGATAGACCTTCACCAAAGAATGCCACGATGAACGGTCCTGAGCCTTCTCTATACACCAAGCTCACCTTACCTAACGTGGATTTGCTTCATAACTGTTTTTAATTTGATGTTTAATCAAAAAAATAAGTAGACAGTTATAAATAGAATTTATACTCTCAGGCAAATGAATTTTACAAAGCCAAGCCTACTTATAAGTTTTAAGATGAATCATCATAATTTTCATGTCTTATTTAAACAGGAAAAGTTATAAAAATGTGTTGATAAACTTCCCGCTCAAACTCAGCGCAAATCGTAAAAATTACGAGTTTTTCCACCGCAAAAACCCTCCTATAAAAATATACTCTAACTCATTCCGTCCAAACTTTTTTATCATTCCCTAACGGCTCCAAAACTATGCAGTAGGGACGTCACTCTATACAAGTTTTATGGCTTGGAAGGAAGGGGTTCCTATCTGAAATATACAGTCCAACTTTTGCACAATATATTATTCCCTGTTTTGTTCTCGACCCACCAAAGTTGATCGGAAAAACAATCAAAAGTTTTGGTGAGTTTTGTAACCGCAAAGTACTCATTTTACGCTCATTTTAACTGATTATATTTTTGAGACAATGCTTTTGTTTTATTAATTTATTATGGAATACGAGATGTATTTCATATAATTTACTAAATTGTTTGAAATTTTAATCTTAAGTTATGGATTCCTTAAAAATATTAGCGCAACGCATACACGCTGCATAACCGCTGCTCTTTAACCGTCTCATCACAAAAGGAACTCTTAATTTTAAATATAGGCAAATAGAGATAGAATTGAACTCAATAGAGTTCCGAAGCAATCGATGAAATTGTTTAAACCAAGAGAATTTGAAAGAAGACAGCTAGCATGATCATTCTCTCGTTTTTGTGTAAATCTATAAAACGAAATACCTATATGGCATCCAAAGTACACATCCACATAAAATCCCACAATTTTGTTTGTATTATAAAGGAGAACTACTTGCAAATAATAATCTACACACAATAAGTAAGGGTTCAAGAATCAATCCAGTATTTTTCCTTGAGAAAAACCTCTTCGATCCCAACGTTACGTCATCATCCGATTGTCACATCCCCAAATTGATCTCCGAGGGTCATCGAGGACCCTTACAAATATCCAACGGCGATATATCAAGCTATTTATATTCCGAGAGTGGTGACCAATGGCACCTAAATATCCCCTATTCACTACTTACAGGGAATCAATCCGAATGTCAGGATAACGATGGCGCTCGTGAAATTGGGACAGTTTGGAGGGATGGAAAAATTGGGTTTCAGTTCTTAGATGGATCATGTAACATTCAAGAAAAAGGTTAGACGCTTCGATCATATAATCATCATCATCATTTCAGCCGTACGACGTCCACTGCTGAACATGGCCTCCCGCACAGACAGAGCGAATTCCTTATCATGTGGGGGGATTTGCCCATACTCACCACGCTGGGCATGCGGGTTGGCGAGCGCAGTTAGAGCTATCGTTGTTAAAATGAGGGACGCTGCTGCCCATCCCCTAGCTTTTTTCCCTTAGTCGCCTCTTACGACATCCGCGGATAGGTAGATATGGAGGGGCCTATTCTTCAGCCGGGGCCACCGCGGCTGAAGAATAGGCGATCATATAATAATGTTTATAATTTATCAAAGTTTTGATAGATCTTTTCAGTTGAAATTTTAATCTTAAGTTATAAGGAAATACCGATAGTTTCTTATGGTAATCTATCATACCAATTGCATCAAATAATGTATCAAAATAGAGACAATCTATAATCAGCCATAGGGAAACTGAAATATTAAACCTTAAACATTAATTCAACTTTAACACTTGGTTTGTACACCCCTACCGAGATAGCTAGTGAAACTAGTTTACCATGGGATGATGATGATGATTGAGGATTTATTTCATTAATTTATGATTTCCGGATCATAATTTAATGATTCTTAATTTAGTAGTCGTCTCTGATTTCGGCCTTTATGGCACAATCAGTTAAATGTGAGCCTACATTTGAAATCACTTTGATAAAAATATAATAAAATGCTAATACATTTTTTCACTTTGATGTTTTTTTTTTTGGTGTAGTTGTAAAAGTTTATCTGTTTAATCTGGTTCATCGTTTGCCTTATGATTTCTTTCTATAGCACCAATTTTTTTTTCTTTAATATTTGGACCAAAATATTGCCTTATCCTTTATATTTTTTTTTTAAACTGATACCAACATCAAGATTAAACTGTTTAGTTTTCCTATAAATAAATAAATAAATAAAATAAATCGAATGAACTACGCTAAAAATTGCTTACTTAGTACGTTTTCCTCTTTCGCAGAAAGTTGAACCTACAAAACACTTAAATCTATGTAGATTTCAAATAGTTTGCTTGTACCTAGCAAGCAGTAAAGTGTAGTACAGATAGCGCATTCCCAGAGTATTCTTCGTGAAGTATTCTTGTTAGATAAAACGTACCCAGTTTTGACAACCACGTACTCCGTTATAGGATTTCCATCGAAGTTTCTTACACACACTCGTTCTACGTTCAATTATGACTTGGTACAAAAATTGTGGAAGAGAATTCTTTGTGAGGTGATATTTTTCACAATTGACAAGAAACGTAAACTACCAAACTGATTACAAGGTGATTCATATTATGTGTGCTATCATGAAAAGAACTTATTTTTCACTCAATTGGCAATAAAGTTTGGAAATTTCCTTGAAAATTCTGTTTTGGTGTCAAATCAGTTCATCATTTATTTATTGCTATAAAAAAAAATTCTGACCCCGTGTAATGGTACGGAACCCTCAGGGCGCTAGTTCTTGTATATAACCGCCTTGTTTATTTCTTTAGTAACTTATTTTTTTTTGTTGATAGTTTAAGCCCTTTTCGGGATAGTATATAAGTTACTCGCTGTAAATCACATTGATGGAAATAGCCCGTCAATCAACCGTGTGAGTACTTCTATTACACTTATCGTAAGCCTTGGAAAATAAAAGCTTGGTTCGTCAATTCCCGTACCACGTTATAAATTCCGGCTAGCATTTTACTGAACACGATGTTCTGAAATAAATTTAAAAGCACACACTAACTTTAGGCCACGTTTGTTTGAAGCTAGCTATTTCGAGCAATGCTTTGTACGTGCTTTTATAAATAGCACCAATGTTTGTTGAGAACAAGAAAAAAGAAAAAAAAAGAAAAAGGCTCATGACTTTTATCGCCTAGCATGGTAGACAACCTCTCAGATCTCCAAGCGATGAAATCTTTGAAGATGGCTAAGGGGGTAATCAGAGACATGTCTGAGTATTTGGCATATGCCCACATTTTGCAGTGAGTATTCCATACGTGATAGGTTGCAAGCCCATCGCCGCTTTATGAACACTTACTGGTTTCAAACTCTATGGTGCACGGCGGCGTTTGAACTCAAAACCTTCGGATCGAAAGTCGGTGGCCAACATGGTTTGAAAACAAGCCTACAATATATTTTTACAAAGGATCAGTATAGCGATCCAACGAGGTAACGTCACCAGCCTTTTGGGCACGCTGCCTGTGGTTGGTGATCTGAACTCTGTTTTCTACTTGTAGTCGTAGCCGTAGTAAACAGAGTTCATTCCTAGTATAATATTATTTTAGCTTAATTTTCAACTGTTGTTATTATTATTATTTTTCTGTAAATATTTTTTTTGCAAATCATCATGTATAACACAAATTGCGACTACGTGATGCCCGACGTATACACCAGCTCAAAGCTCATAATTTTTAGACACAGCATCATTATAATAGAAATCGATCCTCTTAGCGTAATCAAAGGAAATACTCCACTAGTCCCCTCCAAATAATAAGCGCCACACGTAACTTATCCCCCAAACTGGGGTAGACGTGATATATTCGGATTCCTTCACGAATCGTACGAATGATTTATCAGGAATGGAGAGAAGTGTTCTGGGTACGTACTCAGTATGTTTTGGGGCAACTTTTATTTGAGTAGGTACTTTTTTATTTGCAATCACATTTTGTGCAGGACGTCTATCTACTAGGCCGTCGTACCACTGTTGATGTAGATAATTTCTCTAATGAAACTTACATTAACTGTAGAGTCAATAGCTCAAAGTTAAGATCACAGTGCAAGAAAGAAGCTTCAGGCGCACTGATCGTTTAACCATACTCCTGGTATTTTACAAGCTGTGGTAAAAAAGTGTTAACTATACTTTATAACACTGAACTAATGGCGACCAAGAAAGAAGTAGTGATACAACATACAACCGCTACCATTTTTAAGAAACTGTAAAAATTGGTCGTATGCAAAAAATATCCTAAAGCAAGTGGTATATAATTTAAGAAACACCATCTTGCCCCTTCTCTAATCTTTTCAGTCCAGTCCATCCTAAGGTTGCCTGGCAGAGATCGCTCTTAGCGATAAGGCCGCCCATTGTATTGCCGTGTTAATTTGTAATTGTGATCTTATGTATTATTTCCGTATGGTGATCAATAAAGTGTTATCTATCTATCTATCTATCTATATTGTGTAATCAAAGCCTAACAGAGGGCTAACGCACTGAATCACTTTGATAATGACTATCTTAATGGGGCTATCTTAATCTGAAATAACTGTTACAGTTACGGAACATATTGTATAAACAACTTTCAGGGGCAACTCTCATTCAACAAATGCAAAAACTGAATCCTGAATACGCATCGAGTGCGTGCCTCGAGATAAGTTGTGACAAATCAAGGCCTCAACTCAACCTCCGACGTATCTCTATTTACGATTCCGTCAAGTTGACGACTTTTTCCTCGTTCCTATTGAACTTTGCTCTGAGGATAATGGAATAGAAACTTTCATTGATAAAGCGAATTTGGAGAAGTTCTGTGTAAGTGTTGCTTAGAACTTAATTTTAGTAAGTTTTTTACTCAGCCTATCATAAACTTAAAGCCTCACACGTCGTTCTATTACGCCGCACGAAGAATTTACGGTTTAAAACTAAAGGTGAAACTAAGATGAAATATTTTTTACGTCTATAAAGATTAAAATGACCCAAAATTTAATTAAACTCAGGGAAATTCTGTGAAAACTTGTGTCGCAGTCGGCAATGGGAACTGAACTAGATACCATGTTGTATTGGTGGTGTTAGTCTAAAGACATAAATATAAATAAATATAAATATTCCGGACATATCACACATTGTCAACTGATCCCAAACTAGGCATAGCCTGTACTATGGGTACCAGAAACTGATATACATAATAGATATATATTTAACACCCAGACACAGAACAAACATCTGTGTTAGTCACAAATGTTTGTCCAGTGCGGGAATAGAACCCGCGACCTCTAGCGCAGAACGCAGAGTTACTACCAACTGAGCTATGAGGCCAGTCACATGAGGATCAAAAACTGATAATAGAGTGAGATAGAATTGAACGAGATTATAAAGAAAAAAATCTAAGCAGTATTACTGACATCGTAGGGTTCGTACTCGTACCTTTATGTCCTCTAAGTAAAATCAAATTTGAGAGCGCGGTATTGTTCAGCTATGACACATCGCACACTCAAAATTGGCTTTGAAATAAATTTTAGATAATTTATCGTAAACTACTATAGAAAGCAGACATTCTTGCAACTATTTCTTCAACTGCTTCAACATAGATCCGAAGGTTCATACAATACCTACCTCTTAATAAGGTATTTAATCTCGGCTCTTCTCCCTGTTGCCATACCCTAATACAGGGTCCACATGAGAAACGTAACCAACCATGTGAAAGCAATAAATGTATTGAGTATTGTATAAAAAAAATCGGATTGGTAAGGCTTAATTCATAAGTTCATAACTAAACCAGACATGACAAATGTATTTATTTCCACTTTGATCGAGCTCCAATAACGACTCATCTTAATAATAAAGCAAGAATGTTATTATTGGCATACGAAAATCTTCTGTAAGGCGATCTTCTGTAAGGCGGAGGTACCTCACCAGGCGGGCTGCTCCAATTTAGAACGAGAAAATCTCGCTGTGCCCTACCTCCTCCTATTCCGGACATATCACACACGGTCAACTGATCCCAAACTAGCCATAGCCTGTACTATGGGTACCAGAGACTGATATACTTAATAGGTAAATATATAACACCCAGGCACAGAACAAACATCTGTGTTTATCACACAAATGTTTGTCCAGTGCGGGGATCGAACCCGCGACCTCTAGTGCAGAAGGCAGAGTTACTACTAACTGAGCTATGAGACCAGTCAATGTACGAAAATATTGTTACATTTTATACGTGGCTCGGCTCGGCTCTACAAAGGCTATAAAAATATTTGCGTCCAGTTCAATTCCAGCAACTGCGCAAAGAGCAATCTGCATCGTCCTGTCCAATTTAATCAAACCAACAATAAGGATTGCTCGTAGCTGGCTTATTTTGGACATTTACAGCTTTGTTTGTGGCAATATGATTGTTATATAAAGCTTTAATCTGTAAAGTTTTTGTATGAATGAAAGAATATTGTAATTTTTAGGTCATCGGCACAAAACTAGCAAAATGGACTTCATGATACTTTTAGAAGCTGTACAGAATCAGAAGCGTTTCGCAAGGTACCTAACCGCTCCTGGGTTCCTAAAATCTCAGCAGGGAGATTATTCCACAACCTGAGATCTTTGTAATAGTGAAGTGACTTTCGAAAGGTATTGGTTTGGGTGAAAACAATTGAATCATCCACACAACTGTTTACAGGTTAGCGTGGTATGGGCATGTCATACGCAAGCATGTCATGTGACGAGAAGAGTAGTAAATATTAAATGTCAAACTCACGTATGGATCATTTGAAAATAAATTCTAAACATATTTTGGTTGACATATCGCGCGCCATTTGAACCTGGCTTGAATTCATTCAAATATCTTCACGCAAAATCACAGTTTACACTAATTAAAATGACAATAAGCTTCATTTATTTGTCTTCACAACCGTTAACGGTCCACCGCCCACCGCGAACTTGTCCCTGAGCTGTTGCGATAAATGTCCCAACACTTTCTTCATCTACGAAGTTACTATAAATAGCCTTATCAACAAACCAATAGTACAGAAGCAACATGAGGGCTGTAGTAGCAGTCTGTCTACTATGCCTTGTGGCGGTCTACGCAAGGGAACTCGGGGAGGAAGAAAGGGACTTAGTAGCCGCAGCAAGTGGCAAGTCCAGTCATCATGAAGAAGGCGGTGGTAAGGAACACCACGCAAAACATCACCACGAACACGGAGAAAAAGGACACAAAGGACACAAAGGACATCATCACCATCACAAAGGCGAACACGGTGATCACGGGAAACACCATCACGAAGGACACCACGCTGAACATGGTGGTGGACACAAGAAACACTGGGACGAACACGATCATCATGGTACCCATCACGAACATGGCCACCATCATAAAGGCGGCAAACACGGATATCATAAACATCACGACAAGGGGGAGAAAACCGACGGCTACCACAAGAAATACCACAAAGACGACTTCCACAAAGACCATCACTTCTACGATGACCACCACACTGAGGGCAAGCACCACAAACACGGCAAGCATCACGGACACCACGAAGACAAAGGAGGACACCATAAGAAGGGTGGTCATCATAAAAGTGGTCATGATGAGCATCATCATGGCAAGAAAGGCCATCACGACAAACATCATTACGATGAAGATCATAAAGGACACAAGGGTCATCACGGTCATGAGGAACATCATCATCATCATCATGATCATGGCAAAAAGGGCGGCCACAAGGACCACAAGGACTGGGGCTTCCATCATGGAAAACACTGAGTCAAAGTTGAGCTGTGATATTAATTGTTATGTGTTTTTGTTAGTTTTTTATAAATTTTTTACATAAGCGCTGTTACAAAATGTGATATATAAATAAAATTTTCTTGTTACCAAATCTCCATTTTTAAATCTTAAATATATTTCAAACTTAAATAAAAACTATATCACTATTGATGATACTCGATCATGACATGTAGTAACCATTCTCTTGATAGCTTCTATAGCTGTTGATATTAATCAACTTTTTGAAGAGCACTGCAAAAAACATGCAACTTTACAAGATCCTCCCTTAGACTTTAGTTCAATAAGGCTCTAGTTAAATGTTAAGTTAGATTATCATGTCAAAATTATATAGCTACATATTGTTTTAATTAAAGTGGTGTTTGTCATATCATTATCTACGTGAGTTTAATTCATAGATTCCTTCTCGTTGGGATAATGGCCGATGAAGGGATCCACCAATCACTAAATTTGACGTTTGTAATCTATTCCCTATTCAAAAGTCTTTAGCTTGGTTTGCTTCAGCGCATTGATAGGCTGCTATCAGTATAGCACCTTGTAATAAAAACAATATTAACAATTCCATCCCAAAAAATAATCTTCCAATTACGAAGGTGCCCTAATTCGGTCGCACCGTAATCAGTCTTCAGACGAGGGTCACCTGTCAGGATTAGCTAGAAATACGTCCGGCTAATTTTAAATCCAGTGTGATAGATGACACTTTTTACTTAGATTTTTTTGAAAGTTGTTTGCTACTTAGGAAACTTTAATCTTTTGTGCCTCTGTAAAGAAATAAAGATAACTTATGGAGACAGAAAAAATATACTCTTCTAATTCACTAAATAGACCATAATGAGTGCGGCAGTTTAGTGAAAGTATGAAAATGCGCCTCTTATAGTCACATCATTATTTTGGATTATTCTAAGTTCTAGTATACGAAGGTCTCCTCACGATATTTTCCTTCATAGTTAAATAGCAATAGTATATAGAAGTGCGCATATTATTTCTCCGCATGGAAAATCTAATGATGCAAGGCCGGCTTTCGAACCCAAGACCTTTGGATCGGAAGTTAGACCACCAGTGTAAGTATTTCAAATAACCTACTGAGGGTAATCTGTGATAGTAGGCACGTAGGTAAAACCGTTTGAATACCCATTACCTACACACATTGTTTAGACTTCGACCATATAAAAGTTGGGTACAGACTAAACGCGGAACATTCCTCTTTTAACAATCCTTACCCCAAAAAAAAAGTATTTATGTCCTTAAACCGTTTAGGGATTAACAAACAATATTATTCAAGAATCATTCAATACAAAGGAACGATATATCATTCAAGTTGTAGATTATTATGTCTATTTGGGTCAGACTATTCAACTAGGTCCAAACTTTGATAAAGAGGTCAACCGACGAATCTAACTCGGATGGGCAGCGTTTGGGAAACTTCGTCATATCTTCTCGTCGAAAATACCACAGGGCTTCAAGTCGAAAGTTTACAGTCAGTGATGATATTGTTACTGATACTTGGTCACTAACTATATGCCATACACAAGCTCAAAGTCGCGCAACGGGCTATGGAGAGAGCTATGCTCGGAGTTTCACGGTGTGATAAAGTTCGTTCCAGGAAATCCGTAGATGAATCAAGGTCATAGACATAGCTCTCAGAATTATCAAGTTGGAGTGGCAGTGGGCAAGCCATAAAGCAAACATAACCGTTGGGGAACTTTCGCATTTATGATATTATTAGGATAGTAGGATTAAAGTTCCTCCAACAATCGCACCAGGGCCCAAAAGCAATACCCTTAAGTTAGTCCAAGTTCAGCCGTTTGGCCTTAACTACTAATGTTTGATCGTAACCTTTACTTACCGATGTACTGAGTTACGTGCCCGTATTGTAATAGGATGGTTATTTCATTGTTTAGTTAGCTTTGTAACTAGATATAGTTTAGAACGCCTATGGCTAGTTATGAGACCTTGATGTTTAGTTTACTATACCAGTAATGTTTGTTTTCGAAACTTGTTAAATAATAATCAACGAAAATTGGTCGCGAAGAATACTTAGTTTCTAAGATGTTTTAAAGTGATCCTAGTAATTTTATTGAAATAAAGGAATGCAAAATTCTGTGTATACTATGCTGGGCATTTCCGTCACCAAAAGTAGAGGGATAAAAAGCACTGGTGGAGTGGCCCCGCCTTCCAATACACAGGTCATGGATTCGAATCCCGGTCATGTACCGTAAATTTATGTGCGCAATTCCAATGCTCTCAAACAGGTAACAAGAAACAGGTATTTCTAGAACCTAAAAATTCGAAGACAAAGACAAACTGACCTGATACAGGATGACCAAGAAAAAATCTGTGACAGGAGAAAGTAAAGACCAAAGTAGGGTACATTTTTTAGTCCATCCCCGTTAGTTTTTTTATACATATTAAACTGAAATTGCTTTATTCTTTGGAATTCATACAACACATTACATAGTAAATCGCTTAAAAAATTAACAAGCTTAAAAATTAAAACTAGAATGAAATTACCTAATCAAAAAAACTATGTATAAACTATTTATGGGGCTGTTTTTGTGTAGGTGTTTTTATCTATTTATTTATACAACACTCAGAAATACGTTTTTTCCTAATTATTACTTTATAGGATAGGACGCTGAAAGTCTGTCGGGTTTGCAAGTAAAAAACAAAATAAAGACCAAAGGTGACATTATACTATATATAATCGGTACCTACCCATTCATATTCTATTACAGTGGAGTAGAAGACACGTGCAAATTGAAATATGAATCTCAATTGTCGTGAAATGCCAATGTCAGTCACGTTGCTCACGGTTCAAGAGAAAACGCCTGTATGCATTTTGGCCTAAGTCATGGGCTCAAACTGATATCATTTCTTGGATTAACAATTTTAAGTAACATGTTCCTGCAGTGGATACACGCGTCCAATACATTGAAATAAAGACGAAAAGACGTTGCATAGTGCATTTGTGCGCTTAAATTCGGTGCGCTGCGTTCGTATGCAGCAAGAAACGGCCCTGGTGGCCTCGGCTGAAGAATAGGCCCCTCCATATCTACCTATCCGCGGATGTCGTAAGAGGCGACTAAGGGAAAAAAGCTAGGGGATGGGCATGAGCGTCCCTTATTTTAACAACGATAGCTCTATCTGCGCTCTCCAACCCGCATGCCCAGCGTGGTGAGTATGGGCAAATCCCCCCACATGATAAGGAATTTGCTCTGTCTGTGGGGGAGGCCAAGTTCAGCATCATAATTTCAGTCGAACGGCTGAAATGATGATGATGATAATTACATTGCTTGGCAGAGAGATGGGTCACGGAATTGTAGTAGATGGTACACAGCTAGATGATACACAGCACCACGGCCAAGACCGACATGAAAGAAAAAAATCATGAAAAGCTTAGGCCTCTGCCTATTAGCTGTATACCATACACTAAAATTCCGTGCCTTTGACACATCTCTCTACCAAGCAATATAATCAAACTCGATAAAAAAATTACACTAAGAATTTGAAACTCTTTAACGCTGTCTCTTGCACCACATTAATCCAAGGTCTCATTCGACGCGAAATGGTCGCGTAGTAACGCCGAGTGCCCATTCAACCGTATCCATTCGAGAATACTTACTTTGCTCCATCTGAACAGTCAACGGAGAGTCGCATTGCTGCCAACCTCAACTCTGTTTCCGAGACAATAAGGTAAATAATAATAGCAATCCTGCAAGGTAGACTGTACTTTATGACGCTTTGACGCTTTATCATTTGATCTGGGCAGGTTCATTTTATGATTAGATGGAATTTGAATATCATTTTGTCTTTGATGCTAATGTGTGTCGAGTATTTGAGTGAAATTCGGTCACAATTTCAGTTCCACAATGTTTTTTAGTATTGAATCATTTTCATTGCAGACATTGTAGGCGTCAGTTACATGAAATAATAACAAAGTCAAAAGGTGTTTATTTCAAGAATATCACTTTGAAATGTCTTATAAACAAGGGGAAGCTAAGCCTATTCCTAGCGACCAAGCCTAGAAGAATCAGGCCTACATAGTTTCAGAATAAAAAAATAGGAATATTTTAATGTCTGCCTTAAACCATCGGTAATCATTGAGGTATCATGTAACGTATTAGAGAAGACGCCGCAATTCAAACCTCCTCCTTCAAATAGAGAGCGTGCTCTACATGTCACCTCACTAGGTGCATCGATATGTAGTCACGCGTTTTATTGATTTGAAAAATACTTATCAGCATAGAACATGCCTTGATGCACTGCCAAATAATTCAAGAAAAGTAAGCAAATTCAAAGAAATTACTTACACAAGTAATTAAAAATAATTATAAATTAATAATCTATTAATTATTTTCCCGCCCGCGCTCCGTTTGTCTTATGTTTTTCGTGTCTACTCTAGTGCTCTAGTACTTTATAACCTCATTGTAGGTAAATATTATTTGTTGTTCCTAACATTATAAAAACTGCGCATATTGTTTTGAGTAGAAGACCTCCATAAATTAAGGCCCATAGTTTTCAGGTTATTGATATCGAGTGAAGTATTTTTCAGTTCTTTCTCCAACTTTCATGCCACAACCTGCTCGCTGACTTTAATGCAGGATGACTAAGAAGTAACCTGTGACACGACAAAGCAACTGGAAAAAGTTTATGAAAAAATACATTCGTTTCAAAGTCCAGTACAGAACATAGTCGATGCATTGTTGATACCAATAAGAAAAGCGTCCCTCAAACAAACTTCATCCTTAAAACATGAGGCTTACAGTCCAAAAATGTAAAGCTTAGTTGTTTGTATCTAGGGATTTAGAATACAAATTGGTTTAGTTATAAAACTAGAGATAGGATGCATATTTCGAAGTCTCCGATGCACAGTTTAAAGCTTGTAACGGTCTATTGGCCTTTAAGGTGGTTTACAGGATCTATTGGGAACAGAAACTATTGGATTTACCTTGTAGGTTTAAAAGCGGTTTGGTATTTTCGAAAAGATTTTGCTAAGACTCTTAAATATACATTATTCACCTTCGATTTGCTGATACCATAATGGCAGAATCAAATCAAACCTCGGCGCAATGCTCTGAGACTTACCGTATCTCAACAGGTGGGTCTTAAAACGAACATGGATAAGATATACATTATGTCCAATGCTCATTTCGCACCCATGCCGGTACATGTTGGGAACGAGACCAGTCAACTATGTATGTATATTTGGATCAGACGATTAAACTAGGTAGCTAAAAGAGGTTAAACGACGAATCCAACTCATTTGAGTTGGACAAGTTTCCCAAACGCTGCCCAAACGGCCAGCGTTTGGGAAACTTCCTCATATCATCTCTTCGTAGATACCGCACAGCCTCAAGACGAAAGTCTACAATCAGTGCATGTTGCCAGTGAGACAAATTCACTAACTATTGATGATGATGATGACTTGTTATAAGGGCATTGATTAGTCATCAGCATCACCAAGAAATTATGATATCATAAAAAATTAATTTAATACTCCAAAATACAAAATATAGATAGGTAGTTACCTAAACATTTGTGGTAACGACAAATAAGTACGGAGCATATAGTAGCAGTGGTAACGGTTACCAGCCACTGACCACGCTGGTACTCGATTATGGTGGTCACAGGGATGACTGTAGCGTGAAATATTATTACCTACATAAATGATGCTTTGTTCAAACGATTTAATATTTATATCAGAACCGCAGAGCCTCAGGACAAACGTCTACAACGTGTTCCCTTATTAGTATACTATCCTGAAAGAGGCATATTCTGTCAACAAAATGAAACAATATTAGCAAAATAAATGTTGTCATTTTCCAGAACTCATATAACAATAAAATCCTACTAATATTATAAATGCTAGAGTTTATGAGGATGTTTGGATGTTTGTTATTCAATCGCACCGTAACGGCTCAACTGATTTCGTTGAAACTGGGAATAGATAAAGTTCTTTACCTAGAATAGCATATAGGCTACTTTGTATGTTGGTACAACACGAGCGAAACCGCGGGTGGAAGCTAGTGGCAAATAAAACTCAAAGGAAACGCAATTTTAGATTCTAGTTTTAGAATTTCCATTGTCAGCCGGCGTTTCAGTAAATGTTTCAACATGGCGGATTGGCACTGTGTAGAGAGGTACGAGCCTAATCAAATATTTTTTTATGATCGACGCCTTTTTACGAGCGTCTGTTTGCGTAGAGGTAATTGGGTTGTGGTTCAAGTGATACAAGAGATATCTACCTATTTATATTACAAGTTTCACTATTCTCTAGACTTAGTCGCGAAGAGAAGAAGAATAAGAGCCCCACTATTAACTTAAAATACTTATCGACACGAATATCCCGTGTTGCTATCTTGACTGAAGCAAATGTGGTGTTTCTACTCCATCTTTTCCTCAAAATTTGTTGGCTATCCTTGCTGGCCCCGATATTGTCTCTGATTTTAGAAAAGTGTAGAATCCCCTATATTGTGGAAATTAGAAATTACGAGTACCTTTATATTATTTCCAAATAAAGGAAATCTCGATGTGCTACGATTTTCAAGGCCAAAACGGCCAGTTTAGAATAAATAAATGAATTGTGAAAAAATATTGGAATTCTGGGAACCAGCAACAGTTTTTGTCTTACTATATATACTTATAAAGATTAAATGTGGAAATTTTCTTGTAAGACTGGAGTAGCCATTCTCATAAAGTATAACAAATTAAGAAATAATCCTAAATATACTAAACTATGGACCTATGGCCTATTCTTCAGCCGGGGCCACCACGGCCCCGGCTGAAGAATAGGCCCCTCCATATCTACCTATCCGCAGATGTCGTAAGAGGCGACTAAGGGAAAAAAGCTAGGGGATGGGCAGCAGCGTCCCATTTTAACAACGATAGCTCTAACTGCGCTCGCAAACCCGTATGCCCAGCGTGGTGAGTATGGGCAAATCCCCCCACATGATAAGGAATTTGCTCTGTCTGTGGGGGAGGCTATGTTCAGAAGTGGACGTCGAACGGCTGAAATGATGATGATACTAAACTAATCTAAATAATTATTTTATTATATTCTCATAAATAAACTTCAATCTAATCTCACTACAGTATCGTGTCACTGACGTTATTTTAACTACCTAAAATGTAAGTAATTAGTGCGTCAAATCCACTGATACAAATGAGTTTGACATGAGACTGTAATGAATGAGATAAGATTGCGTATATTTTCTTGAATTAGCCCCTAGTTTTATAAGTTCGCGTTCTGCGTATTCCTTCCAACCTCTTTTTACACAGGCGTTAGTACCTATGTTCTTGAGAGCGATTACTTATTTCGTATACTCGTACCTATTTACACCAACTTTGTCTTAAATCCGAGTTTCTAAAATGCAGAATTCGTTTCCAAAGCGTTTTTTACATTTACATCAAAGCGCCATTACAGATTGGTAGTCTTTCTGCACATATAAATGCTCGTTTTAACAACGCGCGTCGCCCGTCGTGGCAACACCTATCATAGTGAAAGTCAAACAATCTACTGTTGCTAAACACACAAGCGCAATCTGAAACGTTGGCTTTTGACATGTCTCTGTGCTATGGCCACCAGACTAGCGCAGCGGCTCTAAGGTCTCTGGGCCATCATAACTATTATAGTCACCGGTACTTTGAAAACTGAAGCTTTAGACTATGTTTAGGAAAATAGCAACCTAGCAAGTTCACTTTTTCGAAAGATTCATTTGAACTCTATCCGTAGAAGACGTACAACTAAATAAACCGAGAATCCTAAATTATAAAGTGTACATCCCACCAGAGTCACCTACTATTTTTAACGATTGCGTTATTTCTGTTCTACAACTGTGTCAGTGGTTGCTTTTCAGTTTATTAAGGAGCACGTTGAAAGGTGATTTGTTTGCGGATGAATGGACGAAGATTTTATCAGAATTTCTGAGTTTTTGTGAGCGTTATGTATGACTGTGTGTTTCAAATTCAAATATATTTTTTTACTTTAATTGTTTTGACATCTGACTTCGTTGTAATTTTTGACCGTATTATTTGACTATTAAACTTATTGTATTTGACATCTGACTTCATTGTAAATATTATTGACCGTGTTATTAGAGTATTAAATTATTTATCGTATTATTTGCTGATTTATTATGATTTCTTATTATTATTATTATTTTTATGAATGTGTTAATATTGTCTGAAATTAATGTAAATGGTTAAACCGTGTTAATTAAGTAAATAAATAAAAATAAAACAAATAAAAAATAGAGCCAATATTCGTTGAACAGTTGTCCAAAATATTAAATGCCTCGTTACTTTGGTAGACAGCAGGCCTTAATGATTAAAGAGGGAGACACACTTAATTAAATTTGATTTAAATCGCTTCTGAAAAGAGGGGAGCGAGTTAGAACCCCGTGTGCATATTTGGGTATCGTGTGAGTATCAAACAGTGATACTCGTCACTCAACTTTAATAAGGTTTTTTGCCTGTTGTGTTTTTCATCGTCAACCCACATAGGTAAAGTATTTAATCTAAGTTAGACTTGATCGCTAATTATTGGTCCCATAAATAATGCTCAAAGCCGCGCAACAGGCTATGGAAATAGCTTTGCCAGGAGTTGCACTTCGTGATAAAATCCGTAGTGAGGAAATCCGTAAAAAACCAAGGTCACTGACATTGCTATTAGAATCAGCAAGTTGAAGTGGCAGACCATAATTATTATGGCTATTATAGGTCGCAGACCCGATAATCGTCATCAGTCTTGCTGGACATAGGTCTCTCCTAAGACACGCCACTGAGCCCAGTGTTTCGGTCTTCACATCCCGTCTTTGTCAGCTACAATTCGCAGATCACCACCCCACTTTACCAGAGGGCTTCCTACACTACGCTTACCTAAACGTGGTTTCCACTAAATTGAGTAAAATCTGCGAATATTACGCCCTGTTTATATAGTTTATTATTTAGTTAGACAGACCAACCGTTTACTATTATTTATAGGTAGTAAATATACAGATGATGTGACAAGAAGGGGAACTACATACGTTATAAATCAGGACATGTTTCGTTCACGTTGGCCATAAGTTACAGGATTACAAGGATTTGCGGGATTAAGCAGAACTTTGTTTATATTGTGATACGAGAAAAAGCTAAGCAGAAACCGGTGAAGTCATTACACTTCAAGATACAGAAAATTCTCATTGGAAAAAGTCCTGCAAAACTTCAGTATAAATGTTCAGCAGTTGACATCCTACAGCTAAAATGATTATGGTAATGATGACGGCAAGATAATACTTGCCTCATTTTTCTCAAAAACATACATGACTCAATATACTCTCTTAAAAATACCGGTTTATATTTTGATTAACAACGGTAAAAGGGTTATCAAAACACAACAATTTTCATCCGAACCCCAAAATCATCTGCCATCGATCATTAATTATCAGCTCTACCATTTCGGTCCAATAATCCTGGCGTTTCCGGCCAGACACCTAAATCATTGCCTCCCTACCTTCTGATCCATTATCGGTCGATGGGCAGTCAGAAATATTTCCCTTCAAGCATTTTGCGACCCTTTTGTGCCTGACAGGGTTTTTTCGTTTTGAACCCTATTTCATCTTTGTCAACCGGTAGGTACTGACAATCTCTGAACGTAGTAGGCTTGCTGAGGTCTGAGCGCGTTGAAAGTGATTGAAAGGGGTTGACAAATATTAATGAGTAGGCGTTTTGTTTTAACAAGATACCTATTTAATTAATCTTGTTAGACTTATCAAACATTTTGAGAAACTCGTTTTACTCACGTTTTTATAATGTAGATGAAAACACCGACAATGTTATGATTTGTCTAGAGAATTGTGTTCGTGGCGATTATGATCTACCACGTGCTCTCCAACCCTCTCGTGTTAGCGTCTTACACTCCAATGCGAGTGTCATCGACACTATGTACCTAGTTATAAAGACGTGAGTAGAACCCGTGTTCCAAAATGTCTAGTTATACAACTCACGATAGTTTTGTAAGTGAAATTTTTAGACCTTACCCGCTGATTGCTTAATATTAGTAGAAAGGTAAAATAGCTTAAATTAAAAATAACAGATAGGTTAAATTTGAGCCTGGTAAACGTTTGTACAAAAACCTTATTTTAAAATAAAAAGTGCTTGAGCTCTTACTTGTTGTAGTGTTCATGACAATTTTGTTGATAATTGACCTAAGATATGTTATTTCGAGGTTTGAACTTGAGCCAGATATCTCTATCTACGATTCTCCCGAAATTGTGGTCGACAATCGGTAGGCAAGAAGGTGTCTTTCCACAGGGCTCAATGATGTAGTCTGTTAGGATAGCTTTGGCCACACTCTTGATTATCCGAAGGGAAAGTTGCTCACCTGGAACAAAAAAGTACTCAAATTTATATTTTAATTAGCTACCTACCAACTAAAATAAAATTTGCATATAGAATTAATTATGAGTTAGTATTTATTACAGAATATCCTATCACAGCACCTTATCTTGTGATAAATTCGACCAATTTTCAGACCTAAGAAACTAAGAGAAAGTCAGTACCTAAAACCTAAAACCAGAAAAAAACAAGTTTTGTAAGATTGTTTACTAAAATTACGGTACTATTTTGATACCCTCGTAATTTTTGAAGTCTGTAAAAATATCTTCAAGTGACTTAACTGCTGACTATTTATTCTAGAAACTCTTGATATCGTCATCCATCGAAGTGTCCATTTCAAAGCCATTGACATTGCGATCATTGTATGTTATGGGTACTTACACACGAAGCTTTCTCCTCACATCGAGGTCATGTTATTTTATGCAGTTATTTCTAAAGGGGTTAGATGGTCATTTCTTGCGGTTTTATTCACTGACGTCAATGACTTTGCTACGCAAATGTGTCTGCGGTAGCTGTTTAAAATGAGAGCTATAAGATCACAGAAGCTACTTGCCTATCCCAAAATTTTTAAAAAATGTTGTACATATGTACTATTTCGCGTAAACCAAGTTAACTTGAGGCGGAACGATCAATCCGGTCGACTTGATACCTAAATAACATAATATATGTTTAATTCAATGCAAAACAACGATACTACTCGTTACTACCTACCTACCAAAGTGTGGATAAAATGCAAAGTATACAATTTGAATAGCTAATTACAGCAATACTTTTTAGGGAAATAATTAGGAATCTACAAGTCTTTTAGTAATAATTTATCTTTGTGGCACTAATAAGATATTTTTTTAACTTACCAATGCATTTTCTGGGCCCGGCACCGAACGGTAAATAGGCATAGCAATGTCTCGTCACGCCTTCGTCTTCCAAAAATCTGTCCGGGTTGAAGACTTTGGCGTTTTTGTAATACTCCTCGTCTTTATGTATAGCATCTACTGGAACATTTATGGTGATCTTTCTGTCAATAATTAGGGTACTCTCTTGGAACTGGTACGATTTCACGCATTGCCTGGTTATGATGGAATACTGTGGATGAAGTCTCAAAGCTTCTTTGATAGTGATATCTAAATAGTCTTCCCTGTTATCTTTCGACACCGAAAATCTAGCTTTATCCTGTATTTCAATATTGTGAGCCAGTTCGTAAAGCAAAGCTGTTATCAGGTTCAGGCATGGAACATAGCCTTCAGTTATGAATAGAGCTAGTGTTGAAAAGGCGAAATCACTTTCGTCGTTCTGGACGTTCCGTTCTTTGTCTTTTATACCCATTTGACACACATTCCCTACGTTTCGTAGTACATCCATCAGTTTTGAGTTAAATAATGTGTCTTTAGTTTTCTTAGAGGGTTGCTCGGGCAGAGTCACGATTCCAAACAAAACGTACAAGGAGGGAAAAATGTTTTTCAGATAACTCTTCAGTCTCGCAATCAAAGTGCGCTGTTCCACTCCACATCTTATTTCCTTTATGAGCGATTCATCAACATTATTGCCGAGAAGCAAATCTTTGAAAACCTTGTCCAAAACCTTAGACAATAAACATTGTACGTTTGCATCTCCATTTGTTCCCGACAAACATTCTTGTAAACCATTTTCGAATTCACCGTCCAACTTACTCAGAATTGACTCGAATCCTTCGCGCAATAGAGCCCACTTTTCGCCGTCTGCATAAAACAAATTGTTTCGTAAACAAACATCCTGAGATTTGTCGAGACCGAGACCTCTGCTATGGAAATTCGCGAAATCTGTTGACAGCATCCTCTTTATGATGTCTGGTTCTCTCACAATGAGATCTGGTATCCTGCTCTTTAGGCGTCCCGCGAATTTGTCCCTTGGGTGTTGAGAATAGAGTTTATTCACGTCATCGGTGCTGCTTCTGATTCCGAGCACTCTGTGGTAGTCGCTGCCGAAGAACGGGATGGAGGTTTTATAAGGGATGTGCCGAACATACCAGTAGCTGAAGAATTTTGTGACATAGTCGAAAATGAGTGCGAGAATGAGGACGACTATAATACTGAGGTTTATAAGGAAGCTCTCGAAAAACATGTTGTGTTTTACGTTCGCACGGTGCGATAATGTAACGAGCACTGTGCTGGATCAAGTGAGTTCTGCTAAAGTGGGTCGAAATAACGGTGCCTTCTACAACACTTGGTAGGTACAATCTTTAAGATGAGCCATTCATCACTTTGACGTGCAATTGGATGCTGTATGACAGGTGCGTAAGGGTAATAATTGCATGACTTATGATAGTAAACACAGCCTCCGGTAGGCAGTACGTTGCAAAGCAAGTGCGTTTTGCGGCTACGTTATTGTGACATTGAACTTGCCATTGAGATTAAATTACTGAACAGTTAAGTACTAAATGGTAATTCACTACAAAATGTATATTTAATGAAGTAGAGTTGAACATTATTCACGGGTTTTGCATGCAATTTTTGTAGTGTTTTCCTGTTCTTCATTTTATTTTTAAATCACACTCTCACTATTTCGTTATAATACCTACACTAAAATCAGGAAAATTATATCCAAAAACACTTCTAAGACCACACTTTTTATTACTTATGATAATAATTATAACCATATATGATGGGTATATTATCATATACCTAGCTTATAAGTTTTTACCAACACAATATGTTATGGATGTTGAGTCTGAAATAAAATAAAAATTTACATATTTTTTTATGCTTACTACTTCTACTTTTCAGTCATCAATGTAACGATTTTATAATATTAGTACCTATTTATATGACTTTACCTACAATTATATACATAATGGTATACATATGGGTAATAACAGAACCCCATGGTGCGGGTCACGTCCTTAAAAACTAAAAGAACCATTGTACCTAGGTACCTACATACACTTTATCAAAGACAATAGTAAGAACCATAGACTAACTAACTTATTGTACACTAAGATAAGTAAAACAACGAATTTACACATTTGTACCATATTTTTCTTGTAGATAGGTAGGTACCTAATAACCCGTTACAATTTTCGAAACAATAGCTAAAATGCACTGTAGCCTGTGGAAACAAAGGTTAAACTTAAAGTGGCCTGTTTCGCGAGTCGTGTATGTTAATTATGGTCTAAATAATTACAAGTCTGCTTTAGAATGTTAATATATTAATTTATATTAAACTGTATATTAAGTTTTATGAATTCTTCACGACGTACCTAGTAGGGTTTGGTCCCGGGAATTCCCGGTCCCGAAATACCCGGGAATTCCCGAATTTTTTTGCCAATTTAGGAACCGGGAAATCATAAATCGTTTCCCGGTTCTTTCGGGAAATTTCGGGAAAAATATTTTACGTCTAGGCGAAACGTTTAAACTGTCATAAAGCTTAATATTAACCAACTGCACATACTTTTGCATGTCGCAGGTGCGCAGGGAGTATAACTGAGTGAGACAGAGATAGTACAAGTATGGGCGGCCATTTTGTTTGTTCGCCGGTTCTGTTTAATAATTTAAGCATGTAAGGTAAGGATATTGTTGATTTTTATGCAAGAAAAACAATGTAAAATGTCATAAAAAATCTCCATTTATGTTCGTTTCAAAGTATTTTTCTATATTTTATATATTAAAAATTTTCTTTAATAAAAACATTTCAATTGATACTCATTTATTTCTCATTCATTTCCCCTCTTTTTATACTCGATCAAAATATTTATCAGAAATAGGTCTGTATTTATTAGATATTTAGGTTATATTAGATCTTTTGTACACTCAATCATAATATTTATCAGAAGTAGGTCCGTATATATTAGATATTTAGGTTTATGTATTTTAATCACTTGTTTTGCGAAGAGTAGTAGTTAAAATAGCCTAGGCACCAAAAACACGCAAATTTCCCGGGAATTCCCGGGAATTCCCGGTTCCCTATATGAACCTTCCCGGGATTCCCGGTTCCTTAAAACTACACGATTCTGCAATCCCTAGTACCTAGGTACCTATAAAAGGCTTGTTGCCTCTGATTACCCCAATCAGACATTTTCAACGATCTTGAGACCATAGGGATCTGATAGAATAATTACTATGCAGTAGGAATCCTTTTTCGGAACTTTAAAACATGATTCATTAAGCTGCCATCTTCTCACACAAGGTTGAACTTATTTCAATAAGCAACAAAGTGAATGACAATTAAATTCAATATTGAACTTAAGAGATGGCGCTATATACTATGTATTTTTACGAAAGTAAGCTCAGTCTTCACATATTTTGAATTGTTGGCGATGGATGACGCATTTTATGAAAAAGAAAATGGCGCATACTAGCGTTTTAAACGCTTTGTCATTAATTAAATTGCGGGATTTTTCACTATTTTTTACATAGCTGCCATCTACTCACAAGAGGTTGAACTTATTTCAAATAAGCAACAAAGTGAAGTGACAGTAAACCAGCTCATAATTTAGTTCAATATTAAACACGAGAGATGGCGCTATAAATGATTTTATACGAAGTGAGCACAGTGTGCACGTATTTGGACTTGTTGGTGACAGATGGCGCTTATTATGATAAAGCTAATGGCGCTTACCTACTAGCGATAACGCTTAAAAAACCATTCTTATTGCGCTATTCTATGCCAAAGTTTGTGAAGATGTTTGGATGTGCGTAATTTTTCAATCACGCCGTAACAGCTCAACCTATTTCGTTGAAACTTGAAATAAATAGTTCTTTTGGAAATTAGAATAGCACATAGGCTACTTGTTATGTAGGAAACATGCGAGCGTAGCCGCGGGCGGAAGCTAGTTATATTATTAAAAATGCGAAAGTTTGGGAGGTGCCTTGATGTTTACTTCAATCACGCCCAAACGGCTGATACTTTTTAACTACATAGATGCGACGCCAGCTAAGCCGCGGGCGGAAGCTAGTATTATTAGGTATAATAATAATTGGTTATTTTATCCATACATTTTTGGATTTAATATAGGTAACATGCCAGTAAAAGTAATAATCACGATGGAAAAAAAAATATTGCCAGAAAAGTGCACGTTGTACCTAACATGGAAGGATTCCGTACTTTTCAATAACAATCAAGATAAGCACAGTGAAATTTTACATCCATGGCCACCTACCATTTTCGATGTAGGTAACCTCGATGTTAATATACCTAATAAGTTACAAATTTTACATTTATGGGGTGCTTTCACTGACATAGATCACTCAGAGCAGAGATGGAAATTATAAAGTACCTACCAACCTACCTACATAATATTTTAAGTGTAGTTATCATAATAAAATTCAGAACAACATAAACCGACAATTTTGAAAGTAGTAGGTATAAAAATTATCTATGTGATTATCTAGCTATGTTAAGTATTTGCTCTACGGAACTCTAAAACAATTCGTCACTATTCTATATCTCCAATGAAATAAATCGATTTCAATCACAATAGATCGATGATCGACCACTGAGATCGAAAAGTTTAACTTTTTGTGTACATTATTGATTTTTAATCGACCGTAAAGGACCTATCCTGTCACAAAGAGCAACATTTTTTGTGAATATTTTAGTTATCTAGAGTGAATAAGTTCTTTCTGGTAAAGCGTGCTTCATCTTAGGCCACATCTCATTTGCAAAAGTGAGATGGTTGCTAAACGCCTAACCATGACCAATAAAAAAAAATTGTGGAGTAGTGGAAGGAATAACAGTGAAATAATTATTCTTAGCCGATAGTCCACCCGATGGACCGACGACATTGTGAAGTTTGCAGGAAGTCGGCAGATGGAGAAGGCTCAAGACCGTTCGTCATGGAACTCTTTAGGGGAGGCCTATTTCCAGCAGTAGACTTCAGCAGGCTGATGATGAAGTGTTCTTAGATAAAACATCGGAGTTTAGGAGGTATCTAATGTTCAAATATGAAACTGAAATGTTCGAGCACGCTACACCATAACATCGCAACGTGTAAAAATATGATGTCGCTTGCTTGTTTATGAACCAAAAAGATGTTAATTGTCTAAGATCAGACAATTCCGATATTCTTAAAACCTTTCGTTATTTTTGAAACCGGCTATATTTATTTTGTCCACAATGTTATAGAAAATAGTTGAAATGTTATTAGAAGTGCGTTCGCGATAAGGCAAACAAATTAGAGCTCGTATTTTCAGATATTAGGCAAGCTAGCTTGCTAGCTTTCAAACTAGTTTGAAAATAAATTAATTAAAAATGTATTTGCGATGAATATCTGTAGGAAATCAACCAAGAAAAAGAAGTTAAAGCTCAAAAAAGAGATCAAAGAAATAGGAAAACATAGCGAAAACAAGAATGTTACGATAAAGTAACGACTCCAAATTATGATGATAACCGTCATCAGCCGGGATATATGGCTATCCGTCCACAAACTTCACAAAAAATATAATATGTATATAATCAGACCAATTCCAAAATAACCTAGACCTAATAATTTGACAGAACGCTGCGCTTTATCCCTAAAAACTATGGAATAAAAAACTCGTTAATGTTATTAGGGATAATAAACGAGTGTATTGTATATGGCGGGTCTTAATGGTGTGGTCATTAATGTAATGTCCAGGATTCCCTGGGCATAGTGTTCTCCGAATATAGTGTTTCAACTGCGAAAACTTTCATATTCACCCGCACAATCATGACACACAGCGATGAGGATAATCGAAAACTTTTTGGTAGAAAGTTTAAAGTCATTATTTTGGTGTTATAATTATAAGCTACTAAGGGGATACTGATTTTTTAAAATAGTTATGCAAAACTAAATATTATATAATGAATAAGGAAAAAAGTCGAGAGCCGAGTTCAAATTACTCGTTTGTATACATTCAAACTAGCGTACGCCCGCGGCTTTGCTCGCGTGGTATTTTCATAAAAGAGGGCAGTTTTGAAAAACCCTAGAGTTCGTATTTATATATTTGACTTTCTGAGTATTTGTACCAAGTTTCAGATAAATCTCTCCAAGCGTTAAGATTCTCCCATACAAACTTTGTAAAAATACAGTTTTCTTTATTTCTAACATTCATTATTTTTAATTAGTTTCAAATCTGTAGGTTCAAGGAATACGATTTTTCATACAAACGTTTTAACCCCTTTTCACCCTCTTAGGAGTTGACATTTTGAAAGTCCTTCCTTAATTGATGTGTTTGGCATATAAGGCAGGTACTGTCCAAATTTCAGCTTTATAGCTTCAACGGTTTGGGCTGTGCGTTGATCGCACGTTGAGGCCTTGTTCTTTTATGTATACAGATTGGCCCGATAAAAAGGTGTGCTTCTAATTCGGAGGGGATTAACTCAAGTTTAGGAGAACTAAGCCGCTCAATAAAATAACAGGCTCTAGAAGGTCTATTAGATTCAAGTGGTGGGAATAAACATACCTATTATAAAAGATGAGATACTGAGAACGTTTTATACTATGCCTTGTTGTCCCGTCGCTGTGTCGCCGATGCCGCTGGTGATTAGTCTAAATACACACTGTTGTTGGTATTAATGGAGATTTTTAGACAATATCAGATAATATTTTTTATAGGATAATGCGATACAAGTTATATTGTTTGGCACTTGAAACCATCTAGGGATACTGGGATAAAATTGGATAGCTTTGTATAATAGACCGATTGAGATGACTGAGTTCAGCCCGGTAATACAGTATTTCCATAGATTGTGAATTCATGTGATGATGTAGTTGTACGAGTTCTATGGAAATATGGGACGGGTGGTCCCATGGTGGGGTCATTCCCAAGACTACAGAGAAAGAAAATACTGAAATCGTCACCGAATTAACTTCCTCTTAATTTTTTCATCATCATCATCATCAACAACCTGTAGAAGTCCACTGCTGGATATAGGCCTCCCCCAAAGAGTTCCACGACAAACGGTCTTGGGCCCTTTCCATCCACTGACTTCCCGCAACCTTTACAATGTCATCGGTCCATCGGGTGGGGGGCCTTCCAACACTGCGTCGCCCCGTTCGTGGTCGCCATTGGAGAACCTTTACACCCCAACGGTTATCGGTTCTGCGAGCTATATGGCCTGCCCACTGCCACTTCAACTTGCTAATTCTGAGAGCTATGTCGGTGACCTTCGTTCTTCTACGGATTTCCTCATTTCGGATCTTATCACGTAGTGAAACTCCGAGCATAGCTCTCTCCATAGCACGTTGCGCGACTTTGAGCTTGTATATGAGCCTGAGGCGCCTTAATTTTTTAAGTCGGTTAAAACATGGTCTTTTTATTAATAACACACAAAATATTGTTTAAGAATGAAGTACCAAAAATTGAATAAATAAATATAAATAAATAAATCTTTATTCATTACCTTAGTGCTACGAATTACATTGAGAATTAATATCTAATTAAGGGATGAATGTCTTTCGATACGAGCATGATCTTTAACAAACAGTCTTAGGATGGACTTGAATTAACGAATTCCTTATGGGACGGTGAGAGGAATGACATGATAGAGCGGTCTTAATAATAAAGTTCCAATTAGACCATAACACTTTGAAGCTATGCGCCGACGCATAAAACTGGTTACAATTAAAATAAAATTACCATACGACAGATACGTCGCGGCAGATACTCGATGATTGACGTTGCTCGTAATTTAGAAGTACCTATCGAAGCGCAGTACTCCCCATTCTAGACCGATAGATTCAGATGATTTAAAGACTATCATTTATATATTTATATTTATATTTATTTATTACACAAAAGGAATACAAATGAATGGTAGTAAATGTCTTAAAACCTATGTTAGGTTTGTCTAGACATTAGGTTCTCGATATTGAATGTAAGAAAAAAAATTGTAAACAATCTTTACTTATTTTCTATGAAGAGCGAGCGCATGTAAAGATAACACCGTCACAGAACAGTTAACAGTATGTACCTATATGTATGATATTATCATCGTTAATAGTTAATAAACTAATCAGCTGTGGTGTCCCCTGCTGAAGAATTCCCCCCTCCTTACTACCCGTGGATTCCGTAAGAGACAGCAGCTTTCCATATATTTTTATCAACGTTATTTTATACAACTGAGTTGGCGAACAAGCATACGGCCCACTTGTTGGTAAGCGGTTACCGTAGCCTATGAGCGCTTGCAATACCAGAGGCATCACGCACGCGTGATGCTTCTGGTATGATGACTGATATGACGATGATAGCTCTAACTGCGTTCGCTAACGCTCTTGTCGAGTGAGCACGGGCGAATTTCCCCCATATTGAAAAGGAAGATGTTCTGTAAATTTTTAGGAGAGGCATATTATGTTCAGCAGTGGACATCCAACGGCTGAAATGATGATGATATTTGCGATTGCATTTAACTAGTAGTTCGCTCGGAACTGAGATCGCATCTTTAGCATGTTCTTACTATTAACCAATCTTTCCTGAACTACGAAGTCATTGAAACTTTACCAAATGGGAGCTCACGTTAAATTGGTTTTTTATTGTTACTATATTTGTTGTATAACTGAAACTTTTCGGTATAGAATAAATATAAAAATCGTTTCGGAATGTATGAACAGAGCTCTTTTTATGACACCCCTTTACCGATTGTTCCCATTGTATTTTTGTATATAATTGTATTTTTTAAACCCCCTTTGGACCCCAATATCTTAGCAACACCTTTGCCGGTTTAACTCATATTCGTACCAGCAGCACTCGACATCATCATCATAATCATAAAAAAGATATTTTTTACAAAAACTGAAAACCGACTTCAAATTCCTGAATATTTACAAGATTAATACCAACCTCTTTTTTTTGTTATCAACCTCGTTGCGTTTTGCTTACCTACTAAGGATGACACTGGCCACCTACACTTTCGAACAAAAAACCAAAGTACCTAAGGATGACATTCATTCATCATAAATAATAACTCATACGACTGACTGACAGACAATAAAACGTGGTGGTTTTATTCTCTTTGACAATCAACGCAGAGACTAACCAAATGTCCTAAGAATAGGTATGAAATTTGCAGTGTAGCTTCCTGCTGTAACGTATAGATGCACAGAAAGGAATTCCCGACACACAACCCCTAAGGTTAAAGTTTATGTAAAAATAGCAGCAACCGAACGAAGTCGCGGGGATAACCATACCATACAACAGTCGACATAAAAAAATTCGGCAAGTCGTGATTTCAAGAGATGATGACGTTTTTTTTAAGTTTTACGGGACAAGTAGCAATCCCTCAGGAATTAAATTAATATGGGACCACCCCGGGATCGTATTCTATACACCAACGAAAGAATTATCAAAATCGGTTTGGTATTGGCGGAGATATCGAGTAAAATAAACACAAAAAAAAGAAATATAAAAAAATACAGTCGACTTGAGAACCACCTCCTTTTTGAAGTCGGTTAAAAAATTAAATGCGGACTCGAATCACGGATGAGGACCATGCACCTGTTATGTTTATCGCATTAGCGGTCACTAATTTTCAATGTAACGCACCTTTATATTATCGTACCCCCCGTCTTTTGAATTATCGAAGACAAAGACTAACTGAAAAAAAACACTGAAAAAAAAATTAATTATGCACGAGTGGAGGTAATCTTCCTTTACATTCTGGAATGTAAAGGAAGAAAAGTAAGTCTTGAACTACTTAGATACTTTTCACTACGCCAATACAGCTTTGAGGTTATTCAAAGAACCGCAAACAATGAATGGGTTGAATCAGCAGTGAAAGCCAAAAAGTCACCAAACAGACACCAACAAAACTCTTCAAAAAAAGACAATAACAAATTCATTAGTTCCCACTGACCTTGTGGTCCAAGAACCGTTAGGGCAATATTTTTTTCCAAAATAAAAAATAAGCTGCTATGCCTCTGATCTGAAACCGCAAAGGGACCGGCCAGATTAGTGAATAGTCACTGTGGGCCAAGTGATTTAAGGCTGTAGCGGTGCTTTCACATTGAGTTAGGACGAGTCGTCACTTTTTTTGGTAGTTTTTTTTATTATGTTTAGTTGACTTTCGAGAGATAATCGATGGGGGAAAAGTAATAAAGCTACATAATATAAATAATATAAGCTTTGTTCATATCCTACATTCCAAAACTATAATATTCATTTTTATTCAAGGCCGTATAGTTTTTGATAAAGTACCAAATGGGTGGTAAAGTTTCGATGACTTTTAGTCCAAGTTGCAATTTTAAAGTTAAAGTTGCATATTAAATTTTTTTCTTATTTGTGCCACAACGATCATCGAAGCAACTTTTTTACCGGGTATCGCGAGATCTCAGTTCGGGGCGAACCACTAGTTTAAGAATACGAGTATAAAACCCTCTTTGGAGGTAGCAGTCGGGACGCTATGGCGACAGTTTTGACTATAAATAAGTGTGGTATTGTATTCAATGCGCTACTGTGCAACCGGCGGTGGCCACAAAAGATTTCACAATTTTATTGTAACACACAACCTTCGCATCCACTTTCTAGCTTTTTATACAATTAAGGATCAAACGAGATAGGTACCCTATCATAGTCAATTTCATTATCATAATCGTTTTAGAACTAGACAGTGTCTCCAATGAATTCAGTATGACGACAGTGTGAGGAGAGTAAGAACAATTCAGACTCTTAATGCCAGGTTCGTATCTTTGATCGGCTTGAGTGGAATTTTGAGAGGTTTAAAAAATATAATTAAATTGACTTTAATTTGCATGGAAATACAAGGTGATATTTATGTAGATATACTATCTCTAAAGGAGATAGCTCTACTATAAAGGAGCTTGTTCAAATTGGCAATAAACCTTGTTCTATGACTTTAGGAAAATTGGACGTTTTTTTTACTGAAAAAAAACACTATGCAAATATTTGCTATTTTGGGGTCAAACCAATTCAAACCCAATTTTTCAGCTAATTTAGGTAGCAATATCGTTATTGAACTTCTCGTACGTTTAGCAATTAGTCATAAAGATGATAACCAGCTGATTTAAAAAACATGAAACATAAAATATTGTATTTTCTCTAATTTTTTTCCCCACTATTATTCATTCTTCTTGTTAATGGAATAATTCCCTTTCGAGACAGTATATATTTTATAAATCGCCTTGTATATGAGACGTACATATTAATTAGTGTACCTACGAAAATAAAACAAAAAACTTTAATAAAGACAGCGCCACAGACAGAGCGCTGGTGAAATGCTCAATCAATCAATAGAATGTCGTTAATAAAGTGGAGCATACTCCAAAGTACAATACAG